>CM060709.1:99872829-100140224 GCA_030686995.1 Artemisia argyi | reverse complement strand
GGGCAACGTCCTGGGTTATGATGATGTTGGCACCCTTCACACTTAGGTAAAATACCAAGGTAATCATTCTTTTCCTTTAGACCTGTAGCATTAGGTTTAGCAACTCCTTGTCTCTTGTATGGTCCTTGTGTGGCATTCTCACCTCGGTTCTTATCCCACTTCCTTTTATTGTCACTTTTTCTTCCTAAGATCTTGGGGTGAGCTATGCGTTCCTTTGCTTCGATCGCCATCCTGATAGCTTTAGGCATGGTATCGGGTTCCAATGAGTTGATCAACATACGAATTTCAGGAGAAAGTCCTCCGACGTACCTTTCAAGTTTCTTGCTTTCTGATTCATCCATTGCAGAGCCTAGTCGAGCGAAATCATAAAAAGAAGCAGTATACTTAACAACATCATCTCCTACCATGGTAAGGTTTAGTGTTTCCTGTTCAATTGCTTGTAATTCGCTTTTCACACAGAACTTCAAACTCATCATCCTTTTTAGTTTCTCCCAAGAGTGTGAGTAAGCAGCATCAACTCCTACTACCTGGACATACTTAGTCCACGATTTCTGGGCATGCTTCTGAAAAGTGCAAGTGGCGAACTTAACTTTGTCTTCCTTACGGCAGTCACCACTTTGAAAGATTGTTTCTAATTCTTCGAACCATTTGAGAAATTCCTTTGTGTCTATATTTCCGCTAAAAGAGGAGGGATTACAACCCATAAATTCCGCGTGAGTAAGTTCCTTGGTGAGGGCGGTAGTTACGTTCCTGACAATGGATTGTCCAACAGCAGCTTGCGTCATGCTTGGAGTGGTTTGATTAAATCTATTTCCATCAAATCATAAGAGTCCATGAGAATCTATAGGTAATAAAAATCATCATATTCATAACACATGAATATAAGACATGAAAGTTTCGGTCAATATGGACCAATATCATATATATAGCACAACTATTCCCCTATAGGAGAGTCAATACTTGATGATTCCGTTTGTACAACAATCAAAATACTACAAGTTTCTTTAACTATGTCACACTTCCCGTGGTTAGGATAATAGTAAAAGCTAGCAAAGATATAAGTCTAGTTTAAAGATTTCCTGTAGTCCTTCTAGGTGAAATCAGGTTTATGGCATCATAAGGTCGAGATAGTCCTGAAGTGGTATCTGTAGTTGTGCATCGATCAAGTCCTAGATAGTGTAGGTTCCAAACTAATCCTGAGGAATCGGCGGATGTTCCTGTTGAGTCCGTAATTCTTGGTATTATCCACAAGGCGTTATCTAATTCATGGCAAGTGAAAATGGGAAAGGAAACTGACAATGGTGGTATTCTAAAGGATGAGAATAACATTGATGACGATGAAATCCCAGTGATGAGTTAGGAGATAATGGTGATAATAGTGAATGGGATACTACCCTCTTTCGCGCTATCTCGCGACATCTAAGAGGTAAAGCTGAAATACGCACTATGGGATGACCAATAGTGTAATAAGTAACCAACGGTGGTGGTAGTACCTAAGTAGTAAGCGTCCTACTAGTGCAGGAAAGAAAACATGCTATCTCCCTTGTAATAAGCATCCTAATAAGTCCATTAAAATTAAGTCTGAATACTCTACCAAACGGCATTCTATGTATAGGCTGAATGAGAACCTTGCTCTTATGACAATTCAATAGTGCTAATGGTGGTGTGTGTACAGCGGTGGTATAATGGTAGTGGAAGGTGACAAGGCATCTTCAATGTCGGAATCCGACGAAAGGATAACGGCGTGGGTATCTGAAGACATGTCACTTGTAAACCAGGTCAATATAATCATATATATATGAGTATGGGTATGAATAACTCGAACAGTGTGTGCGTAAAACAACATGTATAGTGAATATGCACTTATGATGAAATGATGAGATGCTATGATGATGTGGTTATAGTCTAGTGTCCAAGATACATCCTAGTTCGCTATAACCTTAGCTTTGATGCCAATCTGTCACACCCCCAAAATACCTGAATGGCAACGGAATGGAATACCTGGGGGTGACTGTCATAGCACCATAATTATAGTTATATTGAACGACCTAAAGTGTCGTTTAGAAAATACAGCGTTTGATCATTAAAACATTCAGAGTTTACAAAGCTTAGGTCCCCAAAAGAGTTTACCAATATAGTTAAAATAAGTTCAACAAGATCAAACGTTTCATAAGTGCAGAAAATATGGTGAGACGCGTCGACTCCGCGACTCCATGAAGGTCCAAATGTATGCACATGAGCTACCTTAATAACCTGAGAAATACATTGCGAAAAACGGTCAACATAAAGTTGGTGAATAATCATAGGTTTATAAGTAAATCGTATGTACATAAGCCCACAAGTATAAAGTAAAGTGACAAAATGTCAAAAAGCTACATTGTCTCTTAAGCTCATGGCACCGAAGCTAGACGTACTAAAATATGCCCCAAAGGAGTGGTTACCAGTCACTCAGTAATTTAGACATGAAATGCATTCGTTTTCCTTATGGAGCAACCCAAACACGAATGGAGGCGTCACCCTCGATAGATCTATCCACTCACTCTCGCTTAGTACTAAAATTAACGGTCCATGATAAAAAGGGGACTTGTCAAGACGTGGTAATAAGGCAACTTAAGCAATGTACGGAATTTAATACTTGGGCATGTACAAAAATAATTGTGCAATGTATTCTCCCCCGTGGGATTTAAAATCAAATAAGTACTAAAAACGGGGCTATGAAGACTCACCTGGAGTGATAGTACAAAGATGGTACAATGATGGTAAAGTAGTCGGGACAATGAGGCGCGAACACTAGCCGCAACCTAAATGAATAATCGTGATCTAATTTAGATCATGCCGTGATGTAGTGAATGCACATGCACATGATACCTATACCACTCGTAATTTGGAAATACTAGTTATCGTCATAGTAAAATAGTTTCCATACTTAGGAAAATAAGTCCATATATAGAAGTATATAACTTGTCGCATTATCTCGTATGAAAATGTTAGCGTTAAATTCCTTGTATCGAAAACCTTAAGATAACGTCGTTAAGTCGTATAAATATTCTCTTGGGCCATACGTATTCATTTGTTAAGAATATAGTCCTTAGTATCGTTTCTAGAAAATATACCATTTAGTGCGTAAGTTATTATTTTTATTGGTGAGCATATATATATATATATATATATATATATATATATATATATATATATATATATATATATATATATATAGTTTTGACAATGTTAAAACGGGTATAACTTGGTCGTTTTAAGCTCATTTTCCTTGTTCTTTATGTCCACGGATTCGTTTTTGTATATACTAATATATTTTTGATAACTCGGCTCCTCTAGATTACGTTTAACACCTCCTTTTACCGTCGAAAACTGCCAAACAGCATGCAGTTTTTAGAAAAATAGTTTTCGTCGTTAAATTTACAAAAATCATATCTCCTTCGTTATAAACTCGTTTTAATCCGTTCTTTCGCCTAAAGTTTCGTTTTTGAAAGTATTTTCTATATATTTGGTCAAAACTTAACCACCATCTACTGATTTTCCCACGAAATAAAAATAGGGACAGTAGGTCAATATGTAGTTTCAAAAACCATTTTCCTAGTTTCAAACTTGTTCTAACCTCAATCAAACCACTTTCAATCACCACAAAACTAATCTAATCCTACCATACACCTTCTTAGGGTGTCATGGGTTCCTAAACATCACAAACCAAGTAGATCAAACAAGGATCTAACTATAATCACTTACTAAGGTTCAAAAGTTAAAAGTTTATAAAATAAAGTGGTATAAGCCATTATATGCATGAGTTCTTGTAAGAAAAGTATATAATCATAGTAATAACTTTTAAAAATTATAAAAATGAGTTTGTTAACTTACTTTGAAGGTTTAGGGAGTTTAGATGATGAAAAACCTACTAATCCTTGAGTTTCTATTTCAAAACTCCAACAAGGATGACTAAGTGAACAAGTTTACACCTAGATCTTGGAAAATTTGTTGTTCTTGCTTCTTGGATCACCTAGGTCGATTTACACCATAGAGAAAATGAGAGAAAAACTTTTTACTTGCACTTTGAATGATAATTGTGAGAAAATGGATGAAAAAGTTTAATATATACTTAGGGGACAAAAGTTAGGTTTGTAATAAATTTGGTTGGTGAGATTAGTTCATGAAATGGCTTAGGAGGGGGGGGGGGGGGGGGGGGGGGCGGTTCACAAAGGAGGGAAAGAGGGGGGGATGTTGGGTGATTTAATTAGAAAGTTAGTGGTAATATTGTGTAGTATTTGGTTAATTTTAGGTGAAATCGGGGTACCGGGTTTGTTAGAAATAAATTTTATCAAAGTTATTCGGAACAAAATAAAGTCGTAAAAGTTGTAAAAATATGTTGGGTACAAGTATGGAGAGTTCGGGTGATTATTGTTTAATTTTTGTGAAAACCGTCGTTATTAAATTAGACGTACGATACGTAATAATTAAATTTCCAAAATACCGGGTAAATTAATATTATAATTTTTATATTATAAAAATGAGTATAAAAATATATTGGGATAATAGTCGGGAGTGTCGGACATGCTAGTCACGTTTATAGTTTGCGTATTAGTGTTTATTTAAAATAAACATACATAAATCGTTACTTATACCAAAAGTATTAATTTAGTTATCCTACGAGTGGAATAGTATGCGAGTGCCATAATGAGGATATGCAGACTATTTCTAGTCTATATGAAGTGTCCCAATGATAATGCATGAATTCGCTCCTGAACCAATACGGTTACGCGAATTTTTGAATACCCGTAAACTATGTTTACGATGAAATGAGTAATGCACGTGAATAGTGGTTTCTCTCGGAAATGAATAGTGTCAAGTGAATAGTAAAATTTCTGAATGTTTCTCGGAATGTCAAATTGACCTCAAAATGGTGAATAGTGATTGATGAATAGTAACTTGTGAATAGTAAATTGTCGAGGTTTGGAAAATGACCAGAAATTACGAGTTGTGACAACATTTAAGTGGGGTGTAACAAATTCTTCCTTTAAGTAAAATGCTTAAAGTTAGAAACGAAAAGATAGGCTCGGAGGGGTGTACTAGGGGTTTCGTGTACTAAAAATGAGTACAACGCTAAGGGTGTGGGAAAAATTAGTTGACTTAACTAGCCAAGTAATATGACTTAAAGGGTCTAGTAATTATAATACGGGTTTAACACATGGGTGATCCTAATGCCTCTTATCATGTAGTAAATCCTACCACACGAATGTAGTCTCACTAGCGGTCTCGGGATGCATCACTAACGCAAGTTCTAGAATCTAAATGCTACCGGTACACTCATAAGCACCAATAATGAATGCTTTTCCTATCAAAACTAAAGGCGAACCTCACATTTTTGGGTGGAAAATTTTTCTGAATATACGGTTATGTGCTATTCATACAACCTCCTATCCATGAGACGCTTGCTATGGCTAAAGTTTCACTCCTAAATGTTGTAAAAAATTTTAAATTTGGCGCTAAAATTACACTAACAAGTATTTCTCATAGTTTTATTACACATCTACCATTAAACAAAACAAACTCAAGCGAAAGTGCATATGTAAGGTATCATCTTTTTACCCTCCCCTTACACTTAAGATGAACATTGTCCCCAATGTTCAAGTAAAAAATGTAAAAGTTAAAAAGTAAAGAGAATGAAATCAAATACTCCCCTGATTCGCTCGGTATGGATTATAGGTTGGCCAGGTTAAATCTTCCTCCAAGAAAACGAACAATCAAAGCTTCCCTTCCAGAATATAAATCATCTTCTTGTCACAAATAACCTGTAAATCCTGACAACAATAGACAAGGCAACCTCGCGTAAAATCGGCGGCATCCTATATAAGTTACTAAATCCTAGAAAACAAAGTAAGATATAATGCTTGTGGAATGAAGTTTGCAGATTTCCTGGAGATTATTAAACTTAATAATTCACAAAAACCATAAGACTCCGTTAGAAAAACAAAACCGGTAAAATTTCCAGATTTTAACTCCTGACGCCGTCAAGAGCAATACCCTGACGCCGTCAGAATGGACCTGCAGAAATTCTTATGTTAAGTTTCCGGAAAATTTTTGGAAAAACTTTGTCCAACTTCCTGGAAAATCCTGCAAAACTTCATTATGACTCAATACAAGCATTTGACTCTAACAAGTACTAATATACATGTACATTAAATATTGTGGAGTATCATGATTGGTTTGTTTCTTAAAAACATATTTGGGGTTTCCCCTTACACTTATCTTTTGCAAAAATACCTTTAGGTTGAAGTTAAGACGAGGCTAAACAACATAGTAAAGTATTTTCACGTTTTATTTTAGAAGCATGATCAACCAACAATAAAAACAAAGCATGCATACGGAAGCAAATAACAATCAAACAAATAAAAATCACACAAAACATGGGTTGCCTCCCAAGAAGCGCTTTTCTTTATTTACGAGTCTTGTAGCTAGACTCAAAGTCATGGGGTACTACGTGATCTCATCATTGGTTCCACTCTCCGATTGTAAATATTCCTTGTAGAAACCAATCACCTTTTTCTCAATCGCCCCCATAATTACTCGGGCAAATTCTTCATCAACTTTATACCTTGGTCCAAGGGCCAAGCAATCCTTGTAGTAAAGACTTATTTTTTCCCATACATAATCCATGCCCTTTTTCTTATCCTCCTCATTAATATCCTCAAAAGCACCAACGTTGTCCTGATCAAGACGAGATACAAAGAAAAATTCTTTCATCCTATTGGGCATCCTATAGGTGATACTATCGATGTTACTTGCGAATCGGATCGTGCCTTCTACCTCATCACACTCTAACTTAGACTCCTCAACAAATGGTTTGCCAAACACAACATTGGATAATCGACAATCAATAACATTAGCAAGATCCTCCAAAATCATAAAGTCGGTGACAAAAGTGATATTACCAACAAAGACACGTAAACCTTTAACTCTCCCGACAAAGTTACAAACTCCACCGGGGCACTTGGGATCCCTTCTAGGTTCAAGTCTTGTGTTCACTATATCATTATAAACCGTTGAGGACATAATGTTGATTGGAGATTTAAAGTCAATGTAAGCATTGCTAATGTGTCTATATCCAATCATACATGGTATCTTAGCATTCTTAGGATCGCCTCTCTTGATCTTAGGTTCAATCATGGTGAAGGGAGATCGCGGGTTATCAATAAGATTATTATAGTATGCAATCTCCTCCTTAGTGGGGTATAGATTAAAGTAATCATTAAGCCTCGGATCCATTTCCTCCTCTTCTAGTCTCTCAACAACACTCACAAAGTCATTAGGCCCTAGGTCCTTATCTGAATACAAGGCGGTTGCTAGGTCGCTAAATGTATGTTCGAGTTCAATCTTAATCAACCTATTAAGCTCTCTAAGCTCCCTAATCTCACTCTCAATTTGTCCACGTAACACAGCCACTTCACTACGGAATAGTCAATGAGGTTAGTTTACTAACAGAGGCACAAAGAAATAAGATAGACTAAAGAAGACCTAAAAATAAAAATAAAAATCTTACTAGAAAGGAATCTAGCAAGTAGACCTAATAAAAAGAAATCCTAACCTAGACAATAACTATTCCCCGGCAACGGCGCCAAAAACTTGATGCGTGGGAATCGCACCTTGCTTTACCTCTCGAGGGATCTCGAGAAGCTTACAACCCCCACCAGGCAGTGTACCTGATCGTTGTAGTATAGTATAGTGACAAGTACCGGGGGATTGATCGTTCAGCTTAGGAATAGTGTCGCTAGGATTAGAAAACCTAATTAATAGTTCTAGAGGTGAAAGATGATTATTTTTGTATTTTTATATTTTTATGAAAGCAAGTAAAATCTCGGGTTTTGGAAGAGTGGGCGGAATTAGTTGCTATTCAACTAACCCAAAGCTATTATATAATTAAAATAAAATAATGAAAATGAAATTAAACTAAATTATACTAAGGTTGTGAGCAGTGGTTGGAGAAATTGTGTTTACTTAGACTTCATTACTCCCTAGATATCTTTTACATGTTAATTACTTGTTACACTTGTATGAATGACGGATTGTATTCCTTAATACCATTCGTGGGGTGGCATACATAACTCCCCAACTCTATGAGCTCTTATCTCCTCCTACACCATGACCCAGCACAACTATAGGGATTGTAAACAGTGGCTCATGCATTAAATACAACCAATAAAGACCTAGTACGCCTCGGTTCATGTTTCTTAAGATGTTCAAGCATGTTACCATTTGGAGATCTGCCAGTTTTCTTAAGCCTAACATATAAATCATTCATTCAAAACAAGAATAGACAAGTAATCAACACATAATCAACATCTAGGTTTCATTAGATCTAAGCAAACACAAAAGAGATCTAGCCTAGCATAATGGAATTGAGACAAGAACAAGATATAAACAACCAACACATAGACATATTGATTGAATTGAAAGTACACTTATCTCAATTACAATGCAAGGTCTCAAGGGTTTGGAACCCTTGAAAAACCTGTAAAAGAGGCACCAAAATCGTCTTTAGGGTTTCACCAAAACTTCTCTCTTTTAATGAAAAAACTAGAAAACTATATATAGGAAAAACAGGCTGACGGCGTCAAGAGTTACTTGTGACGCCGTCACCTCGCCGCCATATACTTCCTCGGACGGCCTTGATCCACTTATGACGGCCTATGTGACGCCGTCACCACCCACGGTATTTTATTCTTGCCACTTTGACGCCGTCATGAAGCCTTCTGACGCCGTCACCACCTACGGTGTTTAATTCCTCATGTCTGACGCCGTCAAGATGGTGGTCTTGACGCCGTCACCTTGTATCTTCAGCATGGAAATTTGGTACTTTGCCGTTTTCTTCACTTTTATGCTCCAAAAACGTCCAAAATGGCTTCTTTTCCAGAATTCACTCTCCAAACACCTAAAATCACAAAAGGAACGATTTAGGGCAATATTTGATCAAATAAAGTCGGATTCGGGCTTAAATGACCGCCTAAAAACGGATCATTTTTCGCCTCATCATGTTCATAATTATTTATAACTTAGTTTGATAGAAGACACGACTAATTACTGCAACAATATTTGAGTCTAAACATTTACCTTTTAATCGTGTACTTTGCGGGCACGAGCTGCTGCAACTATTTTGCATATCATTATTAATACCTGTCACACCCACAAATTATTGAGATTTAGTATAGGTTAAAATAAACCGTTTAATGCATGTCGCATTCACCATACTACTAAATTAAATAACACTGATTGGTAAGCTAACACACCCATAAACGGCTGTTGCATTCTCAGTTTATTTACATGCGATAAGGAATGTCTTCTTTGATCCTTTCTAAGGATTCCGTAACACGTGCTAATCACCTCATGTATAACTACATAAACAAACGAACAATAATAAACCCTCAAATCAATGATTTCAAAATTCAGTTTACCTATGAATTCAAAAGCATAATTAAAACCCATAATCAAAATGAAAAATTGAAATCCTATATAGAAAGCCCTAAAATACGTATCTCTTAGACATTTCATCAAACATGTTCCATCCTGCCTTCAAATCATATGCCTGATAAACATATAATAAAGGAATCAAAATTATCAAATCTACATAAAGCATATGTAAAAAAAAATTAATTAATACAAAACATACAAAAAAAATTAGTAAGATTGAATAGATCCCAAAATCGTACCTTTGGTGTATCATCATTAATTTCCGGATTGGTTAATCTTCCTCAATCATGTTCTACCTACAAAAATATCAAAAAAATGACAAAAGTAAAAATTAAGTTAGCTTAGAAGCAGATAATTAAGAAAGTACATACGATTTGTGGATGATATAACCGGATCTTGTGTGTTTGTTCGACTCTCACTAAAAAAATAAGGAATGAGATCGATAACTGAATGATAATTAGGATGTTCCATGATTTAGAGCATTATTCAGCGATCTGAGAATTTGAAAATCAAAAAATCAATCCAAAAAATGAAAAAGATAAAGATGGAATGTGTGTTATTGTTTGAGAGGAGAATGCCTGATTTCAAGGATACGTTTTGATTGAGCCAGATGTTATTGAAGTGAAATTGATTTTGAAAAAGTCAAGGATATACGCTGCATTAAAGCATGATATGTTAGTGTTGTATGCATTTAACACAGAAACCATCTTGCTCTATTGGTTAACACTATGTTGTATGGTAAGAGTGACCAGGGTTCGATTCCCACATGTATCAATTTTTTTGGTATAATTTCGTGTGTACGTGAGCTGCCAGCGTGGCAAGTGGTTGCCTAGTTACATGATGACTAAGATTATCCAGTCATCACTTCATGCCAAGTGGCATTTGAGGGTCATGGTACAACTTTCAAAGCATCAAGTGCAAGTCAAAACTTGTCTCATATATATATATATATATATATATATATATATATATATATATATATATATATATATATATATATATATATATATATATATATTTCTTTTTTTTTTCTCTGTGTAGATGGATCCTCAAACAACTACGATTGCACTTGGGCATGCAACAGATTTGGTGGCTTCGATCACGTCTATAACGTCGTCTATGTTACACTTGGTAATATGTTTGCTTTTTTATTTTATTTTTTTTTTTTTATTTTATTTTTTTTTTAAGTAGTGAATTCTATAAATCACTCGTTAAAATGCATGCTAGTTACATTTTAACAGGCGCATGCGACTGTTTCACCATTTTCGGAGCTCGCAAAGATTGCAGTTGAGGAGAAATTGTTGCTTGAAGAGTGTTTTGAACATTTTGCGGTTATTTCAAGATTGGAGGTAATCATTTGGAGACAAATTTATAAATAGATGAGTTCAATAATTAGCAAGTCTTTCGACTTTTAGTAATTCGTAGTTTATTATGCATGACAGATTGAAGAGAGGAGCTTAAGGTGTAACATACTTGGAAGTTGGAAATTTGGAATGATGTCATTTGAAGATCAACAATTCCAGCCAAGTTAGAGCCATGTAAATGATAGGAATATGCTCAAGGCATATTACATATTTATACGACTAAATTTATGTGAGTCAATGAGGTTATGTAACACCCCCAAAATACTGCAGCGGAAGACTGTGTCACAGGGGTGCTACTTCATAATACAAAGTACAAGTTATAGAAAACGAACTCTAAATGAGACGTTTTGAAAAGTTACCATTCGATTACTGAATTCAAAGTTACAAACATGAGATTCCAAAGTATGATACATAAATGTATACAAAATGTTTTGCATGGTAAATGATAAAAGCGTAAGTCTTCAGAATATGCAGCTTGACTCTAAGTTCCACGCACTAGCTATCGCCTTACTAACCTGAGATAAACATGCTAAAGTGTCAACACAATGGTTGGTGAGTTCATAGAGTTTGTCTTAAAACAGTTGAAAAAGCCTCAAAAGAATGTTCACATAGCAAAGGCATTGTGAATCCACTCAGTTGCAAATCCCGCCATAAGAGACTTGCAACCTGTGTGTTCACAACCCACTGCTAACATATAGTATGAATAAGACATGTATAAGTTCATCAAAACAATTAAGCAATTAGTAGTGAGTCTCTACTTCATCTCCGAAGACCTCACTTGGGAGCCAATTCCCAAAGACAACTGGGAGCCACTTCCCAAAGAAAACTGGGAGCCACTTCCCAAAGATAAAAGATTACTGGGAGCCACTTCCCAAAGATAAAAGACAGTCATGTATGTATGAAATCAAGTATAATGCAATCAAGTATAGGACAATCAAGTATAAAACAATCAAGTATAAATGTTTTGAGTATTTGTACAAGTAAGCAAGTAGTTGTGCATGTATCTCCCCCGAAGAGTTAAAACAAGTATGAAAAGAGTAGGGGCTATGACTCACCTTAAGTCTATGTAATGAGAAATGAAAGTGGTAGTCGAATCTCGAAAGTCTCTAAGAGTAGCCTATAATAGAACGTTGCGACTTAGGTTTGGAGTAACGTCTAAGAATACGAAGAATTGCCTATATATGTCTTGCATAATGTTCATGATGTAGTACTTAGTATATAGTGTAAGTCGTTGAATATAAGTGGTTTATGAAACATGTATAGGTTGTATTTCTCTTACTACCGTTCGGGCCGACATAATTCAGAAGTCATGGAGTAAACGTTCGAGGAGCCAGGACACTTTAATTCGTAAATCCACAACTCAACTCGACGGCTTACTCAATGAACTCCTCACATGAGGCTCCCTACTATTGTAGTATTTGATAACATATATATATATATATATATATATATATATATATATATATATATATATATAAGCTTTTTTATCTTTAAAAGTTATATGGTCTTTAGCCGTGGCTTTGCCGTGACCTTGGTCATGTTACCATGGTCTTGAGACTCAACCTTGGCTTTAGCCATGGTTGTGGTCTTGGCTTTAGGTCATTAGACCTCTTGGTCTTAGTAAATCATAACTATTATATAGTGACTTTGGTCTAAAAATGGGCTGTTAAGAATTTGAAGAAAATTATCACTCAGAAAGCGTTTTCAGGGCTCGAGCTTCTTTTCCCTGAACGAAAACGTCGTTCCGGACAACTTTCGTGTTTTAACTTTTTGATGAATCGGACCAGAAGTGGGACTTTCAAAATTGGCAGAATGCAAAACAGTTTGCATAGGCAGTTTTGCCGTTTTGGTTTCGCTAGCTTCTTATGGCCGTATCTTTTGACTCGTGTACTCGTTTTGGGTGATTCAAATTGCTATGTTTTCCTTTTGAAGTCCTTTATAACAGTAAGTAAGTGTAAAGTATCATAGTTATACTATTTTGGTCGTGGTTCTCCATAAAAATCACTAGTTTGCTTGTTTACTTGTCATAAGTTAACATATGTATACCAATACTTGTTTTATCCATTTTTAAACATCATGAACACAATACAAAGACCATATATAGCATGAAAGAACCATAATAAGCATGAAAATGATATTGAGCAAGAAAGTGTATAAGGGTTTGCTTACAACTTTTGGCTTTTTAAAGAAAGGAAGTCAAGTATAGAACTAGGACACTAAACCTAAGCTTGTAAACCCTTCACCATAACTCTTGTAACCCTTGCTAGCCTTGATCTAACCCTTGTGAAAACCATTTAACTTCAGCCCTAGTAACCTTGTGTAGCTCTTAATTCAACCATGGAATCACCAAACAAACTTAAGAACTAGGTAGAGAATACTAAGACCTTGAACTTTGTAGTGTAACTTGTATATTGAAGATCAAAGGATCATGGTGCTAGGATTAAAGGGTGTGGCGTTTGATTTATGAAGAAAGGATGGAATGAGCTCTCTATTTATAGCAAGAATAAGGAGGTTAGGAAGCTTACTAGGAAAGTGCTTAAACTTGGAGACAAAGTTGTAATTAAAAATGATCTAATGGCTAAAGTCATGAGATGATGCCACAAGTGTGAATGCCCCCCCCCTAGTGGCGGTTCATAAGTATTGGGGAGCAAGGTGTGGACTTTTGATGATATTATCCTACTTATGTGACTAGTTTTGGACCCGTAAATTGCTAACCGTAAGTTATTAAGCCACGAAATGTAAAACCGGGTATCCAAAAAATATGAAACTTGAAAGTATGGTTAAACATGTCAATATACTCCATAATAAAATATAAAATGAGTGGTAGGTTCTATCGGGTGCTAAAACCCTGCTAAAAACTGGAAACACGGGTCTAAAACGCGTAATTCGCGTAAAACGCTGAACTGGAAAACGTAAAATTCAGAAACTTTTGGAATTGTCCTAAAATGAGAGAAAATCATATTTCTATTGTTTATAATGTTTTATGGACATATCGGGATGCTAGAATGACGTTTAAACCTAAAAGTAAATCTCGGACACGGCTTTGTGATTTTTGCAGAAATGATCCGACGAGCGTCAAACTCTCGGATTATCGTTAAAATAGTTTAACTTACGAGAATATGAAATAAAAATTTATGAGATGAATAGTGAAAAGTGAATAGTAAAAATGAATAGTGAAATTTTCGGGAATAAAAGTTAACCTGAAATTGCGAATTGTTACAGGTTACACACAAATACATTTCGATACTCTAAGTTATAATATAAATAATGTATTTTTATTATAATAACACCGAAATAATTTACAAGTCATTTAACGTATGTATTTATTATATAATGTGTTAATAAATAATAATAATAATAATAATAATAATAATAATAATAATAATAATAATAATAATAATAATAATAATAATAATAATAATAAAAAACTAACAAAAATCAAAATTAGATATCCCTAACGGATGTACATGAGACGGTCAATTTGGCGTGTGTAAATGAGCAACTGTATGTTCAAAGATAATCTCTATTCACATAGAATAGTCATTAAATGCTTGAGACGTAAACTCAACAGCATTATCAAGCCTTACACGTTTAACAGTGTAATCTGAAAAATGTGCTCTCAACTTAGTAATTTGAGTAAGGAATTTTGCAAAGGCCACGTTACGAGTTGATAACAGTGATACATTAGACCATCTACTTGATGCGTCTATTAGGACCATAAATATCTAAATGGTCCACATGGTAGACGTATCAGTCCACAAATATCGTCTTGAATTCTTTCAAGAAACACATGCGCTTCCTTTTCAACTTTAAGTGGTGAAGGCCTTGTAATCAACTTCCCAAGAGAACAAGATGTACATGGAGCCATTTTATCCATCTAAAGGATTTTTCGATCCTTCAATGGATGTCCATGTGTACTTTTAATTATCCTTTTCATCATTGTCGATCCTGGATGACCCACAAATTGACTATACCAGGATCACAAGATTTCTCATTAATCACTATCTGTGATTCTGCCATACTTAAATATGTATAATGCAATCCAAATGGAGCATTGGTAGTCTTTCCAGTGCATTACTTTTATCAATTGATATGGAAATATTTCTCATTTTCAATTGTTGTAGTTTGTGTCTCATATCCATTAAGATATATGTCATCGAAACTCAACGAGTTTCTACTAGACTTGGGAGAAAATATAGCATTGTTTATCAAAAACTTTGTGCTAATTGTAGCACCACTATTCGCTATACACAGGTCTCCAACTTTTTGTTGATGTTGTTCTCCAGTTGAATTCATTTTAAACTTCAAACAAAAAGCGTACATATTAAAAAAATTACTAGAATTTCATATTATTTAAAAGATATTTACATAAAAATGAAATCCTAGTTATCGAATGAAAAACACACATGGAAAGGGAAATATATGTGAAAAAGGAAATACATCAAAGCAAAAGACATAGTTATGATAACTCTACATAGTTCATCTCAGATATCTAGATCACTGTAAAAAATTGGAGTGTTCAATTCAGTGTCACTGCCGAAGAAGTCTTAGGTATCCAAGTCATTGTTTCCTAAATCAACTTGGTCTACAAGATTGACATCTCTCTCTTTTTCTTTAAGAGATGCTTGAAATAGCTCACAGAGGTGAGGGGTTGTTCGACAAGACTTTGCCGAGTGGTTTGAGCTACCACATCTAAAGAAAGAACCATCAATGTTATGCGATGGGCTAGATCACCATTATGTTTACGCTTGCCCTCATTTTTGGCCTTACTGTTTCGTGAAGCATAATTGTTGGTTCTTTGACCATTACCACGGGTGAGTCCACAACCATGAGTATAAACTCGACCATTTTTCTTGATCCGATCAAAAGGACGATTATGGCCATGACAATTGTTTTTGATAAAATGAGCAAGACCTTTTCCATGACTTTGGCCTTGCCCCCGCATAAAACTTTTGGTATCATTTTTTGTAGCATTCACTTTAGGATATGCTAATGATCTAGTGGGACGAGATTGATGATTTTTCATCAAAACCTCATTATTCTGCAAAGCAAGAAGAAGATAAGCATTTAGCTCATAATATGTTGTGAAATTTTGCAATCGGTATTGTATGTTTTATGCCTCAAATATGTAGTAAGTTTTCTTTAACATATCTGCATCAGTAACACTTTCTCCACATGATTTTAGTTGTGAACAAAGTAGAGCTGTACTCATTGACCTTTTTAAAGTCTTGAAATCATAAAGATCTCCATTCTTCTCAAACAACTGGAAGTAAAACTTCCTTTTGATTATCAAAGCGATCCTTCAAATCTGTCCAAAGAATACTTGCATCTTCAGTGGTAACGTATTCAAATTTTAGTTCATCATCAATATGTTTGCGAAGAAAAATGTTTGCCTTCGCTTTATATTGTGGTGGACTATCAATGTTTAGAATGATAGTTTTTGCACTTCCCATAGATTCAAGATGCATTTTAACATCAAGAACCCATGGCATATATATTTGACATTTCAGAAAATATCACAATTTCAACAAACAACATATTATTAGAATCCATTAATATCAATGCATAGTGCAATACAAACTAGTGGAAAAAATAAAAGTTGAAACAAGCCTAAGAAAAAGTACAATGCTCTAGGTGGGAGATTAACCACAGGGTAAATAGGTAGAATAAGTATGATGATGATAATAACTAAAACCGGGCGAACCATCTTTGAAAACTTCTTTGAGCAAAACTTGATTTATGAAAAAAGAAGAGTTGTTTTGTGAAAGATTGTTGATTGGTAGATCTGAATTTATAGCAAAAAATATAGACATTGTAAAGCTATTTACTTCCGTTTACAACTGTTACACAGCAGTTGTGTATATATATTTTATAAAACCTTTTATAAAAATCAGTAAGAAGAATAAATAAGAAATAAACTTAGCACACTGCAATAAATACAAAATATAAATATTAGTAAATATGAAGATTAATCTTAGTGTACGTAGATAAATAACAGTTAAGGCATAAATAAAGATTAGTTAGTGCATAAGTAAATGCTAATTGTGTAAAGTCAATGTTAGTTGCATAAATAAAAGTTAGATGTAATAAAGTAAATGTTAGTTATTCAAATAAAAGTTAGTTGCAATAAAGTAAATACTAGTTGTATAAATAAAAAGGTTAGTGATAACAATAATATAGGTTGGCATAATTAATATACTACATAACATGCATTGAAGTATTTTGGGAGCCGACACTGTTTTGAAGCCGTCGAGTGGGAGGTCAGCTCAAGGGAGTGGGACGGCTTGGGTGCGCTATAGAATCGCGGCTTGAGCCGATCCTATTCATACACCGAGCCAAGCCATCAGCTTAAAATGATTTAAATATGTACTTACTGGCTGGGTTTCTTAGTGGCTTCTCCACTAAGCTACCATTTAATTTCGTGGTAGGCTACATGTTGCACATTTGTATCCCATTATCGATGTTAGATGTTTTAATGGAAAAGTAAGATCTTATTTTTCATTTGTGTGGTTTTTTTAGCGTGATTCATTTGCTAGAAAAACATACACACACACGTACAAATTTTTTTCAGGTTCCGCTTAAATTTTGCAGCTTTTTGAGTTTTGGAGTATATTTATCAGCGGCGATGATCAAGTAATTCAGTTTAGTTTTGGTTTGTGCTAAATTTAATTGATATTTTGTGCTTAATTTGATTATTGATTTTTGTTGTTTCAGATTAGATGCATGAAATAGGAGTGAGATTTCTAAGTTTTTACTCAGACCATCATCAATAATATGAATGGTTGATCATTATTGTTGGTCTTCCTAACTAATAAAGCGTTTTGTTTGGTAATTGTTTTATTTTGTTACTGGAAGGTTATATATTTGCAACAGGAGAGACAGTTGTGGCTTTGCAGCCAAATCATCATCAGGCAATCTCAATGCTTTAACATCATTTTTTCGGTTTTTATGTGGAATTGGTTAATGATTTTGGTTGGTGTTCCAACTAACAGGGTGTTTTATTGAGTTATTTTTATGTTTTGACATTGTTTCTTTTCTTTACATTGTTTTTTTTTTTCTTTTTCTTCTTCTTCTTCTTAATTTAGCTTTACGTTGTGGTTAATTGAATTAGAGAATTCTGTTGCTTGAGTTGATGGCATGTTAGATGCATGGAATGAGACTGATAGTCATGTATTTGCATTTAAACTATTATCAAGTGATCAATAGGTGGTTCTGATAAGAAGCCATGAGGCTTCATGATTCCATGATTGACAACTACACATGACATGTTAGAAACATAATTTAGCAAAACATGGGTGGCAATATTTTTTAAAAAGAAAGTAAAATGTGGGTAGCATAAAAATTGGTGAATTTTGTTGCTTGCTTCGATGGCATGTTAGATGCATGCATTGAGATTGATTGTCGTGTGTTTTCATTCAAACTATCAGCAAGTGAAATGGTGGTTTTGATAAGAAGCTATATAATGGGTTGATTGGTGCAATAGGTTACATGATTCTATGATTTTGTTCAATATATTGTTGACATTTATACATGACATATCAGAAACATAATTTAGAAAAACATGGGATGCAATTTTTTTTGAAAGAAGTAAAATGTAGTTAGCATAAAATCTTGACAGGATTTAACGAAAATAAAAAAATTTGTATCGATAAGTATAGGATAGGTTTGGAATTTAGAGTAATTTGTTCTTGGATTTTTACCGTCAAGTTTCTTTCTGTCATTGCAATCTACTTATTAGTTACCGTATTATGGATGCCATTTTTAGTATTGGTTGTTGATTTCACATGTTCCATTAGTTAAAAAAAGGAAACTCGTTTATTTGTGTTTACAATATCATGTGTCTACCATGGTTTTTTCCCGCTCATTGTATGAATTGGATTTGATTGGTCATACCTTTTAATGTTCTTCGGTGTAGATTATTTATGTTTTTAGTGTGCATTAGTGTTGTTATCATGGGAATTTTGTGCATGGTGGTACCAAGACCTTTTGCTAGATAGCCGGCCTGCAGCGTAGGTACATATTTTATTTTGATTATTAACTCTTTACATTATTTAATGTTAGCATAGGGAATTTGGTTTCTCGTATACTTCATAGACTGTCTTTGTAAATCTAATTTACACGGTGTTTGTTTGGTAATTTTGTCATGTTCCTTTTGTCAGTCTTGATTTTGGGTAGCGTAGTTTTACCTCTATATGGTGACATCATATCTTTGTATGAATTGGGTTTCAATGGTCATGCTTTTAATGTTCTTCGATGTGGTTTTCCATTGAGGGACTGTTCTTATATCTCAACTGATGTTGCCATCATGGGAGTTGCATGCATAGTGCAACCAAAACCTTTTGCTAGATAGGTGCTCCGCAGCACAAGTAAATATTTTATTTTTAATATTAACTGTTGACATTATTGAATGTAAGCCTAAGGTTATTAGACGGTTGCTGCTTGATAATATTGGTAAAACCCTTTGTCAATCTTGATTTTGGTACGTTACTCACTATAATGATTCAGTCTCCCAGTAAGTCTTCATTTTGGTGTAACAGATAACTGCATACCATGAAATGGAACTGTTTATTGATATCTAGATCGGTATCTATGTTATGTTATAGATATTGCTAATATAGTTATTAATAGATGGTTCTTTTTTGCATTTTGATTCAGGTGAAGAGGATGGAAGAAATCAATGTAGAAGTTTTGTTTGATCCTTGCCAGTGGGGTTTTGTTATGATGTAAGAATGAATTACTAGGTTTTTGATATTGCAGGAAAAGAATGCGTAGTTTAGATCAAAAAATTTAATATGTTTTTGCAAGGTCAAATAACATATTGTGAGTCTTTGCCAGCCGATATAGAGACTACTATTTGGCATAACTGTCTCTCATCCACCTGTGGTATCAACTGACATAAAACGGTGGCTATATGCGATCACGAGGAAATGTATGATCGACAGGCAGAGCAATGACTGTTAGACAATATGGTTTATGACTTTTATTTTTCCCTGGACCAAATAAAGAATATTGATGGCGACTAGGAAATAAATTTACATACAACTTCTGTACGTATGACGTTTTAATTTTGCTGGATTTTGTGGTTACAAATCAAAATATTAGCTACCATGTATATTGCTGATAAGAGTTTATTTTGTTTCGATGTTAGTGTATCAAGGCATCGGATGAATGAACTGAGCTCCCTAATGTCACTTGATTTGCTCCATTTGACATCGAGCTGCTGGAACATTTGGCAGGTAAATGAGTAGTGGGGAATGAAAGACCACATTTATATATCGACGTGTTCATTATTGGGGCATCACTTCAGCGGTCATTATTGTCATCCTTCTACTCTGAGTCAAGAGGAAATGGAGGTTCAGCAGAGGCCATTTGGACAACACATTGGGGAATTGGGATGTATTTGGACACGCTTAATTTGCCAAAGCAGATAATGTGCATATCATCGTTAAAGCAAAATTTGTGGATTCTGTTTACATTGCTTATGTTTATAATTCACTCCGGCTTTATATATTTTCTCTTTTACTTTTACGTGGTTTAAAATTTAGCTACTTGATACAATCTGAGTTAATAAGCTGTTAACGAGTATTAATTACACAGTCGTTGACTTACATAAATATGAGACACAACTACATATACTCGGGTTGGTAAATCTGGGGAGGTTTTTGAAACTTCTATTGGATGTTTAGGTCTGAAAATAAGCTAACTCAAGCGCCACCGAATTCCTGAATTTGGTGCCTACTATCTGAGATCCATTATTGGAAACGTTAGGTAAATCTGCTTAAACCTTATGTGTTTTTGAACAGTTGTGTTGTAACGTGGTCTGTACAAAATGTTGTTGTTTTGAGGCTGCAGTAGTAGATGACTAATTTTTTTTTATTATTTTTATTTTATTTATTATTTTTTTTAATCATCACGTTTTAATGCAATTGAGGTTTCAGAAAATCTATGCGGATGGGGAGAATAGCTGATTCAAATATCTCTTTTGCTGCACCTGGTCCTTATGGTAATCATGTTGTTTCCGGTGATGTTATTCAAAACATTGGTCTTGCGTTCACGAATCATTATAGTTAGGTGTGGCTCTTCTAAATACCTTAAACTTTTCCTAGAGATGTTGCTAGAAAATATGCAAATGTTAGTTAGCTTCTGAGACTTCTTTTCAATTAGTTATTTTGGGTTTTGTTATACTTTTACCATGTTAAAAGGTATAAATTTAAGAACAAAGATAATTTGAGGACTAAACATTCTTTACATACCAAGGGATCAATCCCCACCTTTCATTCATTTTGATCTAATGGCTTAGATTAGAGTTAATATTTACACTACAAGGGTATTTTAGTACTATTTAAATATTTTTTTTTACTCTTATCTCTCATTTAATTCGTCATTTTTTCACACACACAAAGTGTGTGTTTGTTTCTTCTCTCTCATCTGACTACCTCTTGTAACGAGCTCCTCTAACCATCTCCTTCATTGCGATCATTATAGAAACCCTAATTTTTTCTTCTAAATTCATTAATTGATCTCATTCTTCATCCCGTATATCACCTAACCCTATTTTTTTTATCGTTTATTTTTATTTAAGCTTAATTCAAAGCTGAATTATAAGCTATCTATTTCTATAAGCTGAATTATGAGCTAACTTACTTATTTTTTTCATATTATATGCAGGTTTTATGGATTCGCTTCAAAGTTCTGTTTCTACTACTTCTGAAGAGATCGCTGGTAATGATTCTTCTACTGCTTTTGAAGAGATTGTTGTTAGTGATGATGTTTCAGCTAAGTATGCTGAGGAGATTGTTGCTTATGAACACGGTGATGAATCCGTAGCAATTAAGAGTGACTTTTTTTTTTTATTATTTTAATTTTTTCTATAATTCGTTTGTTAGTGTTAATAAGCTATGTTATTTAGATGGTATAAGCTCTGAATATGTTATTAAGATGTTATAAGCTCTGAATAAGTAGTTTTAAGCTTTGAATGAGTAGCTGATTATATTTGTAGTTTGGATATCATATATGATATATGACATGTGATATATCAATGTTTTTGTATCAAATGATATATCATATGTGATATATTAATCTCAGCTTTGAATAAGTAGTTTTAAGCTTGTCATATCATATATGATATAGCATATGTGATATATCCATGTTTTTGTCTTGCATGTGTTATATCATATATGATATAATTATAACATGTGTCTGTGATTTCATTTTTAGTAAACCTCTGTTTTTAATTTTTTGTTTTATTTTTTTTCCAGATTTGAATGCTTTGAAAACTCCTGAATCATTTGATACTCACTCTAATTTTGATACTCCTGGTGGAACTGTTTATTATATTCCGAAAGTTCCTGTGGATGTGTTACTTGTTAAGGGCAAAGTTTATAAGTCGATTGATGAGTGCATTGCTGCTTATATGAAATATGCTGCTAAAGCAGGGTTTGTGGTTAGGAAGTCATGCCAGAAAAGGTTGAGGAATGGTACTGTGAAGCAAAAGTATTTAGTGTGTAATAGGGAAGGTTGTCCAAAGGGAATTCATGTGGACACGTTAGACTTAGAGAATAGTGACAAGCAGGTTAGAAGTTTGAACCTGCATATCACAGGGTGCAAAGCACGTGTCATTTTTGATTTAATTCCTGGTACTTCTAAGTACAGGTTGAATGTCTTTGATAGTATTCATAATCACGAGCTTAAACGTGAAGAGTATAAGCATTTGTCAAAGACTAAGAGGCAGTTGACGTATGCTGAGCAATTGTTCATTGTTAAAGCTGCTAGCGTAAATATAGGCGCAACGAAAGCTCATCACATCTTAACTGGTTTGAAGGGTTCTTATTTGCTTGTTCATGGAACGACTATTGATTTTAAGAACTTTTTAGGGGTGTGAACTGCTATATAGGTGATAGTGATGCGCAGATGCTTATATCTAAGATGGAGAATAGGAAGAAGCACGTGCCAGATTTTTCATTTGATTATTTGGTCGAAAATGCTGAGCTTGCGGCTATTTTTTGGGCTGATGAAGTTTCTAAGTTCAACTATAGAGAGTTTTGTGATGTTGTTTCGTTTGATGCTACTTACAGAACAAACAAGTAAGTATATGTATGTTTAGTATGATATTTTTGATTATATGATTTTCTATTTAATCTGTTATTTTAAGTATTTTTGTTTTTTGTTTTTCAGGTACAAAATGGTGTTTGTTCCCTTTACAGCCATAGATAATCATCGGAGGTGTGTAACAGTCGCAGCAGGCTTGTTTAAGAACGAAACTACAGCTTCGTATATTTGGTTGCTGAAAGCGTTCATAAAGGCGTTTGGTAGGGCTCCAAATATTGTTGTTACTGATCAGGATAGGGCTATGAGAAATGCCATTGAAGCTGAGTTTGCGGGTTCTAAACACAAACTTTGCATGTGGCATATTACTCAAAACCTCCCTGGAAAGGTATTTTTCTGCCTTTTTGTTTATCATATGTGATACTTTATTCTATGTGTATTTTTTATTGATTTATCATATATGATAATTTGAACTTTTTTTCAAATAATATGTTAAATCATATGTGATACTTGATTTTATTTGTATTTATTATTGGTTTATCACATATGATAACACATATCTATTTTCAAATCATTTGTTAAATCAGATGTTATTTGTTTTGTTTACAGATATGTTCTAAAATCTATGATGATACCGACTTTAAAAAGAAGTTTAATCAAATTGTATGGAATATGTATATCGGTCCGGAGGAGTTTGAGGATAGATGGTCAAAGTTATTGGATGAGTTTAGTTTGCAGAATCATAAGTGGTTAACAAAGATGTTTAATATATGTTCGTGTTGGATTCCTGCTTATTTTATTGATTCCCCCTTGTGTGGTTTGATGAGGACGACGTCTAGATCTGAGAGTGAGAACTCCTTTTTCTCTCATTTTACGAATCAAGGTTCCACTCTTATGAATTTTATGAATTGTTTTGAGACGGCAATGGAAAAGCAGAGGCATCTACAAGAGAGGCTTGATCATAAGACTATTGATTCTGTTCCGAAGTTTAGAACCTATCTTAAGATTGAACGTCATGCTTCGAAGGTTTTTACTCGTCCTTTGGTCGAGCTTGTTCAAGCAGAGATTTTTGCAGGCACATGGTATTGTCAAATAGAAACCAAAAGCTTGGTTGAAGGATCTGAGGTCTCTGTTATTAGAGAAACAAAATTTGTTGATGCACTAATGGAGAAGAAGAAAGCTAAGTTGAGAGAGAAAGCTAGGAAGAGAGTTAAGGATAAAGGTAAGGATAACGATAAAGCTGAAGAAGAAGAGCCAGTTAACCTGTTTTATAGAGTTGATGGATTATATAAGGTATGTTAGCTACTTAAAAAAATATTGTTTATTTGTTTTTCATATATGATTTTTTACTACCTTATTTCTTTTGTTTTATCATATATGATTTTTTACTATCTTCTTTCTTTTTTGCCCATTAAGGTGTTGCGTAACCAAGAGGATGGATCAGTTGTATGTTCCTGTCAGCTTTTTCTTCGAGTTGGAATATTATGCAGGCATGTTTTTTGTGTGTTTAAGAACGCCAATATTGAAGTGATTCCAAGTCAATACATACTGAGGCGTTGGACAAAGAACCTTATACCTGCTGCTTTGAGGAACAAACGGAACAGATATTGTGAGAAGAATGAGATTGTTGAGAATTATGCAAATGAGGCAAGTTCCATTGTTGATCACTGTATCCATATGTTGAGTAAAGATGAGGCAAGGTTGTCTTCTTTTGTTGAAAAGTTGAGGTTGCTAAAGATTGATGTCGAGGCTGATTGCCCAATTCCTCCTTCTAAGAACAAGGCTGACAATTTGGAGGAACTTGTTGGAGTCCCGAAGCCAGCTGAAAAAACCATTAACAATCCAGCTCTTGGTAATCCTAAAGGCCGTAAAAAGATGCGCATAAAAGGAGGTAAAGAGCAAGCTAATGAAAAGAATTCGAAGAACAGGAATGCATGTTCGTTATCTGGAGAGACAGATGGTCACAACAGGAGGACGTGCCCAAAAAAGTTTGCAGAAGAGGTCGAGTTGGATCAAGTTGAAGTTACAAGGGAAGGGGATTTGGATCAATCCGAAGTTACAAGAGGAGAGGTCTTGGATCAAGCATGAATTTCAACATAAATCGTCTTCATATTTTTTTTTTAATTTCTTTGATTATTATTTGTTTTGTCGGATTGTGTTGAAGAAATTTGAGTAACAGACCTAGACATGATTGTTTGATTATTACTGAGTTTTTATATGAAACAAATTGTTGCTAATTGTTTTTTAGAGTTTTGGTTACTTTCATTTGAGTTATCACATATGATAATCCAGAAGTAATTTTTTTAGGTGTGTTATCATATATGATAATTCTCTGATATCATATATGATTTTACACTTGGTTTTTTCCATTTTGATTTATCATATATGATAACTTATAAAGAAGAGTATATTATGATTTTGTTCAAGTGTTTTTGTTTCTTTCGTTTCAGTTATCACATATGATAAAATTTTGAAGCAAATTTTTTAAGTGTATTATCATATATGATATTTATGTATGATACTTTTGTTTGCAGTGTGCTATAAAACAGAGTCGATTATCGATAAACAACAGCCATTAGAATCGATTTATCAATTTGTGCAATAAAAACTTAAACAAGACATTCAAAATCACATCCAGAATTGTTTCGCCATTTTCATTTCTTGACAAATGATGGCAACGTAGTACTTGGAAAGTTAAACCATTATCCTACCTGGAAATTTAAACAGTCTTGTGATATTCTAGCATACGACATACGAAATAAGACATTGTTTTAACATGTTTAAGCCATATTATATGGCATATGATATTACATAATAAAGTCTAAAGAAATTAGATCTTAATTTGCATTAGTTGCCCCAAAAAGATTCTGTACGCCCCCGTCCTTCTATTCTTTGTGTTGTTAGTCCTACTTCTGAATTTTCCACCACTAACTGCTAACCTTTTCCATCATTTTGCACTTGCAACATGCTCCTTTTTCTGCTCTTCCTTCTTGTTTCCAATCTCTTCTCTTATCAACTTCTGCAACTCTTCCTTGTTTGTGTGTTTCTTTGCAAACTCAAGTGCTTCTTCATTTATCATTTCTCGGTGATTGTTCAGTTCATGAGTTAACATCTTGGCTGCATACTTGATTCTCATTCTTATTATCTCCAACTGCTGTTCTTTTCCTTCTTTTGGAAATTCAAAGTTCCAGTTCTTCAAAGTTTCTCCACCATAGTGCTCCATATGCATCATTATGAAAATACCACAATCAATGACATTCTGTGTTTTTCCCCACTTTAGCTTCATCACTGTTGTCTTTTTTTTCGCTATGTCAGATGCTTTTTTATGCTTGTGGGATTCCAGATATCTTGAAAACAGTTTTTTCTACACAAAATAGAAATTCATTTTAACAAAGACAATTCATTATCTCATATGCCGAAGGCGTTTTCTGTCACAACTCACCATTTCAAGTCATTTTAGGTCATTTCCCGAACTTTGGAAAAACACTATTCATCAAACACTATTCATCAAAACACTATTCATCAGTTTACTATTCATCATTTTTGGTGTCAGTTTGACATTCCGAGAAGCATTCAGAAAATTTACTATTCACTAAACACTATTCATTGCGGGAAAAGTTTTCACTATTCACTTGCATTACACATTTCATCGTAAATTTAGTTTACGGGTATTCAAATTCGCGTAACCGTATGGGTTTAGGTGCGAATTCATTTCATTAGTGTTAAGGACACTGCATACGGACTAGAGACAGTCTGCATATCATCATAACAGCATTTACATGTTATACCACTCTTAGGATTTTCAAATTTATATATTGGATACATTTAACGTTTTCCTTATAAGTATTTATAATAAACGTTAACACCCGGTTTATACACGACGAATATATCCAAATATTCCCACAATGGTCCCAACATATTTTTATATCCATTTTATCATCACAAAAGTTATTACATTCATTTACCCAGTATTTTGGAAATTTATTTTATTTATAACGTGAGCTTATGAATATTACGACGGTTTTCGTGAAAACTAATCAATAATCACCCGAACACTCAGTACTTGTACCCAACATATTTTTATCATTCTTATGACTTTATTTTGTCCCGGTTAACTTCGTTAATATATATTTCTAGCAAACCCGGTACCCGATTATAACTAATATTTACACTAAACTACACCTAATAATACACTACATTTTCTAAGTGATCAAAACCGATTTTGCTACTTCTTTTCACATTGAAAACCGGCCTTGAGCACATCCCTAGACACCATGTACATGCTTTTCAACCTTATGACTTATGTATACTTATAATACTATAAACCTCCAAAGTAAAACCATAACTAATTCCTAGAATCATAATCTAACTTTTCATAAGCCAAAAAGTTTTCATCTTCTTCCTTCTCCACTCCATATCCACGACCCAACATTGATCTCCATGATCAAACCATTATTTTTCAAAGTACAAAGCATCAAAGTTGTTCATTTCATCATTCTAATCAAGATTCATGCAACAAAAACACAAGTAATCCAAGGTTTCTCATCATCTCACCACCTATTATTTCAAAGTGAGTTATCAAATTTATTTTCATGTTTTCATCTAATTAACACATGTATCTTATAGTATTCATGCTTAATTTCATGCACAAACTAGTTATACCACTTTATTTTTGTTAACTTTTTGAACATACAAACCCTAGATTTTGATTTAGGTGTTCCTTTGTTAAATTAACTTGATTACTAGTCATTAGGAACCCATGGCACCCTAAGAAGGTGTATGGTAGGATTAGTATAGCTTTGTGGTGTTTGCAAGAGATTTGGTTGAAGTAGAAACTAGTTTTGAACCTTGGAAATGGATTTGTAACAAGTATATAAACCTACTGTCCCACTTTTGTAAATTCGGGAAAATCAGTAAACATAAAGGAAACTTTGGCAAAATTTTTAGAAAATACTTTCAAAAACGAAGCCGTAGGCGAAAGAACGGATTAAAAAGAGTTTATAACGAAGGAGATATGAATTTTTCAATATTAACGACGAAAACTATTTTCCGGAAAAATACATGCTGATGGACGTTTTTCATCGGACAAAAAGAGGCTTTAGACGTAACCCGGAGGAGCCGAGCTTTCCAAAATATATTACTACATACTAAGACGTAACCGTGGATATAAAGAACAAGTAAAACGGACTAATAACGACAAAGATATTCACGTTTGAATATCGGCAAAACTCATTTTAGTTTGACAGCTTTTATAAATATTAACGCCAAAACTACGTAGCAACTCTAGATTCTAAAAATAATACCAAGTACCCAATTTTATAACTAATGAAGTATTAGTTATTACAAGTATATTTTATCACTACGAGGCGTTATTTCAAGGATTTCAACCCGAGGATTTCAACACTAACATGGAAACTTACGATATATATATAAGTATATATATTGCAACTAGTTTTATTTTTCTAATAGCCATATTTTTCCTAAGTCTTGGAATATATATTTTGATAACAACAAGTATTTTTCAAGTTAAGAGTGGTATAGGAACATGTGCATGGACATTCATAACATCATTTCATGATCTAAAGTAGATCGTACATCATTCATATTAGGTTGCGGCTAGTGTGCGCGCCTTGTTTTTCAGCTCATTACATGTTCATGGTACCATCATATCAGGTGAGTCATAGCCCCTACTCTTTTAAATTGTTTTGCAAACTCTTTGGGGGAGAATACATGCTCGTTTTACTTAAACGCATTACTTGCTTTACATGGTTGATTACACAAACATTTTCAGCTTTATCTAAATACTTGTTTGATTATCCGAGTACAAAACAATTCAGTTGCTACATACTTGCTATTTACTCATGGACATGAGTGCATAAAGTTAAACTATTTACCGATTTCCTAAGATTGCCTAAGTTAAGGACCGGTAGCTACAATTTCATGGGTATGTTTGATTACCTACAATTTCATGGGTATGTTTGATTACCTACAATTTCATGGGTATGTTTGATTACCTACAATTTCATGGGTATGTTTGATTACCTACAATTACATGGGTATGTTTGATTACCTACAATTACTTGGGAGCGTAACCTCCTACAGACAGCTAGAAAACCTTTTCGGTGCCTTGAACTTAGTGCAATCAATATTCATTTTATGCGTTTTGCTTATGGTCAGATTCATTTTGTGGCGACATCGCCATGGCTATTGTACATACGAAAATTACTTATGGAATTACGATACTTTTCCACCACTATTACTACGGAATTACAATGCCTTTGCAACAACCTTACGACTGATTTATTACAAACTTATTACATTTGGCAGTGGGTTGTAAACACACAGGTTACAAGTCTCTTATGGCGGGACTTGCAACTGAGTGGAT
Organism: Artemisia argyi; assembly: GCA_030686995.1. Classification (NCBI taxonomy): domain Eukaryota; kingdom Viridiplantae; phylum Streptophyta; class Magnoliopsida; order Asterales; family Asteraceae; genus Artemisia; species Artemisia argyi. The sequence continues at coordinate 100,110,956 of CM060709.1, read as the reverse complement.
TTACGATGCCTTTGCTGGGATACCTTCATACATATGCATTACATTCTTTTTCACAAGACTCTATGAACTCACCAACCTCGTGTTGACACTTTAGCATGTATTTTCAGGTATTAATCAATGGCTCGCTACAGGAGGTTTTGGCAGGGCAGGGCATGGTCATAGAAGACTCTGATTTAATCATTTGGGGACCGTTTTTAACTATTTTAATGGCCTACTTCCGCACTACTTTTAACAATGTAATAATCAACATTTTGATTTAACTATTCTATTCTAAATGATTCAAGTGCAAACTATTTTTGAACTAGTGTTGTAATACCAATTGAGTTACACCCCAGCTACATGTATGCTTCCGCTGGACCCGATTTTGGGGGTGTGACAGATTGGTATCAGAGCTTTGGCTATAGCGAACTAAGTGTTTTTAAAACCTAGACTATAGCTACTTTCAAGAAAACTTAACCCTATGACCGTCACGTGCCTGCCTGCCAAGCTGAAGCCTCATTTGTGGTTAGTTGCTGACATAGGTAATGAGATTTGTGTCTCATTATCTGATATATTATATTCATTTATTATAGTTGATTACTATAATTGTCTTTCATATAAGCATGTTCACGTATCGTATATGTCACCGCATTATGTTTTTACTTGCATAGTTTCATCATTTGACCTCGTGTTTGGTCACTTACTTTTGTCTTTCAGAACGCCTTGGTATTTGTGAAGGACATAGTCTTAGTATGACTGAGCTGAGTATTTCAAAATTCAGGGAACCTCGGTGGAATATAGACTGGTCATCTATATTCAACCCGGGATAGTGAGATATAGGCTGACCACCTATGTCTGATCCAGAAATGAATTTTGCAACACTGAGAATGGTTATAATAAAATTCTGTCTGGATTGAATCCTTTACTCATTTTTCAAATGTTTCATGCATGTGTGTGTATACCCTCATTGTCAGAACATTCATACTTTTTATCACCTCGTGAACCGCTGCTTAGAAGCATGTCAATTGATCATTTCATCTCATGAACATTCACGTCTATGCACGATACACTTACATTACAGTATTTTCTTTTATCACAATATCATTTTGTCGCAGTTGTCGCAGTCTCTTCCCTTCTCACCATCACTATCATTTCCTTTCCCCATCCCCATATATATAAGGAATTAGCTTACACTCTATAGATTCCGATGTCACTCATCACTCACTATTCCCAATATTGATAAGTGGATATTATCAATGACCTCCCTAGGAAAGACTTTCCATACCATCTATAAGGAGAATCCCTTGGTACATTAAGGTCATTCAAAACTCAACAGAAACCTCAAGATATCATAAAACCATTCGAACCACTATCACTGGCCTGATCGCCAAAATTCTATTATCTGGAAAGTATTGGCTTGACTGAATTACAGGATTATTTTCGATACGAGTGCTCACTAAGCAACACCATAGAGATAAATCCAACCTCTTAACCGAGACTATAGATTGAACATGTCCTCACCAATAGACTTTATCCAAACATGTTAGACATCAATGCATTTGTGCAGACATACCTACCTGGCTATTTTATCCTCTTAATACTTTCACTTTTAAATGGATTTTTCTCCAAACTACAGTTATACAAAACATATATCTTGTAAGAAATACTTTTCCGAGGCACGTATTTTGATAAGCAAATTCCTTTTGGTTAATCTTTTTACAAACTACTGGATGCTAAGAAATTTTAAACATCAATCTTTGGTAAATCAATCACTATATTACATCACTTATACATTTTAGGATTTTGTGAATTGACTACATAGAGCTTGGGGAAAATCTTAGTAATGGAGACTAAGCATCGTAAGTGGAGAAAGACTCGATTCATGACATCCTGCGGAGGATCACAACCTTATCCTAATCTATTATTTTCAACAACACCCCTTTGACGGACTTAACCTTGTAAGTTTTCTACAAGATTCATGATATCCATTTAAATTATTTCTAATAGAGAAATTTAATTCACCTCAAACACCTAGCGATTACATCAAGATTTCTTTAGAACCACACCACCTATCATCTGCAGACCAATGGTCAGAATTAGAGAACGATTCAAACATAGGGAGATATGCTCAGAGCATGAGTGATTGACTCAAGAAATGGTTGGACTAACCAATTACCATAAATCAAATTCAGTTGCAACTATAGTTATCGCGCGAGCGTAGAGACTACATCATTTGGGGCACCCTATGGTCGAAGTGCCAACATTCATTGACGGATCGAAATTTGGAAAAGCCCAACTCACTAGTCCAGTAAGTATTCATGAAATAACCAGAAATTTCCTACAAATCAAGAATCAGTTACAAGTTCGATAGAGTTGTAAACCATTAAAACTTCAAGTTGGTAAGCAGAGTTATATAGAAAGTTCTGCCTAGGAAAGGCATGATACCATTCAGAAAACTTGGAAAGTTAAACCCGAGATACACTGAACCATGTAATATTTCAGACAGAGTAGGTCTAGTGGCCGTTAGATTTGAACATTGCCAGAGAACAACAGGATTACACGAACATATTTCACATTTTCAGATCCCCAGAAATGACTTTCAGATGAGTCACTCACAATCCCATTTGGAAAGGAATCCAACCCAAAGTCAAACATAAACCTTGCAGGAGAACAACTAGAAATCATGGACAGTTAGGTCGAACAATTGAAGCAAAGTCGAATTCCTATCGTTAGAGTTCGCTGGAATTCTCAAATATCATCACTTTTCACCAATATGTTATCAGAAACCAACATAAACTGAACTTCGGGACGAAGTTTCTTTTATAGGGGAAGACTGTCACAACTCACCATTTCAAGTCATTTCAGGTCATTTCCCGAACTTTGGAAAAACACTATTCATCAAACACTATTCATCAAAACACTATTCATCAGTTTACTATTCATCATTTTTGGTGTCAGTTTGACATTCCGAGAAGCATTCAGAAAATTTACTATTCACTAAACACTATTCATTGCGGGAAAAGTTTTCACTATTCACTTGCATTACACATTTCATCGTAAATTTAGTTTACGGGTATTCAAATTCGCGTAACCGTATGGGTTTAGGTGCGAATTCATTTCATTAGTGTTAAGGACACTGCATACGGACTAGAGACAGTCTGCATATCATCATAACAGCATTTACATGTTATACCACTCTTAGGATTTTCAAATTTATATATTGGATACATTTAACGTTTTCCTTATAAGTATTTATAATAAACGTTAACACCCGGTTTATACACGACGAATATATCCAAATATTCCCACAATGGTCCCAACATATTTTTATATCCATTTTATCATCACAAAAGTTATTACATTCATTTACCCAGTATTTTGGAAATTTATTTTATTTATAACGTGAGCTTATGAATATTACGACGGTTTTCGTGAAAACTAATCAATAATCACCCGAACACTCAGTACTTGTACCCAACATATTTTTATCATTCTTATGACTTTATTTTGTCCCGGTTAACTTCGTTAATATATATTTCTAGCAAACCCGGTACCCGATTATAACTAATATTTACACTAAACTACACCTAATAATACACTACATTTTCTAAGTGATCAAAACCGATTTTGCTACTTCTTTTCACATTGAAAACCGGCCTTGAGCACATCCCTAGACACCATGTACATGCTTTTCAACCTTATGACTTATGTATACTTATAATACTATAAACCTCCAAAGTAAAACCATAACTAATTCCTAGAATCATAATCTAACTTTTCATAAGCCAAAAAGTTTTCATCTTCTTCCTTCTCCACTCCATATCCACGACCCAACATTGATCTCCATGATCAAACCATTATTTTTCAAAGTACAAAGCATCAAAGTTGTTCATTTCATCATTCTAATCAAGATTCATGCAACAAAAACACAAGTAATCCAAGGTTTCTCATCATCTCACCACCTATTATTTCAAAGTGAGTTATCAAATTTATTTTCATGTTTTCATCTAATTAACACATGTATCTTATAGTATTCATGCTTAATTTCATGCACAAACTAGTTATACCACTTTATTTTTGTTAACTTTTTGAACATACAAACCCTAGATTTTGATTTAGGTGTTCCTTTGTTAAATTAACTTGATTACTAGTCATTAGGAACCCATGGCACCCTAAGAAGGTGTATGGTAGGATTAGTATAGCTTTGTGGTGTTTGCAAGAGATTTGGTTGAAGTAGAAACTAGTTTTGAACCTTGGAAATGGATTTGTAACAAGTATATAAACCTACTGTCCCACTTTTGTAAATTCGGGAAAATCAGTAAACATAAAGGAAACTTTGGCAAAATTTTTAGAAAATACTTTCAAAAACGAAGCCGTAGGCGAAAGAACGGATTAAAAAGAGTTTATAACGAAGGAGATATGAATTTTTCAATATTAACGACGAAAACTATTTTCCGGAAAAATACATGCTGATGGACGTTTTTCATCGGACAAAAAGAGGCTTTAGACGTAACCCGGAGGAGCCGAGCTTTCCAAAATATATTACTACATACTAAGACGTAACCGTGGATATAAAGAACAAGTAAAACGGACTAATAACGACAAAGATATTCACGTTTGAATATCGGCAAAACTCATTTTAGTTTGACAGCTTTTATAAATATTAACGCCAAAACTACGTAGCAACTCTAGATTCTAAAAATAATACCAAGTACCCAATTTTATAACTAATGAAGTATTAGTTATTACAAGTATATTTTATCACTACGAGGCGTTATTTCAAGGATTTCAACCCGAGGATTTCAACACTAACATGGAAACTTACGATATATATATAAGTATATATATTGCAACTAGTTTTATTTTTCTAATAGCCATATTTTTCCTAAGTCTTGGAATATATATTTTGATAACAACAAGTATTTTTCAAGTTAAGAGTGGTATAGGAACATGTGCATGGACATTCATAACATCATTTCATGATCTAAAGTAGATCGTACATCATTCATATTAGGTTGCGGCTAGTGTGCGCGCCTTGTTTTTCAGCTCATTACATGTTCATGGTACCATCATATCAGGTGAGTCATAGCCCCTACTCTTTTAAATTGTTTTGCAAACTCTTTGGGGGAGAATACATGCTCGTTTTACTTAAACGCATTACTTGCTTTACATGGTTGATTACTCAAACATTTTCAGCTTTATCTAAATACTTGTTTGATTATCCGAGTACAAAACAATTCAGTTGCTACATACTTGCTATTTACTCATGGACATGAGTGCATAAAGTTAAACTATTTACTGATTTCCTAAGATTGCCTAAGTTAAGGACCGGTAGCTACAATTTCATGGGTATGTTTGATTACCTACAATTTCATGGGTATGTTTGATTACCTACAATTTCATGGGTATGTTTGATTACCTACAATTACATGGGTATGTTTGATTACCTACAATTACTTGGGAGCGTAACCTCCTACAGACAGCTAGAAAACCTTTTCGGTGCCTTGAACTTAGTGCAATCAATATTCATTTTATGCGTTTTGCTTATGGTCAGATTCATTTTGTGGCGACATCGCCATGGCTATTGTACATACGAAAATTACTTATGGAATTACGATACTTTTCCACCACTATTACTACGGAATTACAATGCCTTTGCAACAACCTTACGACTGATTTATTACAAACTTATTACATTTGGCAGTGGGTTGTAAACACACAGGTTACAAGTCTCTTATGGCGGGACTTGCAACTGAGTGGATTTACGATGCCTTTGCTGGGATACCTTCATACATATGCATTACATTCTTTTTCACAAGACTCTATGAACTCACCAACCTCGTGTTGACACTTTAGCATGTATTTTCAGGTATTAATCAATGGCTCGCTACAGGAGGTTTTGGCAGGGCAGGGCATGGTCATAGAAGACTCTGATTTAATCATTTGGGGACCGTTTTTAACTATTTTAATGGCCTACTTCCGCACTACTTTTAACAATGTAATAATCAACATTTTGATTTAACTATTCTATTCTAAATGATTCAAGTGCAAACTATTTTTGAACTAGTGTTGTAATACCAATTGAGTTACACCCCAGCTACATGTATGCTTCCGCTGGACCCGATTTTGGGGGTGTGACATTTTCTGCGGCTTTGCCGCAGAAGACGCCTTCGGCTGCAGCTAAGCCGAAGGCTTAGCTGAATAAGACCCTTCAATGTAAATTTATAATATCTAATCACTTACTAGAACATCACATTGTTTTTATTTTTTATATCATATATGATACTTGATTTTCTTTTGTATTTTTTATAGGTTTATCATATATGATAATTCACATGTTTTTTCAAATCATTTGATGTATCATATATGATACTTGATTTTCTTTTGTATTTTTTATAGGTTTATCATATATGATAATTCACATGTTTTTTCAAATCATTTGTTGTATCACATGTGATACTTTTTTCCCCATATATGTGATAGTGAAAACACAATAATAAATCAGTACGCGTCGTTACTTGAGCATAATTTGTAATTACTTACCAGAATGTCACATTCTTTCGAGTATTTTGATTCATAAGTCGCCCCTGAGTTGGAGTTGTCAAGGATGACAGAAGTACCTTTGAGTAGATTGAAAACAACCAGATAAAAGTGTTCATGTGCAATTATTGGGAAGAATGCCTGTATAAATAGATTAAGAACAATCAGATTCATTTTAATACAAGTAAAACTTTTTTCATAATAAGTCAAATTATTTTTTTACCAATTCCACATGATCCATTGATTTATCTTCTGGATTGCCTTTAAACACGGTTGTCAAGTTTGCACAAAACTCTTCATACTGCTTCTCTTGATCTTCCTTTTTTGCTTGCACTATTTGTGTTGTCTGTTTTTATAAATCAACATATGTTAAAGAAACAAATTTAAGATTTTAGCAATTAAGTTCTAATTTTTTAGGTAACTTACAAGTATTCTCATGTGAAAATACTGTTTGATCTTTCCTCCTCTGTTGTTGATTGTTTCTTCATAGCTTAAAACACAAGCAAAGCTGTCGATTACACTAGAGTCCACTTTTAATTGTGGTGCTAGTGTTTGCATGTTGTCTCTGAGTGTTGCTGCGCCCCATGCCCATTCTGTTTGAAATATAAATTCGCTACACAAATAGATAAAAGCATAGTTAGATATATTTTTAGTACAATTTCACACTTTTTATTCATTTGATTCTTTAATAGTATAAAGCATGCTTACTATGGATTTCCTTGCATGGAGATAGAGCATTGCTTATTGTCAATTCATCTGGGTGAGATGGTGTATTTATGACAGTTTTCTTGTTCATATATGGTGAAACCAGATATCTTGAAGGCTTTTTTGCTCTTTTTTCAAGTCGCTCTTCTTCCTCTTTAGCTTCTTCAGCAACTTGATTTCTCGTCCTTTTTGGATTCTTTGGTGTTTCAATTTCAGCCGCTTTTTCAATCATTGGTGTTTTTTCTTTTGCTACCGTGTTAGTTTGAACTTCAGTTTTGTTGCTAACTGGGCTTATACCAAGACTGAAAGTTGGTGGTGAAATTGATTTCATTCTTCTTGTTGTCATTTTTTGTTGTGGTGAAGTGGATTTTCTTGTTGTGGTTTTTGTCGATTTCTGTTGTGATTGATTAATCTTTTCCAAATTTTCTTGTGCTTGACTCATAAAGGTTTCATAATTATCAGCCACAGCGAAATAGGCATCTAGGTCATCTCCTCCTGTCATAGATGATGGTTGTTCTTTTTCGGAAATCTTTTTCTGGACACTCTTCATCGATGCCCTGTTTTTTTAGTGTCTCAAAAGAATGAATTGGGCTTCCCTTTAACTTCTCAACTGGTTTTTCTATCTCCTTTTCCACTTCTGTTTCCTTCTCAACCGGAACTTGTTTTTCCGTCTCCAATTCTGTTTCCATCTTATCCTCTTCTTCCCTATGTTCTTCATCCTCTATTTTTTCTTGTTCAACACCTGTTTTCTTTTCATCTTCAGTCTCACTCTCTTCTTCACTGCCACTCTCTTCTTCACTCTTTTCTTCCTTTTGCATTATATTTTTCTTCTCACGTTCTTCATTTTCAATCCCACTATCTTCTTCACTTTCATTCTCTTCGTCACTTCCATTCTCTTCTTCACTCCCGCTTTCATCTGTAGTATGACTGACATTTTCTTCTTTTCTATCTTTAGATTCATCTTCCTTATCCTTCTCATTGTCATCATCACTTCCATCATCAGTGTCTCCATCATCACTGTTGCTTTCTTCACTATTTTCTTCTTTTTCTTCATCAATATAAATGTCTATCTCTTTGAACATTGATTTGTATCTTTTACATAAGCCTAACAACTGCTTGTCTCCTTTGAACTTAATCATACCTTCCCTCATCGTCTCAGCTAGCTGTTTCCTTTCATCTATTATGATTTCAAACTTCTCTTCTATTCTTTCAATAAACTCCTGTAAAATTAGTAATATGTATTATTTTTTTTAATCTGTATTTAAAATCATATGTGATATTTTTTATTTTACAAAAACATTTGAAGTATCATATATGATAATTCACATGTTTTTTCAAATCATTTGTTATATCATATATGATACTTGATTTTCTTTTGTATTTTTTATAGGTTTATCATATATGATAATTCACATGTTTTTTTCAAATCATTTATTCAAGGCGTCTTTAGCCAAAGGCATTGACTATGGCTAAGCCGCAGGCATAACCTTCGGCTATAGCCGAAGGCTATGCTGCAATTTATAACGCAATCAATTTATATAGCAATCAAAATAGAAGGTAAAATTAACCTCTATGGTTTCTGGTCTCTTTGGTGGCAATGGTTCATCGTACACATCATTTCCCTTGTATAAATTGAGACCTGTTTGCTCTTCGTTTGGATCAAATTCTTCGTGATGATCAAGCTTCCCCAGGCATTCTTCCTTCATTTCCATCCCAATCCTCTTCCTCATTGCTTGCGTGTTCCAACTTCTCAGTGCTGGACGATGACGCATAACTTGAAATGCTGGGAATTTTGTTGAGTCCAAGTACAACAGCTTTTTCATACAAAAAATAAATTTGTGTTAGATTGTAATATTTGTATAGTATTGAATCACATTTGATAAATGTATAGAAACATGTAGAACAACTTACGCAGAGGAAGGTTGCTGGCCCATAAAAGTAGTCACCAATCTTCACCTTTTCCCAATTCTGCTTACTTGTTTCTAAGCAATCCATTATGTATCCACACCAGTCAATATCTAAAATTTCATCACTTTCTTTGACATGTTTTAACACTGTCTTAAACACCTTTGCACCATTATCAACTTTTCCCATCGTGCTAGCAAAGAGTGTCAAGAAGTTTATTGTGAAGATGAAATCAGCATTGAATGTGCTAGATATATCCGTTGATATTGCAGCTGGTGTGATTTTTTTCACTTGAGAGTATTGTTTTTCCCATTGTTTGATGAAAGGATCTTCATGATCTCTTTCTTCTAGCTCTTCCAATTTGTTTGCTCCCATTGGCACACCAAGCATGTCATTGATTTTTTGTCTTGTTACCTTTATTGAGCCCTTCTCTAATCTCAATTCCATGCTTGGTGGATGGAATTTATCAAGCACGTGGTATATCAAAGCACTTGGAAGTTCAGTTATCGGGAAGTTTATGTATCTTTCGAAACCAATATCTCTGAGACATTTCTTTCTTAATTCTGTTAAACCAGCCATGGCATCAGACATGGCTTTCGGTGATGACCTTGTAATGCAGGTTGGGTATATCACCTTTTTGGTTGCTTTTCTTTGTTATTCTTTTTTCAGTTTTTCCTTTTCGGCCTTGACAACCTTGCTTTCCTTCTCCTCCTCGTCCTCATTCTCTTCGTCTGCATCATCTTGTTTTTCTTTAATTTCTATTTTTCTCTTTTTTGTTCTCTTTTTCTCTTCCTCCTGTTTTTCGCTTCCTTCCTCCTCCTCCTCCTCTTCACGCTCTTGACTACTTTCTGCTTCTTTATTTGTTTTTTTAGTGTTTTGCCTTTTCAAACTCTTAGAAGACGTAGCAGGTTTTGCTGCTTCTTTTTTTGTTTTCTGTGCATGCCCTCTTGTCATACACTTGGTCTTCACATATCTCTTTTTTTCTCTTTGAACAACTTCTTTTTTTATTTCCTTCTTTTTTGGCTCTGGATTCTTTTTGTTGCTATCATCTTCCTCCCTTTCTATTTCCATGTCTTCTACATCTTGTATATGTACTGGAAAAAAATATTAAAATTTTATCACATGTGATAAACCAATATCAAATACAAATAAAATCAAGTATCATATGTGATAAAGCATGTTATTTGAAAAAAAATATATGAAATATCATATATGATAAAGCATTTAAAATATACCTTTTGCAGTTTGTCTTTCTTTTGCGGATGACTTTAAGAACGACAATGTTGTTATTACTTTTTCCACCTCATCTGTTTCGTTTGCTTTACCTTTATGTACATTTTTAAAACATGCATGTTTAGTAATTATGTTCAAGTAGACCAATTAAGATACATTATCCGTTTTTTTTCGAAGGCTTAGCTGCATTGATAGCCTTCGGCAAAGCCGAAGGCTATCACTGTAGTTAAGACAAGTGTTTTTTTTCAATATCATATGTGATAAAATGCATTCAATATCAACTTAATCTATTTATAGGTGAATATTTTTGATATATCATATGTGATAAAATACAGACTAAGCAGCATCCTATGGCTTTTTCTATTCCAAAGTCGTAGTGTTTGTGTATGCCAAAGGCATTTACATATATGCCGCATCCTATGCCTTTGTGTATGCCAAATGTGTTTTCATTTAAGCCAAAGGCGTCTTCTGCGACTTAGCCGCAGCCAACACCTTTTGCATAGCCGAAGGCGTCTTCTGCGGCTTAGCTGCAGAAGATGCCTTCGGCATTTCCTTCTTCTGCGGTTTAGCCGCAGCCAATGCCTTCTTCTGCGGCTTAGCCACAACGAACGCCTTTGGCATAGCCGAGGGCGTCTTCTGTGGCTTAGCCGCAGAAGATGCCTTCAGCTTTTCCTTCTTCTGCGGCTTAGCCGCGTAAGACGGCTTGAGTAAATTCTTCTAATATGTTTTTTTATTTCAATATCCACTTATTTAGTATGTTAACTTTGAAAACCTAATTTCTAGTTACTTATTTCTTCACAGAATCACAATAACTTGCATAAACATTCAATAATCAATGTAAATTTATAACATCTTCTGTATACTCTCTATGCATAGTACGCATCAATATTTAAAACATATATGATAGTAAGAGATAGTAAATTTGTTGTTTGAAATGTATAAGTATACCTTTAATCGGTTTTTTAACCGTATTTTTGTTCTTCTTTTTCTCCGTCATTTTCTGTGCTATATCATCTCCGCCGCTTTCCGCCATTTTTTCCGGTGAGATTTTGGTAGATCTGGTGTTTTCTAGGGTTTGATTTTGATCCGTTTGAATATGCGTGAGTAGTGTGTGTATTTAGTGTGTGTTTGGTGAGCGATTTTGTGAGGAAATGAAATGCGTTAGTGGTGTTTGTTGGATGTGTGATTTTACTTAATTGCCCCTCCGTGTTTTTTAGTAGTAGTATCTGTTTTGATCTCAACCATTGATCAAAAGTAAATCAATGGTCCATATTTGTCCCTTGGTATGTGAGTAAAGTATGGTTTTTGAAATAACTCAACTGTAAATTTAAAAGCTTGGATTAATAGGAAATATATCAAAACTTTCAGCGAAAGGTCGATACATATAAATTTTAAAATTGTTTTTGGCAAGTGATTTTACCTTATCTGTATGTGTAAGGTTAACACTTAACAAAAAATTGACAAAAAAGCTTTTTCGAGGCAGTCAGTACCCAAAGTTACCCGATCCAGTTTTAACTTAACATTGTAGTCACTATTATTTTAGCAACATAAAATATTTTTGAATTTTAATTTAGACTATAATTAGCATACTTGATAAGCTTAATGATAAGTATTAACACAATACATTTTTTTAAATAGATACTGAACAATACAACTTTCAAAGTTATTTCATGACTTTTCGATATCTAGTCCTGCAAATTTGTCCTTCAAAATTTCGAATTCTTCAAACAAAAGATTAGCAACTATGCCGAGATAGAAAACGACCGCGCAACTCAGCCTAAGTTGTGTTAAAAAGTTGTTTTTGCATGTGAATCTTTGATGCGTAGGGATTGAACCAGGCTTTACCTCTCGAGGGATCTCGAGAAGCTTACAACCCCCACCAGGCAGTGTACCTGATCGATGTAGTATAGTATAATGACAAGTACCGGGGGATTGATCGTTCAGCTAGGAATAGTGTCGCTAGGATTAGAAAACCTAAATACTAGTTCTAGAGATGAGGGATGATTCTTTTTTGTATTTTTATATTTTTTATAAAGCAAGTAAATATCTCGGGTTTGAAGGATTTGGGCAGAATTAGTTGCTAGTCAACTAACCAAATACTAAAGATGCAATCAAAATAAAATACTAAAAATGAAAATAAAACTAAATTAAACTAAGGTTGTGAGCAATAAGTGGAGAAATGTGTTTACTTAGATTTCACTACTCCCTAGATATCTTTTACACGTTAATTACTTGTTATAGTTGCGTGGATGACGGATTGTATTCCTTAATACCATTCATGGGGTGGCGTACTTAACTCCCCAATCCTATGAGTGCCTACTTCACTCCTATGTCGAGCCGGCTAAGAAGCTCCTAAGAAGCTCCTAACATGGGATCATTATATGTGTTGATTACTTGCTTAGATCTAATGAAACCTAGATGTTGATTTGTGATGCCTTCATTTCTGTACTGGGTCGTCATGATCTTTACTCTTGACGCCGTCAGGAAAGTACTCTTGACGCCGTCACACACTGTTCCCAGCTTGGAAAATTAAGTCTTTGGCGTTTTCTTCACTTTTATGCTCCAAAAACGTCCGAATTGCTTCCTTTTCCAGATTTCACTCCCAAAGTACCTAAAATCACAAAAGGAACGATTTAGGGCAATATTTTATCAAATAAATTCAATTCCGGGCTTAAATGACCCCCTAAAAGTGGTTCATTTTTCGCCTCATCAATCTTTGTATTTTTCAATTATTTATTGAATGATTCATTTGCCATGCTAGGAAACAACATGTAGATGGTGAACAGACAATCATTCAAAAGCAGGAAACAAGAGCAGTCCCAGGTTGTTATATCTATTTTCGTCATATCTGATGATGTGTGACAATTGACGAGCGTACATCTTGAATAAAAAAATGGGAAGCGGAAGAAGAAAGAACTAGCAAAAGAAAAGAAGAATATGCAGTTGCGGTTAGAGAGCATTGGAAAAAGGTTGTTGCGATTAGGAGATCAGAAGAGCACAAGGATATTGAAGATGGATACGATAATGAAGATGAGAATAGTGAAACGTTCTCATATGACAGTTTGCACTTAGCGTATTCTCACGATTCTTCGCCTAAATTACCTTTCTAGTGTTTATTGTTTTGTAGTTAAGAAGCTTATGCCGTAAAGAACTAAAGCTAGGAAGGAATTAAAACGATATTTTTGGTCTTTTTATTTACTTTAATTACAAATACGAATTTATATGTTTATATCTTTTATTAGAAGTATGTTTGTATCCGGAAAATAGCGACACTTCAGATACCTACATTACATTTGCTTACAGACACTTCGCAGCAACACACGGGTGGAAATCCTTGTAAGATACAGAATTGATTAAGTCCATATAGTTGATTATTAATACTTTAACTTGTATAATGTTTGCAAATTTTATTAAAAGAAACGTTTGGATATTAAAGTTCAAAGTTCATGTCAAGCTGGGTTTATCTAGAAATTTGTTTGCTAAATTAATTTGTAATCAATGGCTCAATGATTTGATTTGGTTATGGGTATTGCCATTCAAATGTAAGGATGGTAAAAGAAAAATTATTAAAGAAAAAGTTTGCATCAAAATGATTTAAGAAAAAGTTTGTATCAAATTTATTTTATAAAAACTTACTTGATTATAACGACATGAACGATCATGCTGATAACTTGTTATAATTAACGGATTTTATCACAAGATTACCGATATAATCAATAACCTCAAAGTACTACTAAAAAATCATTTGAGAAATACTTGAAAGAGTGAAGTGTAAGTTACCTTAAATAACTTTTGGTGCATTTCACTTCATGGTATAATGAGGAATTTATACTACCACAAAACATTATTGATTTCACAAAGTAATTTAGGGGGCAAGTGATAGGCACATTATTCATCTATTATTTGAAAAAGGTGGCATACATTCATGCATATGTTTTCACCGAGAGTTTGTAACAGACTATTTGTTCTTAAGATTCAGCCACGAAATTCGCCTACTTTAACTATTGACCTCATAAAATAAATAGTTATTGAATCTTGTCAACTATCTTCCATTGAAAATACTAACATTTATTAGTTGATTATCTTTTTGTTTTTATTTTTTCACCTTCCCTTCCACTTCTTCCTCCAATTATCAATATTCTCTCTTGTTTTAATAAGAGAGAAGAAGGGAAGGTGTTTTTTTCTTCCTATTATCATAAATATAACATCTTATAATCATATATTTTGTTAGAAACTTTATCAAATATTCATATTAAAAAGAAGAAGATATAAGCAATCAAGATGAATGACCTATTCTCTAGCTCTTTCAAGAAACAATATCCCGATGACATTGAGGCAGGTGGTGGCATCGGGAATGATGCAGTTGATCTTGAAAAGTTCTTCCAAGATGTGGAAAATGTGAAAGATGACATGGTTGGTGTCGAGAAACTTTATAGAAAGCTACAAGAATCAAATGAGGAAAGTAAAACGGTTCATAATGCCAAGACAATGAAACAACTTCGGGCCAAGATGGATTCGGATGTAGAGCAAGTATTGAAGCGTGTGAAGGTCATCAAGGGCAAGCTTATGACCCTTGAAAAGTCAAATGTGGAACATCGAAAGGTTCCTGGATGTGGCCCTAGCTCTTCAGCTGATCGAACACGCTCATCTGTTGTTAGTGGATTAGGAAAAAAGCTCAAGACCATGATGGATGACTTCCAAGCATTACGAACAAAAATGAATGAAGAGTACAAGGAAACTGTTGGGAGAAGATATTTTACAATAACAGGCGAGAAAGCCAATGACGAATTAATTGAAAATCTAATATCTAGTGGAGAAGGCGAGGATTTTCTTCAGAAAGCAATCCAAGATCAAGGTCGGGGTCAAATTATGGATACAATTTCGGAAATCCAAGAAAGACATGATGCGGTGAAAGATATTGAAAAAAACTTAATAGAACTCCACCAAATCTTTTTGGACATGGCGGCGTTAGTAGAAGCACAAGGACAACAACTGAACGATATTGAGAGCAATGTTGCTCATGCTAGTTCCTTTGTCCATCGTGGAACCGAGCAATTAATGGAAGCAAGGGAGTATAAAAAAAGATCAAGGAAATGCACTTGCATTGCCATTGCTCTCATTCTTGTCTTGATTATTGTTGCACTTTACCCAGTTTGGTTCCCCTTGTTGATGCGCGCATAAATGATACTAATATAAATTTGTTCCAAGTTTCTAGTCCTAATACTTCTTTCCAGATTCAATAGTAATTATTTTGTTAGAACTCTGGTTACTTGTTAGCAAAACATTAGAAATAACTACACTAACTATTGGAGTATGCTCGTGTCATAATAAATAATTATATGGCTAGACATATGTGAGCCTATGGGGTCACACACTTATACACAGAGACACCATTTTATAGATTGTATTTATCGTATTTACAATATATAAACGACTATGTAACTTGGGATCAATAACGGGCTTTTAAACACGAAGTTAGACTTAGTGTTTTAGGACCGGGCCAACAATGAGCAAGCCCATTTTGGGCCCTTATCATGGCCGACCTAGGGAGGGACTAGAGGGGAAAATATGAGCTTTTGAGGGGCTTTGTGTAACTTCTATTATGATAAGACTAAATTGATTTAGTCTTCCAAAATTAGAGATACAGGAATTTACTTACCAAAAGTCTCTCCCCTTTCTCTCCTCATAAAACTCACGGCAAAACAAAACCCCATCTAGGGTTTGTGTTTTTGATCTTTTTTTCTTGGCTTAATCTATTGTAGATTGTTGCAAGAATAATGGTTACAAGGTTTAGACTAGCATCGGGTGGTGTTCTATGATGTGTAGTGTGTTTCCATCATAGAGGTGATCTATTTTGGTCACTTGGTTTCATTGGTGGTTCGTGGTGTTGGTGATGGTCTCCATACGATTCTACCGATCACGCCACAAAGGTATAACTATCTTGTTTATCTTATTGATTGATCATATGGCAATATGGATCCGTTGTTGGTGATGTTATCCGCTGCGTTTATTTGATTCTTATATATTTTATATTCATACATCACCTATAGTGGTATCACGAGCCATCATATGTGACATATGATTATCGGGTATGCATAAAAATGGCTAAAACGAGTGTTTTTTTTATGATTTTTTGAAGTCATGGTTAAAACAGCCCTAGGGCTCCAATTTTTTCCTCATAGGACGACCCTTTAGGGGTCTTATGATCTGCACTTTTTGGTCCCATGGCCATTTGTTATGCATACGCTAATTGGTTACTTGTCGGGTACATGAAAAATGGCCTAAAACACGTGTTTTTATCGGTTTTTGAAACGGTTTTAATTCAGCCCCTAAGGCCATATTTTCTTTGGTTAAATGGTATTTGGAAGGTCCTAATATCAGTGGGTTTTGACCCTTAAGTCATAGGAAACACGTACCTAACGGGGTTTTAATTCTTGTCAATTAATTTCTTCATTTTCGTTGGCTAACAATTTAATTCTTGTTATTATTTTGTTTTCCATGGCAAATACATGCATGTTTGTCCATGGAGTTAGCCAACACCATGTTTCATTCATAATATTATGGTATAATTATGTTTATATGCAAAGCCGATGAAAACCTAGACCACTTGTGCATTGAATGGTTGTGAATGTTATTTAATTTCGTGTTTTGGGGTTTTTTGCCATTGTTTCGGCATTTATGTAATTACATTCTTTTGGTTGTTTCCATTGTTTGGGCACTTTTATAGTAGATTAAAAGTAGATTAATTGTATTTTACTTTCAATATAATGTAATCGTGGCTTGGTGGTGAATGGCGAAAGAGTTAAAGATGTTTTTGCAGAAAAATGACTGCTGGAACACCAGTTGGTAAAACTGAGTTTCCCGGTGATTGGTAAGGTCTTTTTGGCTGAATATTTTTTTTGCATGTACCCAAGACATGGGCCTACAACTTTCTAGTTTTCAGCTAAGCCCGGGGAAGCCTCCTTCATGGACTTTTGGGCCCTCTAACATATAAATTCTGGAAGGACAGAAACTACTTTTCATGTGCATCATGGGCTTCCAACTTGCTCTTGATTGTCTTGGAGCAAGTGGGAGTCCTCCGTGTGATTGTGTGGTTTGTCCCTAGTTGACTCTTGGTTCTCGTGATGGCTCACGAGACCAAGCGTATGTTTTTTCATTGGTTGAGGCTTTGCATATTGTGGTTGTGTTTTTGTTTTGGCTTTTATATATCTTGTGATCATATGTAAAATTGCAAATAGTTTTCTATAAACTTAAAACGAAACACAAACCATTTTCAAAACTAAGTCTTATGATTTAGTTTTACTAAGATTTTGAAACTTAAAATAACACCTAAACTTGTTATGTGTGTTATTTTATTTATGTATTGTCCAAACTTTATTATCCACGTAGGAAAAATATTAGTCATGAAAATGGACAACTTGACACACATAAATTAAAACAATGATTAGACTTAAGTTAAGAAATGCTTTTAACTTGTGCTACGAAGGATGAATGCATGCTTTTTTCGTACACCTTTTGATTCGCATCAAAACTTTTACCCGTCAAAATTTAAGTCACGCCGTCCAATTTTGAGAACACTTGCAATTACTTTTTGCCTATGCGTGGGACCTAGGTTGAATTGTAACCCAAGGTGACTATTCTCTATGCGTGGGACCTAGATATATTCTCGCACGTTCTCAAATTGGATGACTTAATCGAGTTAAGCGGTGAGACCTTGACCCGAGGCAAAGATGGGACTAAACATGCCTACATGACACTAGTTGCTTGTTCAATAGTGCCATGGGTCCCATAAAGATCTAAGAGTTGCACTTGTAATGCAATTGGTGATCGTCGTCTACCAATTGAATCTACTATTGCTAGCAGATCAACTGATGTGATAGTAGAAGCACAATGTGGATCTTAGCCTTTTACGTAAATTAATTGTTTTAAATTGTAAACATGGGGTAATTTATTCATAAAAGGATACTTATCGAAAATACTAAATATGAACTTTGAGAATTCAATTAATGAATTAATGCAACACAAATCGTAAATAAAAGTTTGTTCTTTTCTTGTTAAAAGGATCAAACTAAGTCTTCCTTTCCTTGTAAGAAAGAGACTTGTTCCTATCATTTTCCTTATGAGGAAAAGCCATAATAGGAATATTTGAATTGTCCTAATTCTATTCAAACTCAAAGCACACATACTCTATAAATCGTGATGTCTTGTAAAGTCAAAACAGTTAAGTATGTTTGCACATCTTATTCTTTCAAGTTCGTTTTATAACCCTAGTTCCGGTTTTGAAACCTTCAAGAAATATAAGATATTTGGATAACTAGAGAACATGTTTTCTATAGCTACCAAACTAATATGAGTTAAAATAATTAGAAAACGGAAATATCAATAAACCAAAAAGTGGTAAAGGCAATTACTAGCATGATTACCTAGCAATGTGTCTTAACCCGATAAACATGGAGGAACTGCATGCCTAATTTTCAAGTTTAAAATGATGGCTAGCCCATCATCTATATATTAGAACTTGATGCACTTCCTTGAATACCTAAGTACATGTTACTAGTCATAGTGACTCACATTAGCAATAATGTGTAGATATTCAAAGAAAGCAGGAAAGTATCCAATCATCACTCACTCTCCACTAGTGATGTAACACTTTTAATGTTGTCTAATCCAGTGGGAGCTAAATGATTGTATTACTGGTGACGAAACACATGTAATGTTCTCTAATCCAGTGGGAGTTGTAAGCTCTATTAACTTACAAGTTGCCCATCTTATTTCTAGATTGTCTTGAAATAATACATTACTTTCCACATATGAAGCATCATAGTTTTTATGAGAACCATTGCATGAATTTTATTAGATAACTTGTCGCGTTTCTGATGTTGCTTCCTGAAATGTTATCAATAAAATTGTTATGCATGATTCATTATAAAAGCGATAAAGTTCTTCATATCTATATTTTGATTTGAACTAAAATCATATGTTATCTGTGACATTGTCATATTTGCTTGCATAATGTTGTGCCATGCACAAGTGGGAGAAATCTTAATTGTGTGCAAGGTACAACATATAACAATATGACTAATGGTTTTTCTTGACTGCAAGATAAGAAAAATAAGGTTCTACTAGGACTTATACACATAAAATGTATGTTGCCCTAATTAGAAAAAATGTCAAGATAACATGAAAAGCTACTTCAATATATTTGCTGAATTGTTTAGTAAATACGATTATGTCTTCTTGTAAATTCATAATCATGAAGTATGTAATTAACTTGAAATTACTATTGAGGCCAATTGTCGCACTCATAATTACTTTAGTTGAATATGTTTAGGTCTCTTATAAAGACATAAACATCAATTCCGTTAATTGTTGAAAGACTTATAACGTAAAGTTAAGACGTTAATTTGTTATGTCTTCTTGTTAAAGATGTACACTTACGACGTATAATAAAATATTTAATGTTTATGTTTCTAGTTAAAACATACACATGAAGTCATTGACTTGGTCAAAGACTTTAAATATAAAGTATGCAGTAGGCTAAAAATACTATTGATGCTATCTGGTATGACTTGGTTGGCAGATACGTAAGCCAAAGAGTATAAGTTCATCTAATGAGTTGTGTGATAGTCTCACAACATCTATCCACGTGGAATACCACAACTTTATGGTATGTCCATCATGGATATTGTTTGATCTTTGATGACTTAAACTCTTTTACCTCAAAAGCAATCAAGGTTAGAAAATTGGATGTGTCATGCGTACACCCAATATGGTTCCAACCCAGAAGGAATTTAAGACACCATTGTATTATGGAATGGGGTGAATCCCATTATGTCTTGATTGAAGTTCTCAATTTGTTAAATACCTAAGAGCAAGTAATTAGCAAACTAGAATCAAGAACTAACGATGTATTTTGGATGTCCCACTTGAAAACAATTTATTGTTATCAAGATCCTGAGTACTTGGAGATTAGTCTCCACTTACAAAAGCAAGTGGGAGCACCTTTAGATCTTGAAGTTATTTAAGAGCTAAATACACAACCTTCTGAGTACACTTGCTAATGTCATACTAAGGTTGAATATGCATATGTTAAACCATAGATTGATATCTCTCATTCATAAATCCGCAAGGATACCCCTAACACCTGAATGATATATTTTTTATATCAATGTTAAGGGACATAAGTTGGAGGATCATAGTGAACCTGCTAACTAAAGAGATGCATTATTAGATCTTGAATCTGATGAATAGCTCAAAACTATGAATGATAAGATGCAGTCCTTGAAAGATAATCACTCATGGAGCTTGATTGATCTCTTACCAAATCAGTTAGACTGTGAGGTTTAAAATGAGTTTCTTGAACTAGAAGACTCATAAGGACAAACTTGTACACATATTTAATGCATGCGTAGTAGAAGGAGTTTACTCATACTCAAGAAATTGATTATGATTAAATCTTCATACCTACAAACATTAAATGTATAAAGATGATTAATTGTCATACCTGTTTTCATGTAAATGAAATATGACAATGGGATTTCAAAACACTTTTTGATTACTTTTGCGAGGACGATGAGTAATCAAAAGGGTTTATGAATCTGTATAATCTTTATTATGTATACAAGACATAAGAATCCATGTATGGATTAGATCATGCATCTAGGAGCTTGATTGATAAGATGCAGCCCTTGAAAGATAATCACTCATGGAGCTTGATTGATCTCTTACCAAATCAGTTAGACTGTGAGGTTTAAAATGAGTTTCTTGAACTAGAAGACTCATAAGGACAAACTTGTACACATATTTAATGCATGCGTAGTAGAAGGAGTTTACTCATACTTAAGAAATTGATTATGATTAAATCTTCATACCTACAAACATTAAATGTATAAAGATGATTAATTGTCATACCTGTTTTCATGTAAATGAAATATGACAATGGGATTTCAAAACACTTTTTGATTACTTTTGTGAGGATGATGAGTAATCAAAAGGGTTTATGAATCTGTATAATCTTAATTATGTATACAAGACATAAGAATCCAGGTGTGGATTAGATCATGCATCTAGGAGCAGAGATCTTAACTTAATCATTAATTTGATTTTGATTAAATAAGATTACTCCCGAGAACTCAGAGTGCAAGTAGGATAAATGAATTTATTTTCATAAATCTCATATGTTGTTAACATATAAGAAACAATATTCCATCTAAGCTAGACTTTAATCCTAAGCCCGGAATGAAGTTTCAATTAAGGAATTTAGGAAATAAAACATAAAACCTTGTTGCATGTGTTTATTAGGATAAACATAAGCGGTTAATAATCTAAACACAATATGACATGTCATCGAGGGGAGTCTCAATGATCAATCTTATATGATGAGATTGAATGCATGAATGGAAACCTTAAGTTTAACTAAAGGATTCATTATCTAAGTCATAGCATGTGTTGGATTATTTATATCATTTGCATGAATGCAAGATGAGTTGATAACAACAAATACCTAAGTGAAAGTCATTAGATACTTATTAAACTAACAACCTAATGGACCTAAAAAGGACCAAAGATTTGTTCAAAAGTTTACAAATATTTGAGGAGCTCTGTTATATTTTCATTCATTGATGCTTATATAACTGAGATGATGCTCAACCCTAGTCGTAGTAGGATGACGTCATGAATGATGACACCTCTAACTAGATGTGCTCGATTGAGATCATTAATGCATTATACATTAAAAGAATAAGAATACTTTACAGTTTGGGAAACTCTTATTATCATTGTCTAGAGTAAGTGTTTTGCTAGCTTCAAACACACTATGAAATGTATTGTTGCAATACTCGTATTTTACTTGATTGCATACATACAAAAGGACAATCATCATTCAAAACATTTTTGAATTTTGAAATAAGTATTCTCAAAGTTTACTCAGATGACTACTTGTTGTCTTGTACAAAAATTAATCATGGTGTAAACATCAGATTTCGATCTATATGTAGTCTTGTGCATATATGTTTTTAGTATTTGGATAATGGGACTATAAGCAGTCGTATTATATAATGAATTCATATACCGGGTATAATCGTCTTCATTTATACTACTGTGTTCTATATTTGCATGTTTAATCCATGAATAATTTATTTATTCTAAAATTGTCCATTGCCAGTTGACGATACAGGAGTATCATCGAATTAAGGCAAATGTGAGCGTGTTAGTGATTTATTTGCCAAACTCATATGTTGTTCATTGTGATGATCATTGGACTGACCCAACCTTCGAGATTTCACTGCATGGATCGACGTCAATAGTGAATCTCGCAAATGGTTATGTCTCTTATCCTCAGACTTGAGATGCAAGTAGGTCTTGCATGTGTGGAATTTCATTCTTTGATATGGTTAAACGCTGTCCTGAATAAGGTAGCTATAAAAACCATTTTCAGGAGTGATTTGAAACACATGAATGACACGTGCAGTCAAAATAGGATTTGTTCCTCCAGATGTCATGGAGTTAGATACTATTGGGCCCCTCGATGAATTGAACGGATGTTTGTATGGCCGTACCCAAATGAGATTAAGATGAATCTTAATTCAATTGGTAATCTTGTTGAATTTCTAGATCGAGAAACATAATAGTTGAACAAATAGAATGACTTTGATCCATGTCTAGTGTTCAACATAGTATCTGTAACAAAAGGATGGATGACATATAAACCATTTAATTGAGACGTTTAAGAAACTTCCCTCACATATTTCTAGGGGCATTGGCGTGTTGCTAGACGCTAACCTTTGCTTGTATAATTACTTGATTATTATGACGTCGCAAGTGGGAGCTGTTGGAGTATGCTCGTGTCATAATAAATAATTATATGGCTAGACATATGTGAGCCTATGGGGTCACACACTTATACATAGAGACACCATTTTATAGATTGTATTTATCGTATTTAAACACGAAGTTAGACTTAGTGTTTTTGGACCGAGCCAACAATGAGCAAGCCCATTTTGGGCCCTTATCATGGCCGACCTAGGGAGGGACTAGAGGGGAAAATATGAGCTTTTGAGGGGCTTTGTGTAACTTCTATTATGATAAGACTAAATTGATTTAGTCTTCCAAAATTAGAGATACAGGAATTTACTTACCAAAAGCCTCTCCCCCTTTCTCTCCTCATAAAACTCACGGCAAAACAAAACCCCATCTAGGGTTTATGTTTTTGATCTTTTTTTCTTGGCTTAATCTATTGTAGATTGTTGCAAGAATAATGGTTACAAGGTTTAGACTAGCATCGGGTGGTGTTCTATGACGTGTAGTGTGTTTCCATCATAGAGGTGATCTATTTTGGTCACTTGGTTTCATTGGTGGTTCGTGATGTTGGTGATGGTCTCCATACGATTCTACCGATCACGCTACAAAGGTATAACTATCTTGTTTATCTTATTGATTGATCATATGTCAATATGGATCCATTGTTGGTGATGTTATCCGCTGCGTTTATTTGATTCTTATATATTTTATATTCATACATCACCTATATTAACTATATAACAATAGTTCTCGAGCGTTGAAAATTGATAAGTTCTAACTATTATTCAAACCAAGGGACATAGTCCATTTAACTTTTTTCATAGATTGTTCTATTTTGAGAAAGAAAAAAAAACTCAAGTCCCATTGATCTAATCCTACACTATACAATAGACAATGTATGAAACATCAAGAGCCAAAAATTACAGCAACCAACCCTAAGTTTCTTAACAAATAGCCAACACTAATCTTCATCAAACAATATTCGATCCATCAATAACCTAAAAAAATAGTGTTTCATAGCTATACTGAATTCATACACACGGCTAATCTTACACCAAACAATAAACAAAATCAGAATCAAGGTTTCACTATCGTTGAACAAAATCAAAATCGACGTAGAATCAAAGTTCCTTTTTAAATCTCAAGGTTCATCTTAATTTATATAGGGCATGTTAAATTAGAATTTTTTTTGTGGTTCATATTTTTAGGGGTTCTAATTTAGTGGCTCCTTACATTAATGTTAGAGTATAATAAATTACCATTTTGAAACTTACACACCAATTGATTATTTGTTATTTGAACTCTATTTTTTTCAAACCCATTTGCTAGGAGCTTTGTATGGGCGGCGCTCATAACAGTGTGGTTGATATTATTATTTTTTTATGCTGATGTTTTATTTTTATTTTATTATTATTATTTTTTTTTTGGATATTGGTGTTCTTGAAAACATATGAAGTCACCAACTATTTCATAGTTGACCCATTTCTATCATGATTTTTGGGTGATCTTCAGCAAGTGGAAGTTTTGGAAAGCATATGCATGGGTGCTTTCTATTTGTGTTATGTTATGAACACAATGTCTTATCTTTTGGGGACTTATGTTGAAACTCATTTTGTCGCTAGTTTTGAAACTTGTATTAAGACATGTAAATTTGGAATGTTTCTTTTAATTAATTCATTTATGGTGTTATCTATTATCTTATGTTTTGAGACTTGAGTTGTTACACCTCGCATTTCCGCTTTAGCAGCGTGTAACAGATTTGGTATCAAAGCCTAAAGTTATAGAGAATGCCAGTTTTTCTAAATAAAAATCACAACTATATCCAAAATAACATTTTCTTAAAACACCAGACATGATACGAGTATACTAGTCCAAGCATTACATCATTAAGCCTCAATTAGGCAGCTTGATCAACTGTGTCGAATTCAGGAAGGATCATGGAATGTTGGGAGTAGTTTCCTTTGTATTACTTTAAGGAAACAAAATGACTTTCCACTTAGATCCAAGAAAAGCAAACATCATGTGCGTGTGCATGGCATATTAGGAATTTATTTTTACTATTCGTAACTAAGTATACTCTATATTACGATCATGTTTTGGCATACCATGTCCCAGACCTTATCTCCCCACGCTGCTGACTCTGCAAGCGAGTTAGGACACCCTGCTAGCCTCTCTATGTACCCTGCACTGAACTCTGATAAAAACCCATGATTGATACCGAGTCTGGGCAGTGTAATTCTCAATACTCTATTGTTGATCCCGTCATGTCCTCTTTGAGTCAATCTACTTTTTCGCCTCTTTTTTGGGGTGGTTCATCATTTCATGAGGAACATGATGATGATATAATCTCTTGTTATGATGTGTCGTCAAGCGATGATGATGATTAAAAAATCATCACCACGTGTGAAGCAACGTGGGTTAGCTCAAGTCAATTATGGATAATGAAGAAATTGGAAGGGGAGTACAACGAATCAAAATAATTTAATTGGGATGAGAACTTGCTACTAATAATTTTAGAGTATTACTAGTAGACCCTTTATTTTTAGTCTCCAAGCAATAGTTGAATACCTGAACTACTTGGTTGGAATGATATATTCATCGTTGAATTATGTTTATGGTAATCCTTTGTATGTTTATTGTAACACCCCCAAAATACCGCAGCGGAAGACTGTGTCATTGGGATGCTACTTCAGGGCACAAAGTACAAGATATAGAAAACGAACTCTAAATGAGACGTTTTTGAAAAGTTACCATTCGAATTGATAAAGTCATAGTTTACAAAACAAAGATCCCAAATTAGAATAATACATAAGTTTTTAAAGTGTATCGAATGGTAAACGATAAAAGTGAAAGTCTCCAAAAGCATGCCCTAAGACTCTCAGCTCCATACCCCTGCTATCGCCTTTCTAACCTGAGATAAACATGCTTAAAGTGTCAACACAAAGGTTGGTGAGTTCATAAAGTTTGTCCTAATACAGTTGAAAAGCTTATAAAGAATGTTCACACAGCAAAGGCATCGTAAATCCACTCAGTTACAAGTCCCGTCATAAGAGACTTGTAACCTGTGTGTTCACAACCCACTGCTACAATATAATATGATTAAGATATGTATAAGTTCATAACAACAGTTAAGCAATTAGTAGTGAGTCTACACTTCATCTCCGAAGACCTCACCTAAGTATGTATACTTCCATGGTTGTGCCCAGAAACTTAATCTGGGGCCATTGGAAGTATATATGTCTCCATGGTTGTGCCCAGAACTAAATCTGGGGCCATTGGAAGTATGTATGTATGTATCCATCACAGTTTAGTATAACACAGTTAAGTATAACACAATCACGTATGTATGACATCAAGTATAATGTAATCAAGTATAATGTTATCAAGTATAATGTTTCCCAAGTATAAATGTTATGTGAATCTGTACAAGTAAGCAAGTAGTAGCATGTATCTCCCCCAAAGAGTTGATAGAACAATTAAAAGAGTAGGGGCTATGACTCACCTCGAAGTAATAGTACAATGCAACGGAATGTTAAGGACAACAATGCACGGTTATCTGCCGCAACCTAAAATGAATGATGAATGATCTCATTTAGATCACCAAATGATGTTATGAATGTCCATGCTCATGTTTCTATACCACTCTAGTCTTTGGAAAAACACTTGTGTTATCAAAAATATATAATCTAAGAATTTGGAAAAATATTGCTATTAGAAAATATAATAAGCTAGTTGTAATATATATATACTTATATATATATATCGTATGTTTCCATGTTAGCGTTGAAATCCTCGGGTTGTAATCCTTGTAATATCGCCTTGAAATGATGAAAACATTCTTGTAATAACTAATACTACATTAGTTATAAAGCTTGGTACTTAATATTATGTCTAGCTTATAAAAGTACTTCGTAGTTTTGGTGCCATTTTTATTAAAAGCTGTCAACTAGAAATGGTTTTAGCCGATATTCAAACGTGAATATCTTTGTCGTTACTTGTCCGTTTTACTTGTTCTTTATGTCCACGGTTACGTCTTAGTATATAGTAATATATTTTGGAAAGCTCGGCTCCTCCGGGTTACGTCTAAAGTCTCTTTTTGTCCAATGAAAAACGTCCAACAGCAAACATTTTCAGAAAAATACTTTTCGTCTACAACCTTACAAAAATCATAACTTCTTCGTTATTAACTCTTTTTAATCCGTTCTTTCGCCTACGGATTCGTTTTTGAAAGTATTTTCTAAAAATTTTGCCAAAGTTCGCTTGGTGTTTACTGATTTTCCAGATTTTCACAAAATGGGACAGCATGTCTAAAATATGTTCCAAATCAAGTTTTCAAGGTTTATAACTAATTTCTACCATCACCAAACCTCTTGTAATCACCACATAGCTAATCTAATCCTACCATACACCTTCTTAGGGTGCCATGGACTCCTAACCAAGTTATTATAGCAAGGGGATTCATAAATAAAAAGTTAGGGTTTGTATGTTTCATTTTAGACAAAATAAAGAGTGGTATAGCTAGTTGCACATGATTTTTAGCATGATACTCATGAAATACATGTAAAAATAAGATGATCCATGAAAAATAAAGTTGAAAACTTACTTGACAAAATGAGATGATTATATGATGATTATGCTTGATGTTCTTGTGTTTTTGTTGCTTGATTCTTGATTAGGCATGTAAAAGGAACAAGTTTAGTGTTTTAACTTATGAAAAATGATCACTTGATCTTGGTGTGAATTTTGGGTCGTGGGTTTGCAAGAGGAAAGGAAGAGATGAGCAAATTTTTGATCTTTCTTAAAAGTATGGATTATGATTTTGGTTATTTGGTAAAGTTATGTTTATAAGTGTTTATTAGTTAAATAAAGGTAATCAATGCACAAGGTTAAAAGGGGGTGTCTCATGGCCGGTTTTTCAAGGGTGAAGGGGGGGGGGGTAGGGTGCTTGTGATTTAATTAGAAAACCTTGTATGAATTTGTGCTAGTTTGTGTTTTTAGTTACAATCGAGTACCGGTTTTATTAGAAATAAATGTTCACGAAGTTTACCGGGATGAAATAAAGTCATAATAATGTTGAAAATATGTTAAAAATATGTTGGGTACATTTACTGAGTGATCGGGTGATTATTGTTTAGTTTTCACGAAAACCGTCGTTATATTCATGCGCGTACGTTATAAATAAAATAAATTTCCAAAATACTGGGTAACTGAATGTTATAACTTTTATGATGTAAAAATGGATATAAAAACATGTCGGGACCATTGTGGGAATATTTAGATATATTCGTCGTGTATAAACCGGGTGTTAACGATTACTATAAATACTTATACGTAAAAACGTTAAATGTACTGAATATAGTAATTTGAAAATCCTGAGAGTGGTATAATCATGAAATTGCTGTTATAATGATATGCAGACTATCCCCAGTCCGTATGCAGTGTCCTTAGCACTAATGAAATGAATTCGCACCTAAACCAATCCGGTTACGCAAATTTGAATACCCGTAAACTAAATTTACGATGAAATGAGTAATGCAAGTGAATATTGAAAACTTTTCCGGAAATGAATAGTGTTTAGTGAATAGTAAATTTCCCAAATGTTTCTCAGAATATCAAAATGACCTCGAAAATGATGAATAGTAAAATGATAAATAGTGTTTTTGATGAATAGTGATTTATGAATAGTGTTTTTCCAAAGTTCCCGAAATGACCTGAAATGACTTGAAATGGTGAGTTGTGACAGTCTTCCCCTCTAAAAAGAACTTCGTCCCGAAGTTCAGTTAATGTTAATCAGTTAAATGTGTCAAAGCTTATGTATGTGGGTTTCTATCCAACTAGGTATGTTCTCGTGGTCAGACTTGATGAGGCAAACCTTCCCAATCCCGAGCATAGTCCTCAAAAGACCTCCTTTAGGTTAATCATTTAGGTAACCGATTTTCACTTAAGCCCACAACCCAATCAAACAAGAACAGTCATGAGATTAGGCTAAATCGGTTTGAGTGATGACTTTAACTTTTAGCTTGATTTTCGCAACCCAATCAAACAAGAACAGTCACTAGAACCAAGCTAAAAATGAAAGTCTGGATTCAACATCCTTGAAAAAGATCTTTTGGAAGATTTGCTTGACTTTGGAATTGCTTACACTAATCAAATTTCTAATGTTAGTATGACTAAGGTTAATGCTGCTAGGTCTCAGATTAGTCAATGTTGTGTATAGGTCCTATATTAAGACTTAAGTGCTACAAAAATACGCTAGTTGTTCAAGAGAATGTACCCGTTGTGCTATCGCGGACATGTTGGGTGATAGGATTTCCTAGGAAATAAGCTCTGCCAATTGCGGGTGGAATCTCATTGGCCTCATCTCGTGGCCCTTCAATTGCTGCTGCTAAGTTTGGACGATTGCCTCCTTGGTTAAGATTTCTTTTCAACTTAGGACAGTTGTTCCGAAAGTGATCCGGGCTGTTACACTCATAGCATGTCTTTTGGTTCACTGGTTCTCTACACTGGTTTGCATAATGACCAGACTGTCTGCAATTAGCACACA
Source organism: Artemisia argyi (assembly GCA_030686995.1). NCBI lineage: Eukaryota > Viridiplantae > Streptophyta > Magnoliopsida > Asterales > Asteraceae > Artemisia > Artemisia argyi. The sequence continues at coordinate 100,081,252 of CM060709.1, read as the reverse complement.
TACGGCAGGGCACAGTCTTTTGGTGATGAAAGTTACATTTCGTACATTTAGGATGCTGGCCTAAATACTCTCTCTGACCCGAATTAGTCGCCGCAAAGGTCCTTGCCCTTTTGTTGTCAGTCTGCTTGTTCGACTCGCTTGTTCCCTTCCTTTTATCACTGTCCCTCAAGCTTCCATTTCTAACCATCTCATCTGTCAGAGTCCCTGCTCTCAATATTGCACTCTGAATTGTAGCAGGCTCAGTTGTTTTTACAATCCCACGAATTTCTGGGACAAGGCCATATATGTACCTCTCGATCCTCTTGGACTCAGTGGTAACTAGGTGTGGAACTAGTCTGGCTAATTCATGGAATCGATCTGTATAGGCTGCATGACCAGCCCCTATCATAGAGAGATGATAGAGTTCATCCTCCAGCTTTTGCATCTCGTTGTCCGGGCAGTATTCCTCCTTCAGTAATGCCTTAAAATCATCCCATGTCATACCTACAGCTGCCGCTCTACCCCTAGCTTGAATCTGCGTATTCCACCATGTCAATGCCTTTCCTGATAGTAAACACATGGAATACTTCACCATTTGATGTGCTGCACAGTTACTAATGTCGATCACCGACTCCATCTTTTCAACCCATCGAGTATACACCAGCGCGCCTCCTACACTATCGAAATCAATTGGCTTACATGACGTAAATTCCTTATACGTGCATCCGGTCCTAATGTTGTTGTTGCCATTACCATTCTGGCCTATACCATTGGTGTTGTTAATTCCGCTTTCGTGGTTTGCCAAATTATTCATATGATCGCCAAGTTGAGTGACAATAGTGGGGAGAAAGTTTTCAAGTTGTCGAGCGATGATGGCTTCAAAATCAGTATTTCCACCGTCGTTGTTATCATTGTTTTCAACGCCGTGACCACCTCCTCTACCTCCACGTCCACCAGTTCTTCCACCATCGTTACTTGGGTTACTAGTGTCATGAGCAGCTCCTCTACCTCATCTACCTCCACGTCCACCAGTCCTTCCACCCCTTGGTGTTGCGCCTCCTCGACCAGAGCTACGAGTCACTCTCTTTGGTGCCATGATTTCCTGAGAGGAAGGACATTTAGTGAACGTCAGAGATGAGGGAAAACCGTTGATTAACCAAAGTCTATACTTCACATCCTCGTATATAATACCGTGCCACCAGTTGTTTCCTAAGTTGTGCCAACACTGATCTACATCTGCATAGTCATATATCCACGTGTGTCGTGAAGCACTTATAATTATGTTGGCCACCACAATTATAAATGTTTCCTTTCACAAGTGTACATATCACCAGGCACACATATCTCAGTGGTAGACGTTGCTTAAATGGGCATCTAGGGAACGTCACGCTTAGTACAAAGGAACAAAGGATTCTCCCTTAAGTGTTAAAGTCACCGGGAAGTCTAGTTTCTAACGGTTTCTACAAAGTATCTAATAGCGTAGGTCTAAAAATAAATTACCAGCAAGCGTATGTGTATGTAAAGTGCAAGGCGATAGGGAGGAGAGTCTACATGTATGTAGTTATAGTCTAGACTCTAAAACAACCTAGTTCTCTATAACCAAGGCTCTGGTACCAATCTGTAACACCCCCAAAATACCGCAGCGGAAGACTGTGTCATTGGGATGCTACTTCAGGGCACAAAGTACAAGATATAGAAAACGAACTCTAAATGAGACGTTTTTGAAAAGTTACCATTCGAATTGATAAAAGTCATAGTTTACAAAACAAAGATCCCAAATTAGAATAATACATAAGTTTTTAAAGTGTATCGAATGGTAAACGATAAAAGTGAAAGTCTCCAAAAGCATGCCCTAAGACTCTCAGCTCCATACCCCTGCTATCGCCTTTCTAACCTGAGATAAACATGCTTAAAGTGTCAACACAAAGGTTGGTGAGTTCATAGAGTTTGTCCTAATACAGTTGAAAAGCTTATAAAGAATGTTCACACAGCAAAGGCATCGTAAATCCACTCAGTTACAAGTCCCGTCATAAGAGACTTGTAACCTGTGTGTTCACAACCCACTGCTACAATATAATATGATTAAGATATGTATAAGTTCATAACAACAGTTAAGCAATTAGTAGTGAGTCTACACTTCATCTCCGAAGACCTCACCTAAGTATGTATACTTCCATGGTTGTGCCCAGAAACTTAATCTGGGGCCATTGGAAGTATATATGTCTCCATGGTTGTGCCCAGAACTAAATCTGGGGCCATTGGAAGTATGTATGTATGTATCCATCACAGTTTAGTATAACACAGTTAAGTATAACACAATCACGTATGTATGACATCAAGTATAATGTAATCAAGTATAATGTTATCAAGTATAATGTTTCCCAAGTATAAATGTTATGTGAATCTGTACAAGTAAGCAAGTAGTAGCATGTATCTCCCCCAAAGAGTTGATAGAACAATTAAAAGAGTAGGGGCTATGACTCACCTCGAAGTAATAGTACAATGCAACGGAATGTTAAGGACAACAATGCACGGTTATCTGCCGCAACCTAAAATGAATGATGAATGATCTCATTTAGATCACCAAATGATGTTATGAATGTCCATGCTCATGTTTCTATACCACTCTAGTCTTTGGAAAAACACTTGTGTTATCAAAAATATATAATCTAAGAATTTGGAAAAATATTGCTATTAGAAAATATAATAAGCTAGTTGTAATATATATATACTTATATATATATATCGTATGTTTCCATGTTAGCGTTGAAATCCTCGGGTTGTAATCCTTGTAATATCGCCTTGAAATGATGAAAACATTCTTGTAATAACTAATACTACATTAGTTATAAAGCTTGGTACTTAATATTATGTCTAGCTTATAAAAGTACTTCGTAGTTTTGGTGCCATTTTTATTAAAAGCTGTCAACTAGAAATGGTTTTAGCCGATATTCAAACGTGAATATCTTTGTCGTTACTTGTCCGTTTTACTTGTTCTTTATGTCCACGGTTACGTCTTAGTATATAGTAATATATTTTGGAAAGCTCGGCTCCTCCGGGTTACGTCTAAAGTCTCTTTTTGTCCAATGAAAAACGTCCAACAGCAAACATTTTCAGAAAAATACTTTTCGTCTACAACCTTACAAAAATCATAACTTCTTCGTTATTAACTCTTTTTAATCCGTTCTTTCGCCTACGGATTCGTTTTTGAAAGTATTTTCTAAAAATTTTGCCAAAGTTCGCTTGGTGTTTACTGATTTTCCAGATTTTCACAAAATGGGACAGCATGTCTAAAATATGTTCCAAATCAAGTTTTCAAGGTTTATAACTAATTTCTACCATCACCAAACCTCTTGTAATCACCACATAGCTAATCTAATCCTACCATACACCTTCTTAGGATGCCATGGACTCCTAACCAAGTTATTATAGCAAGGGGATTCATAAATAAAAAGTTAGGGTTTGTATGTTTCATTTTAGACAAAATAAAGAGTGGTATAGCTAGTTGCACATGATTTTTAGCATGATACTCATGAAATACATGTAAAAATAAGATGATCCATGAAAAATAAAGTTGAAAACTTACTTGATAAAATGAGATGATTATATGATGATTATGCTTGATGTTCTTGTGTTTTTGTTGCTTGATTCTTGATTAGGCATGTAAAAGGAACAAGTTTAGTGTTTTAACTTATGAAAAATGATCACTTGATCTTGGTGTGAATTTTGGGTCGTGGGTTTGCAAGAGGAAAGGAAGAGATGAGCAAATTTTTGATCTTTCTTAAAAGTATGGATTATGATTTTGGTTATTTGGTAAAGTTATGTTTATAAGTGTTTATTAGTTAAATAAAGGTAATCAATGCACAAGGTTAAAAGGGGGTGTCTCATGGCCGGTTTTTCAAGGGTGAAGGGGGGGGGGGGGGGTAGGGTGCTTGTGATTTAATTAGAAAACCTTGTATGAATTTGTGCTAGTTTGTGTTTTTAGTTACAATCGAGTACCGGTTTTATTAGAAATAAATGTTCACGAAGTTTACCGGGATGAAATAAAGTCATAATAATGTTGAAAATATGTTAAAAATATGTTGGGTACATTTACTGAGTGATCGGGTGATTATTGTTTAGTTTTCACGAAAACCGTCGTTATATTCATACGCGTACGTTATAAATAAAATAAATTTCCAAAATACTGGGTAACTGAATGTTATAACTTTTATGATGTAAAAATGGATATAAAAACATGTCGGGACCATTGTGGGAATATTTAGATATATTCGTCGTGTATAAACCGGGTGTTAACGTTTACTATAAATACTTATACGTAAAAACGTTAAATGTACTGAATATAGTAATTTGAAAATCCTGAGAGTGGTATAATCATGAAAATGCTGTTATAATGATATGCAGACTATCCCCAGTCCGTATGCAGTGTCCTTAGCACTAATGAAATGAATTCGCACCTAAACCAATCCGGTTACGCAAATTTGAATACCCGTAAACTAAATTTACGATGAAATGAGTAATGCAAGTGAATATTGAAAACTTTTCCGGAAATGAATAGTGTTTAGTGAATAGTAAATTTCCCAAATGTTTCTCAGAATATCAAAATGACCTCGAAAATGATGAATAGTAAAACGATGAATAGTGTTTTGATGAATAGTGTTTTTCCAAAGTTCCCGAAATGACCTGAAATGACCTGAAATGGTGAGTTGTGACATTTACCTATCTTTTATCACCTTTCATGCATGTTAGTTGCTAGTGATTGGTTGATTTGTGCATGCTTAGTTTCTCATTTAATATGCATGTTTATTACCTATTTTGGATAATCACATGCATAACCTTGATCCTAGTTTTAGCTACACTTAGGAAATTTAGGTTGATTATTCTTTAGTAAATTGAAGCACTAGGATTTTCTACAAAATAGTTCCCCTAAACACCACTTTTTAGCCTACCTAAAACTGTAGATTAAAGACTGGGAAAATCCGTGCCCAGTAGGGCATGGTACCGTTAAATATAGGACGGTACCATTAACTTTAATTTTACCGTGGCCTATTTAATGGTACTGTCCCCTGTACAGACGAATTTCGCTACTGTTTTGCCTTTTGACTTATTTACCCACTGATAAGGATTTAAAACATACAGTTTTTTTTTTTTGGGGGGGGGGGGGGGGGGGGGGGTCATCGAGTCCCTAAACTCTTATATATTTGATCAATTATTGCCTTAAAATCATCTCTTTTCACATTTTAAGTACTTGGGACGCGAAAGTTTGAAATCGACGTGATTTTGGCTATTTTGAACAAGAATACGAAGAAAACGACCAAGTCGTGATTTCGTCAGGAAAAGGGGATCCGATGTCGTCACAATTTATGATGTGACACAGTCACTTGCATTTGGACGAGAAGATTTGATGAAATTTACAAGTAACGGCTGAAATATTATGAGAGTTTAGAAGTTGACGGCCTCACCACCAACTAAACAGTCCATGACGACCTCACTAATTAATAAGCGATGACATCACAACGGTGACTCAGCTATAGACGAAACCCTAATGATGGCGAGTTGAAGGCGTTACAACCATAACGTAACGCCGTCACCTATGTAAACCTGCATATACTTTTGCATGTTTTTCATAATTCCTGTAACACTTTTGGGTATCACCCTGGAGACGAATTTAGTAGCTTTTGTAAGGGTTTTTCAGCCCCTAAACGCTATGTTTAATTGAAGTTAAGTTATTCCTCTTTAATCATTCAATATGTCTATGTGTTATTTGATTATATGTGTTTCTTCTCTTCTATTTAACATGCTCGGCTAACTCAAATTAGTTTTTTGCTTATATCTAATAAAACCTAGATGTTAATTATTGATTGTCGTCTCTTTTTTAATTGGTTTCCTCACGTTAGGAGTCGGAACCAACTTCCTTCTTTTATGTAATAGCTTGTCCATCTTACTAAACGCAACACTATAGATTGCTTTATAGTTGTATTTATTGCATGAATTGCGGCTTGTAGATAGTAGGAATTTTAATGACGTTAAGATTCTTAAAAAAGACCTATACGTTCATATAGTTAGGGCATATGGCACCTCCATGTTATCAATATTAAGGAATACAACGCGCCAATTAAAACAAAGACGTGAAAATTTGACAAATCAATAAGAGATAACTAGGGAGTAAGGAAATCTACTTTTCCACATAATGAGCTTAATTTAGTTTTAATTAGTAGTTTTAAAAACACATTCTTCAAACCCGGAGATTTTAGTTGCATTTATAAAAAACATAAAAAATTATAAAAACCCATTGTAGTTTTAATTAGACCTATCTCGTCATACACTTCGATCTTCACAACATTATTCTCCTATAGAACGATCAATCTCCCGTGTCTTGCCTAGACTACACTACAATGGTTAGGTACACAGCCTAGGAGGATTTTAAAATTTATTAAGGTTTACAATAATCCGCATCAAGTTTTTGGCGCCGATATTGGGGAATACTTTTTGTTTCTTTTCTTGGGTAAAGGGGAGTAATCCTGCACCCTGGTAAAGTATATTAACCAAAAAAAATATTGAAGTACAACGGATGAGATGAGTCCCTCATCTCAGTCCCTTAGGACACTTACCTAACAACTATATAAGAATGACAGGCCATTCTTATAACTTACAAAAATGAACCTACCAATAATGACAAAAGTAAATAAAACATTACAATACTACTCAACAAATGTACTTGAGCCTTCTAACTTACTATGGCGGCCCACCTACTTCCATGAAGAATCCTCCAACTTGCCCACTCATGGATCATCAATCTTGAGATTCAGTTCACAAATTTCACACAACGGTTGGTGAGAGACTCTAAAACCATGGATAGAGCAGCAAGCACAAACTTGCTCCAACGGTGTACGTTTAGATGCAAAACCGAGCATAAATCGTAAAGAAAAAGATAATTAGCACCAAGCATGATGACTATTAACGGATGAACATAGGATTTCCCAAACCCTAACTTCCATCATAGAACAATCACGATACTCCAAAATGAATAAGAATGCAACAGATCCGTGATTGTGTGATTGGAGTTTTGAACAAGAGCCTCCAAAACTTAACTTTCATCTACAACATGAATTACACCAATCATATTATAATCCATCAGATATGAATTCGACACCAGATCATGATTTGTCAGCCATGCATACACCACCGCAGCACACATGATCATGAGGAATACACTACAAAAACTAAGCAACGATACATGTTTGCCACAGTTGAAACTATGCTACGATCAAAAGCACATCAGCTATCAAAAGTAACATCAATCCGCATGAACCAATGTGAAAACATCTACCATATACATACACAGTGTAACAATTCGCAATTTCAGGTTAACTTTTATTCCCAAAAATTTTACTACTCACTTTTACTATTCACTTTTTACTATTCACTTTCACTATTCATCTCAGAAATTTTTATTTCATATTCTCGTAAGTTAAACTATTTTAACGATAATCCGAGAGTTTGACGCTCGTCGGATCATTTCTGCAAAATTCACAAAGCCGTGTCCGAGATTTACATTTCGGTTTAAACGTCATTCCAGCATCCCGATATGTCCATAAAACATTATAAACAATAGAAATATGATTTTCTATCATTTTATGACAATTCCAAAAGTTTTGGAATTTTACGTTTTTTAGTTCAGCGTTTTACGCGAATTGCGCGTTTTAGACCCGTGTTTCCAGTTTTTAGCAGGGTTTTAGCACCCGATAGATCCTACCACTCATTTTATATTTTATTATGGACTATATTGACATGTTTAACAATACTTTCAAGTTTCATATTTTTAGGATACCCGGTTTTACGTTTCGTGACTTAAAAACTTACGGTTAGCAATTTACGGAGTCAAAACTAGCTACATACTTAGGATATTATCATCCAAAGACCAAGAGTCATCATTTAGTCACCATTATCCTTCTTGAACCGCCAATGTGGGGGGGGGGGAGTCACCATGGGTGGTTAAATCTTAACCATTGATCTCTAGGATAGTTACAAGTGTCTAAAACTAACCATGGTTAATTTCTAACCCAATATATGGTTAACTATTTTTCCTACCCTATAAATACCAAGCTAAAACACATATAAATCTTGCACCACACCTTCTTATAACCTTCAAGTCCTAAAACCTAAGGCACTTTTCTTATATTTTATAAGAAAGTTAACTAGTTTTTGAAAGAAAACTAGTGTTTGATCTTCAATTTTGGAAATTTTCTAAGAAAAGTTGTTATAACTTTAAAGTCTCCAAAAAGACGTTGTTATAATCTTCAAATAGCTTTGGACTTCAAGAAGGCGTCGTTATAATCTTCAAATAACCTCGGTTTATCATAGATTGCAAAGGGTGAAGCTTAAGTCTATCAAAGTCCGTACCTTACTAGTTACTTACCTTTCTTTTAGAAAGCCTCAAGTTGTAAGCAAACCCTTATACACTTTCTTGCACAATATCATTTCATGCTTATTATGTTTCTTTCATGCTATATATGTTCTTGTTATTGTGTTCATGATGTTTAAAAATGGATAAAACGAGTATTGGTATACATATGTTAACTTATGACAAGCAAACAAGCAAACAAGCAAACTAGTGATTTTTATGGAAAACCACGACCACAATAGTATAACTTTGATATTTGACACTTACTTACTATTAAATAGGACTTAACAAGGAAAACATATCAATTTGAATCACACAAAACGAGTACACGAGTCAAAAGTTATGACCATTTGAAGTTAGCGAAACCAAAACGGCAAAACTGCCTAAATAACATTCTGATCAAATTTTGATTTTGAAAGTCACCCTTCTGGTCTGATTCATCAAAAAGTTAAAACACGAAAGTTGTCCGGAACGACGTTTTCGTTCAGGAATAAAGAAGCTCGAGCCCTGAAAACGCTTTCTGAGTGATAATTTTCTTCAAATTCTTAACAGCCCATTTTTAGACCAAAGTAACTATATAATGGTTATAATTAGATGAGACCAAGAGGTCTAATGACCTAAAGCCAAGACCACAACCATGGATAAAGACAAGGTTGAGTCTCAAGACCATGGTAACAATGACCAAGGTCACGGCAAAGCCACGGCTAAAGACCATATAACTTTTAAAGATCAAAAGCTTATATATATATATATGTTATCAAATACTACAATAGTAGGGAGCCTCATGTGAGGAGTTCATTAAGTAAGCCGTCGAGACGAGTTGTGGATTTACGAGTTAAAGTGTCCTGGCTCCTCGAACGTTTACTCCATGACTTCTGAATTATGTCGGCCCGAACGGTAGTAAGAGATATACAACCTATACATGTTTCATAGACCACTTATAGTCAACGACTTACACATTATACTAAAGTACTACATCATGAACATTATGCAAGACATATATGGGCAATTCTTTGTATTCTTAGACGTTACTCCAAACCTAAGTCGCAACGTTCTATTATAGGCTGCTCTTAGAGACTTTCGCGATTCGACTATCACTATCATTTCTCATTACATAAGCTTAAGGTGAGTCATAGCCCCTACTCTTTTCATACTTGTTTTAACTCTTGGGGGGGATACATGCTCAACTACTTGCTTACTTGTACAAATACTCTTAAACATTTATACTTGATTATGTTATACTTGATTGGCATTATACTTGATTGCGTTATACATACTTGTTACACTATACTTGCTTAATTTAAATACAAGATTCGTATTTACATGCATACATAATACTCTATTCTGTCAGAAAGGTATTGGTAGTACTCATGGGAAGATGCCCCCTACCCTTGTGTCTATACTTGACCTTGGATGTCGTAGTACTATTTGGGGAGAGGCCCCCGCCCTTGTGTCTATTCTTGACCTTGGGTGAATATAATCCGGTGCATTGTATAAACTATCTTTAGCAGTGGGTTGTGGACACACAGGTTGCAAGTCTCTTATGGCGGGACTTGCAAATGAGTGGATTCTCAATGCCTTTGCTGTGTGAACATTCTTTTAAGGCTTTTCAACTGTTTTAAGACAAACTCTATGAACTCACCAACCATTGTGTTGACACTTTAGCATGTTTATCTCAGGTTAGTAAGGCGATAGCTAGTGCGTGGAACTTAGAGTCAAGCTGCATATTTTGAAGACTTACGCTTTTATCATTTACCATTCAAAACATTTGTATACATTTATGTATCATACTTTGGAATCTCATGTTTGTAACTTTGAATTCATTAATCGAATGGTAACTTTTCAAAACGTCTCATTTAGAGTTCGTTTTCTATAACTTGTACTTTGTATTATGAAGTAGCACCCCAATGACACAGTCTTCCGCTGCGGTATTTTGGGGGTGTTACACACAGCCATATACAAAATCAAGGGTTCCACGAACCCTAACTTCCAAAGCACGATCAAATCTGCAGCAACAAGTGATCAAGAAGATAACAAGCAGAAACGACCAGCCACACAGCATCCAAAACTTCCACTCTCCCAAACCCACGTTACAATGAGGAACCTCAACATCAAGAAACCCCTTTCATGAGCCACGAATCAGAATCGACTTGCAAGATCATAAACCACAAGGGTTACATTCAGTTAACGAATAAAACCAAAACCCAAAGGAGGGTATCGATTATCCATAAAGCATGTCAATCCCAACCAACAAAACAGATCGTCCATACGATCAAACCCACATCAATCATACAGAATCGCTAGTAAAACGAAACCGTAAAAAATTAGGGTTTCGTATCTCATAAACGCCCAGTAGATCCACACGCAAAACCGCCTCAAAAATTTATACAATAAGCGTTATGAGGACCAGATCGAACCAATAAAAGCCTAAACACTAAAGAAAACCACGATCATCCTGAAAATCGTCAAAAAACGATTATAGAAGACAATCGTTAGGCATAAGAAAGAACAATTAGGGTTTCGACCTTGAAAAAAGTGGACGATTAAATAAATAAGCATGAACCAACTCTATACCCTAACAAATCAATTCCTAAACGTTAAATAAGTAATCCTAATCGAAATTAAAGAGATATCATAATAGATAGGAAGAATTATAATCGGATTTGTTAGGGTAAGAGTGACCGGAAATCGCCCCCTAGGGGAGAGGGTTTTAGGGTTTTTTTTTTTTTTTTTTTTTTTTTTTTTTAATTTATTTCCACTACTACACAAAAGGCCATAGACATCTCTTAATAGAAACTAGTTTTAAAAGAACTAGTTTTCATGGTTAAAACGTAGGGAGTATGGGAAATACAAACTAGTTTTTTCAAGTAGACCGATCTGTTTAGTCTAAATCACACTAAAACGGTTCTATTATAAGTAACCATTCTTTGCACTAAACCAAAGATACTGGTTGTTTTGACAAGACTAGTCTCTACATTTTTTTATGATAGACACCGATTGTTTAAATAAAAACTTGTATATATTTTTTCCAATTCAAGAGCCATTAGTTTACTCAAATAAAGAACAGTTAAAATCCATTATATATCCTATAAAATTTTAATAAAGTGATAGTTTTATAATAGAAATAAAAATAAATATAATAATAGTAATATAATGTGATTCATTTAAATTTAAAATTCATGTGACATTTGCTAAAAACTAATACATAGTAAAATAAGAGGGGAGGGAGTAATAACGTAGACATGGCGTTATGGTCTACGTGGAAGGCTAGCAACGGCGTTATGGCGTTATGCCTAGTCCCCATTGTTGGTTTTTAGTCCCACGTTACAACATGCGTTAAGATAGCAACGTACGTTATGCTCCATGTTAAAAAAAAATTACAACAATAGATCCGTTTGGCTCCAACGTCTATATTTCAAAAAAAATTTAAACATTATAAATACCCATACATTATACTTGTATCCTCACAAAAAAAAAACACTAATCGTTAAAAAAAATGGCTTGTAAACTACCACATACCGTCGAAGAACTGCAACGATTTATCAAAAATGAAACCGAGAAACGCAACGTGGATCGCCAAAATGCTATTGTTGAAGTCATCAAGAGGTTGGAGGCGGCGAAACAATAAAAAACGACTTAGAGAACGCTACGCAGCGTGCACAGACATCTCAGATGATAAGAAATATGTGATCGACACGTTCTTATACGATGAATATCGTAAGGAAGCTGCTGTTATTGAATCACTATGGGTTTGTGTCAACCAGATTCAAGCCGAAATCTCCAACAAAATCCGTTGAAGTTTTGAAGAAAATGTTGAATCTAGTAAGGTTGAACAACAACAACAACAACAACAACAACAACAACAACAACAACAAGGTGCATCCAGTTCATCTGCACCAAGATTTGTTGTGCAACAACAACAGCTGCCTCATCTAGATCACTTCCGGCTAAACTTTGAGGAAAATGTGCCGGCTAATGATGGCGGATGAAACTCTGAGGATGAGCGAGAGCTGAGTAGTTGGAAGCTCAGTTAGAGCAAGAGAAGTTTGCGAGGTACTCTGCGTATGACGATGGGTATGACTCCAACAACTCTCAAACTTAGGATCACCCGGACTACAACTGAAGTTAGGTTTATGTTTAGGTGATGTTTTAATTTGGTATCGATTTTAATTTATGTTTATGTAACGTTTAAGTATTTCTATTTAGTATGTTTATTTTAAATAAATTAATTTCGTTAAAAAAACATTACAATACATTACGAATACAAGACATACAACACAAATAACAGATACGATACGAAAAAGACATACAACACAAATGACATATATGATACAAAAAAGACATACAACACAAATGACAGATACGACTTGAAGCTTTTATTCGGCCCATCTGGGGTGGGTTCTCAAAACCTCCCAAGCTTGAACATATTTGAAGCTTTTCGCATTATTACGATCTTTAAAATTTCTCATTGCATTCATGAGGCAAACAGTGTGATCGTCCCTGGTTGTTCGCAGCAACTGTTGATAAATACCATTGAATACAACACATTCACAGTTCAGACTGCTCCACTTACTCATGATCATATCTTTGACACCGTCAGAACGTTCATTGAACATGGTTACAACCCGGTTCCAAAAAGACATTGCATTGTGGATGACAGGCTCTTCATGAACTGTAACCCAAACTTGAGCTAGCAAGGTTTCTTCTTCTACTGACCAACGTTTTCTCATTTCAAATGTTTGAAGTTTGAAAAAAATTTGTAATTTGGTATGCTATTTATAGCCGTTTAAAACACTAGGAGCGGGATACATTTTAAATTCAAATTAAAAAATGAGAGGGATACATTTGAAATTCAAATTAAAAAATGAGCGGGATATATTTAAAATTCAAATTCAAATACGACCGGAATATATTTAATAATATATTGTTTGAAAATTTAATGAATGAATTGTTGAGGGTAGAATTTGTAAAATTGTAAAAAGTGGTGTTATTGGGTGTTATGATTTCCTGGTGTTTTTGGTGTTATGTTATTTGGTGTTAAAATGATGTCGCGCTGACGTGGCAGTGGTGTTGGTGTTATTTGGTGTTATTAATCCTTACTTTCTAACAATTCAAAGCACTACTCTGTTTTTTTTACCAGATGTAAATTGCAAATCTAAAATTCATTTTTTTTCTAAAACCATATTCAACACGAAAACTAATGCCGCCTATTTTCCCCCAAAGTAAAAATTACACCACTTCGGCTCTTCCTTTTCCCTCCGCATACTCCAATTTACCATAGTTTCCTCCGCGAATCTCGATTTCACACATGATAGGCTCACGCCTAATATGTATTTTTTTGAAGTTTTACCAAGGGAAGTGTGAAATCATACGCCTAATGTAACTCTAATTGAATGATTCTCACATCAATCACACTCCTAATGTAACTAGCATTGATTTGGTGGTCGCCTCGCTGCGGCCTTTTCTTAATTCAATCAAAAAGGTAGATAATATCTTTTGAATTTCTATAGTGTTAATTTTTGACTGATTTAAATGAATTTTTTTCTTCCCCTAATTATTTTGTTTGTGTTAGGTTTATTTCCTCTAATTATTTTTTATGTATTAGGTTTATTTCTTCTAATTATTTTGTTTGTGTTGGGTTCGATTTGTAATTCATTTATAGTTATTCAATACATGTGTATTTGTTTTTGTACTTGGGTACTGTGAAATTATTGAGTTAATGTTTATGTGCTTGGGTAGTTTCTGAATACTTGTGTTTGTGTTTTTGTGCTTGGCTTTGCTTAAATTATCAGAGTATTAGCCAAAGAGTAAAAATAGATATTTTATAAAAAAAAAGCATAAGATATATCAATAAACAATGTTCTTCTTTAAGCGACAATGGATTTATCGCTTGAGATTCTAAAAAGGCTAATGAAAGTACGGACATAATTGAAGTCTTGGCCGTAAAAAAAGGCTGACTAGAGAAACATTATAATAAAGTTTGGTTACTATTTTGAGGGTATACATATACATATGGATTACATGCTCTATATATTGATATAAAACCCTTTACATATGAACAATCAAATAAGAACAATGGCTTATCTAATAAGTCTTCATGTAATGTTGTGGGAAGAGCTATGCCTAAATAAATTGCAGCAAAAGGTTTTCTTAATTTCTTGGAATAAAATAAATTGCAGCCAGGATTTCCTAGTGGTTCTCTTAATTTGCTAGACTAAAGTGGAACTGACATATTAAGGGGGCATTTAAAAGATGAGCCAGAGGCTTATATTTAACAGAGCATCTACGTAAGTAGTTGGACCTATTAGATCGGGCCAATCACCCTCCAGCGCCTCTCTCCACTAATACTTTCAATTTTATTCACTTAATTTAATAGTTTATATAGGACATGTATTAAAGATGTATTGGATCGACTTGTTGAAGACTATCTTCTATTTTATTATTGGTTGCTTGCAATTGTATGCGGATTTTGGACTTGAGGAGTCATGCATACAGGAACCAGCAGAAAATATTAAAGCTCATGTTGAAGGTGGAAACATATAGAGCCTACATAACATGGAGTTGCAGGTAGAACTCACTTATTATTCTCCAATTCTTTTTAAGTAGGTCACTAGCTTTTCATTATTTTTATTTTGGTGAAACGATGAAAGTACGCTGAATATGATCCTTTTTGACTCGATGCTTTGGAACATATGGTTGTTGAGTTGAGGAAACTGAATGTTTTCTAGGTTCAGTACCCAGGATTTAAATTCGAAGAAAGCTTCTAGGATGATCAATAGATACCAGAATGCATGACTGTAGCATTAGATGCCACGAACATACTTGTATGACATATTCACTCTTAAAAGTATATACTGTGTAGGACAGTCAACTTGTGTGAAGGATTAATCTAATTTAAAGACTTCAAACATCGATAATCAAAAGGGTGGAAAATTATCTTAAAAACATATGTGATACTTGTCACCAAACTACCAACTTAGCTAAAATATATCTATACTGAATACAGAAGCGAGCAGAAAACCTCCAATAAAATATACTTTTAACATAATTTATTTCGTTTATATTATGTGTTTGGATGATTACGAAGAAGTAAATTAAAACCAATTTTAAGCCATAATAGCCACTGTATCTATTTTTTTGTATCATCTACAAGTATGCGAACACAAAATTGTTTATTATTATTATTTTTTATCATAGATTTTGGATAGAACTAACTCAACTGAGGCTGAGGCTAAGAAGAAAAAAAAAAGAAATACGTACTTTTACGTATCATTTGACTTGTTGAAGATTTTCCATATTTGTTGCTTGTATGCTTATTCTATACTTATGTACGTTTTCATGCACACAGGAACTATTAAGTGGATAAGGGAGGAACAAGAGAGAATAATTTTAGGGGTATAAGTGCTTTCACTTCTATTTGAACGGCATAATTACCTTCAAATTCACCTATTTTGTTTCTTTTTACCATCTTTGATTTGTTCACACATACAGAGTGACACAGATCGACATGTACACATGTTCTTCTTTCGGTTGCAAATATCTAACTTTTATGACATGATCCATCGTGTAAAAGAATTAAATGCCATGATATTATGGTTAAAACTCCACCAGAAATAAATCAACTCTACATTATTTTATGAAGATATTTAGTCCTGTTATCTTTAACAGCCATTGATTCATAAAAAATACGTATTGTGAACTTATGATGAGAAATATGTCATGGCAAGCCAATACACTTCTAATTAGATCTCTACACTTGAAAAACATGGAGAATCCTATGAATGTATGATACATATGTGATATATATTTGATATATCTAGATCTAGTGTAAGTTTACCAAGATTATGCCATAATAATCCTATTTATCTCTTAGTTCTAACAAATATATTGCATATATTGTACTATCTACCCTATTGCATGTTCTAGATTTGTAAAATTAGGCTATATATGTTCCCATAGCCGAGTAGAATACCTCTAACCTAGAAGCCATAACTTAAGTCAAAAGTTGACACTTATAACTTAGATTTTCATACTTAATGTGTTTTATGTGTTTTGCAAAAAGTGACAGGCTATTTTTTCATACTTAATTTAGCTTCTATATATGTCTTTTGTTATTATCTATTGTTACTCAAAGATACCAACATAGTTTGTTTTTTTTTAATAGCTTTCTGCCAGGCGTGAAGAAGAACTGAAAGAGATTGCAAAAAGAAAAGGGTACGTTTGCGAATCATTTGAATTGTTGAAGAATTTTCACTTTTATTGCTCGTATGATGATTGTAGAGTTACATTGTCTTACAAACAGGAGCTCCATATTCTAAAAAACAATATCATAACAGTAAGGAAGGAACATAATAAACTGATGATGGTATATGTATTTTGCTCTCTTTTTATCTATAGTTATTGCATGTTTGTGTATGTGCACACATGTACATAATTTTGTGCTTGTGGTTGCTAATACAGTATATGCCACGATCTTGATCCTATAGAAAATTTTGAGTTACACCCCTCTCAACTACACGTATCCTGTATGTCGCTAACTCAGAAAGTGAGCTCTAAGATGGGACGTGATACGAGACATATAAGATAAATCAATTTAAAATGAAAACTTTATGATATTTATATAAAACTGATATGATTTTTCATATCATAGTTACTACTTTCATTATATTTACCTATAAGATTTCCATTGACTAATCCTTAGCTTCTACGCTATCTTAATTCAGACTATAGAACACATTCAGGGCAAGGGATCAAGATAGGAGGTGGTTTGTATGTCTGCTGATACTGAGGTACTCGAGGTCTCTTCTACTGGATGAGAGGTGGTCACTTCTGGAGAAACCCATGTACAACAGGTCTCTTGAAAAAGTAGCTTCTTCTGGTGAGACCAATGTGCCTGAGGTGGTTAGTACCTCTTTACTAGATTTAGTGGAGGATAAGTTTGTCCTTCCGAATCTAAACAATCCATTTGTTGAGGAAACAGGCTGAATGTAAACATACAGACATATAGTACATTTCATTTCGAGTTATAGAATTTGATTAGTATACTTATTAATGAAGTTATTTCTTAGCTACAAGCTTACACCTTATATATTTGTTGCATTTATATTTCTTTATTTTGTGAGTCAATTGTAGATTATAGAATTTCTAAAAAATTGGAAAATTTTAGAATCGAATTTTTTTGATAAAATTTATTTACAAAAAAGACAGGTTTTGAGATAAAAACACATATTTTTACTCTATATAAAGATAGGTTGGAAGCTTCTATAAAGACTGGTTGTGGGAGAACCGGTGTCATTGTCTAATAAAAATATGTTTGTTCACTCTATAATGTAGACCGATTTAAGGAGAAAACCGGTGTCGATGCTTTTAATAGAGACATGTTGCCAAACCGGTTTCTATATGTTTCGATCAGGGAGATACCCCCCTCCAGAGAGTGGTTCCAAAACCACTCTTCATGGGCCATTTGACTATTTTCCGTCAGATTTTTGTAGTAGTGTTCTATCTCACTTAGGTCTACTCACTAGATTCCTATCAAGTGAGATTTCTCTTTTCTTTTTATTAGTTTTCTTGTAGTATATCTTTTTCTTTTTCCCTTTTTTTCATAACCCATATCATTTTCCATCATGGTGGGTGATGATATCTTTGAACCTATTGACCAAGCACAACCAAATAACCATGACCCACCAAAACCACCTCAATCCCGTACTCTAGGTGAGTACTCCAAACCAAGCCATAAAGGCAATCGAAACACCATTGAGCTCCCACAAAGAGCCAATGTATCCCCCTTGCGATCCGACACCATCCGGTTGGTGCAAAACGGATGTGCATTCCATGGACTTCGTTCCAAAGATCCAAATCAAAATCTCAAGGATTTTCTGAAAATCTTTGATTCCATTGACCTTGATGTTGACACTCGAGAGATGACACGTTTGCATCTCTTCCAATTCTCTCTACGTGACCAAGCTAGCAACTTGCTTGAGCGTCTACCCACGGGATCCATCTCAACTTGGGATGATCTTACTTCTTGTTTCCTCGCACAATTTTTCCCACCAGGTAGAAATACTAAGTTAAGGAATGACATTTTGATGTTTCAACAACGTCAAGGTGAAACTCTTTACAAAGCGTGGACTCATTTTAAGGAATTACTCCAAAACGTCCTTCATCATGGCATTGATCTTTAGCTCTAAACCCACATTTTCTATGACCATATCAATCACTCCACAAGGCAAAACATTGACCAAGCGGTCGGTGGTAAGCTGTAACACCCCCAAAATACCGCAGCGGAAGACTGTGTCACAGGGGTGCTACTTCATAATACAAAGTACAAGTTATAGAAAACGAACTCTAAATGAGACGTTTTGAAAAGTTACCATTCGATTAATGAATTCAAAGTTACAAACACGAGATTCCAAAGTATGATACATAAATGTATACAAAATGTTTTGAATGGTAAATGATAAAAGCGTAAGTCTTCAGAATATGCAGCTTGACTCTAAGTTCCACGCACTAGCTATCGCCTTACTAACCTGAGATAAACATGCTAAAGTGTCAACACAATGGTTGGTGAGTTCATAGAGTTTGTCTTAAAATAGTTGAAAAAGCCTTAAAGAATGATCACACAGCAAAGGCATCGTGAATCCACTCAGTTACAAGTCCCGCCATAAGAGACTTGTAACCTGTGTGTTCACAACCCACTGCTAACATATATAGTATGAATAAGACATGTATAAGTTCATCAAGACAATTTAAGCAATTAGAAGTGAGTCTATACTTCATCTCCGAAGACCTCACTTTGGGAGCCAATTCCCAAGGACAACTGGGAGCCACTTCCCAAAGAAAACTGGGAGCCACTTCCCAAAGATATAAGTTTACTGGGAGCCACTTCCCAAAGATAAAAGACAGTCATGTATGTATGAAATCAAGTATAATGCCATCAAGTATAAGACAATCAAGTAATAAACAATCAAGTATAAATGTTTTGAGTATTTGTACAAGTAAGCAAGTAGTTGAGCATGTATCCCCCCCAAGAGTTAAAACAAGTACGAAAAGAGTAGGGGCTATGACTCACCTTAAGTCTATGTAATGAGAAATGAAAGTGGTAGTCGAATCGCGAAAGTCTCTAAGAGCAGCCTATAATAGAACGTTGCGACTTAGGTTTGGAGTAACGTTTAAGAATACGAAGAATTGCCTATATATGTCTTGCATAATGTTCATGATGTAGTACTTAGTATATAGTGTAAGTCTTTGAATATAAGTGGTCTATGAAACATGTATAGTTTGTATATCTCTTACTACCGTTCGGGCCGACATAATTCAGAAGTCATGAAGTAAACGTTCGAGGAGCCAGGACACTTTAACTCGTAAATCCACAACTCGTCTCGACGGCTTACTTAATGAACTCCTCACATGAGGCTCCCTACTATTGTAGTATTTGATAACATATATATATATATATATATATATATATATATATATATATATATATATATATATATATATATATATATATATATATATATATATATAAGCTTTTTGACTCGTGTACTCGTTTCGGCGTTTTGGTGTCGCTAACTTCTTATGGTCATAACTTTTGACTCGTGTACTCGTTTTGGGTGATTCAAATTGCTATGTTTTCCTTTTGAAGTCCTTTATAACAGTAAATAAGTGTCAAGTATCATAGTTATACTATTTTGGTCGTGGTTCTCCATAAAAATCACTAGTTTGCTTGTTTACTTGTCATAAGTTAACATATGTATACCAATACTTGTTTTATCCATTTTTAAACATCATGAACACAATACAAAGACCATATATAGCATGAAAGAAACATAATAAGCATGAAAATGATATTGAGCAAGAAAGTGTATAAGGGTTTCTTACAACTTTTGGCTTTCTAAAGAAAGGAAGTCAAGTATAGAACTAGGACACTAAACCTAAGCTTGTAAACCCTTCACCATAACTCTTGTAACCCTTGCTAGCCTTGATCTAACCCTTGTGAAAACCATTTAACTTCAGCCCTAGTAACCTTGTGTAGCTCCTAATTCAACCATGGAATCACCAAACAAACTTAAGAACTAGGTAGAGAATACTAAGACCTTGAACTTTGTAGTGTAACTTGTATATTGAAGATCAAAGGATCATGGTGCTATGATATAAGGGTGTGGCGTTTTTGTGGTGAAGAAAGGAAGCAAATGAGCTCTCTATTTATAGCAAGAATGAGGAGGTTAGGAAGCTTACTAGGAAAGTGTTTAAACTTGGAGACAAAGTTGTAATTAAAAATGATCTAATGGCTAAAGTCATGAGATGATGCCACAAGTGTGAATGCCCCCCCCCCCTAGTGGCGGTTCAAGAACTTGGAGAACAAGGTGTGGACTTTTGATGGTATTATCCTAAGTATGTAGCTAGTTTTGACTCCGTAAGTTGCTAACCGTAAATGATTAAGCCTCAAAACGTAAAACCGGGTATCGTAAAAATATGAAATTTGAAAGTATTGTTAAACATGTCAATATAGTCCATAATAAAATATAAAATGAGTGGTGGGTTCTATCGGGTGCTAAAACCCTGCTAAAAACTGGAAACACGGGTCTAAAACGCGTAATTCGCGTAAAACGCTGAACTGAAAAACGTAAAATTCCGAAACTTTTGGAATTGTCCTAAAATGAGAGAAAATCATATTTCTATTGTTTATAATGTTTTATGGACATATCGGGATGCTAGAATGACGTTTAAACCTAAAAGTAAATCTCGGACACGGCTTTGTGATTTTTGCAGAAATGATCCGACGAGCGTCAAACTCTCGGATTATCGTTAAAATAGTTTAACTTACGAGAATATGAAATAAAAATTTCTGAGATGAATAGTGAAAAGTGAATAGTAAAAAGTGAATAGTAAAAAGTGAATAGTGAAATTTTCGGGAATAAAAGTTAACCTGAAATTGCGAATTGTTACAGTCTCTACCCCTTAAGGAGAACTTCGTCCCGAAGTTCAGTGTGTCTAGGAGAATTCGGAATCTCTAATATAGTAGTGTTCACTCTGATTCGTCTAAGATTATGGTTAAGGAGTTGTATCGGCTACAATTAAGCCCACTTATTTATAACACATTACTTACATAAAGAAGCGTCCAAATTTATGTAAGTAAGGTCTCATAAACTTATGGTTCGGTGATTTACAATTTCTTTATTTAACTGAAGAGGCGTCCCAATCCATTTAAATAAGGAGATTCTAAATCATCCTACTTAAGAATTTCCGACACAAAATCCGCCTTCTGAGGCCGATAGTAAGATAATCAAGTCATCAAATCCCTAAAGCTAAGCAATAATATTATTTAACTCAAATCTTGTGTCTAATCAAACAAGAACTGTCACAAGATCAAGTTAACTAATTAGTTATTACTGAGCTCCATGTTTTTAATGACTTGGCTAATCTCTGGGGCTCCTTATAATACTAAAGTCACATCATCTAACAGCGTGGAACTAAGCAAACCTCTGACCAAAAAGCATATGTGTATGTATTGTGTGTAAGGCAAATAAAGAGGAAGGTCCCAACGTATATAGCAGTTATAGTCTAGGCACTAAATGCAACCTAGTTCTCTATAACCAAGGCTCTGGTACCAATCTGTAACACCCCCAAAATACCGCAGCGGAAGACTGTGTCACAGGGGTGCTACTTCATAATACAAAGTACAAGTTATAGAAAACGAACTCTAAATGAGACGTTTTGAAAAGTTACCATTCGATTAATGAATTCAAAGTTACAAACACGAGATTCCAAAGTATGATACATAAATGTATACAAAATGTTTTGAATGGTAAATGATAAAAGCGTAAGTCTTCAGAATATGCAGCTTGACTCTAAGTTCCACGCACTAGCTATCGCCTTACTAACCTGAGATAAACATGCTAAAGTGTCAACACAATGGTTGGTGAGTTCATAGAGTTTGTCTTAAAATAGTTGAAAAAGCCTTAAAGAATGATCACACAGCAAAGGCATCGTGAATCCACTCAGTTACAAGTCCCGCCATAAGAGACTTGTAACCTGTGTGTTCACAACCCACTGCTAACATATATAGTATGAATAAGACATGTATAAGTTCATCAAGACAATTTAAGCAATTAGAAGTGAGTCTATACTTCATCTCCGAAGACCTCACTTTGGGAGCCAATTCCCAAGGACAACTGGGAGCCACTTCCCAAAGAAAACTGGGAGCCACTTCCCAAAGATATAAGTTTACTGGGAGCCACTTCCCAAAGATAAAAGACAGTCATGTATGTATGAAATCAAGTATAATGCCATCAAGTATAAGAAAATCAAGTAATAAACAATCAAGTATAAATGTTTTGAGTATTTGTACAAGTAAGCAAGTAGTTGAGCATGTATCCCCTCCAAGAGTTAAAACAAGTACGAAAAGAGTAGGGGCTATGACTCACCTTAAGTCTATGTAATGAGAAATGAAAGTGGTAGTCGAATCGCGAAAGTCTCTAAGAGCAGCCTATAATAGAACGTTGCGACTTAGGTTTGGAGTAACGTTTAAGAATACGAAGAATTGCCTATATATGTCTTGCATAATGTTCATGATGTAGTACTTAGTATATAGTGTAAGTCTTTGAATATAAGTGGTCTATGAAACATGTATAGTTTGTATATCTCTTACTACCGTTCGGGCCGACATAATTCAGAAGTCATGAAGTAAACGTTCGAGGAGCCAGGACACTTTAACTCGTAAATCTACAACTCGTCTCGACGGCTTACTTAATGAACTCCTCACATGAGGCTCCCTACTATTGTAGTATTTGATAACATATATATATATATATATATATATATATATATATATATATATATATATATATATATATATATATATATATATATATATATATATATATATATATATATAAGCTTTTTGACTCGTGTACTCGTTTCGGCGTTTTGGTGTCGCTAACTTCTTATGGTCATAACTTTTGACTCGTGTACTCGTTTTGGGTGATTCAAATTGCTATGTTTTCTTTTTGAAGTCCTTTATAACAGTAAATAAGTGTCAAGTATCATAGTTATACTATTTTGGTCGTGGTTCTCCATAAAAATCACTAGTTTGCTTGTTTACTTGTCATAAGTTAACATATGTATATCAATACTTGTTTTATCCATTTTTAAACATCATGAACACAATACAAAGACCATATATAGCATGAAAGAAACATAATAAGCATGAAAATGATATTGAGCAAGAAAGTGTATAAGGGTTTCTTACAACTTTTGGCTTTCTAAAGAAAGGAAGTCAAGTATAGAACTAGGACACTAAACCTAAGCTTGTAAACCCTTCACCATAACTCTTGTAACCCTTGCTAGCCTTGATCTAACCCTTGTGAAAACCATTTAACTTCAGCCCTAGTAACCTTGTGTAGCTCCTAATTCAACCATGGAATCACCAAACAAACTTAAGAACTAGGTAGAGAATACTAAGACCTTGAACTTTGTAGTGTAACTTGTATATTGAAGATCAAAGGATCATGGTGCTATGATATAAGGGTGTGGCGTTTTTGTGGTGAAGAAAGGAAGCAAATGAGCTCTCTATTTATAGCAAGAATGAGGAGGTTAGGAAGCTTACTAGGAAAGTGTTTAAACTTAGAGACAAAGTTGTAATTAAAAATGATCTAATGGCTAAAGTCATGAGATGATGCCACAAGTGTGAATGCCCCCCCCTAGTGGCGGTTCAAGAACTTGGAGAACAAGGTGTGGACTTTTGATGGTATTATCCTAAGTATGTAGCTAGTTTTGACTCCGTAAGTTGCTAACCGTAAATGATTAAGCCTCAAAACGTAAAACCGGGTATCGTAAAAATATGAAATTTGAAAGTATTGTTAAACATGTCAATATAGTCCATAATAAAATATAAAATGAGTGGTGGGTTCTATCGGGTGCTAAAACCCTGCTAAAAACTGGAAACACGGGTCTAAAACGCGTAATTCGCGTAAAACGCTGAACTGAAAAACGTAAAATTCCGAAACTTTTGGAATTGTCCTAAAATGAGAGAAAATCATATTTCTATTGTTTATAATGTTTTATGGACATATCGGGATGCTAGAATGACGTTTAAACCTAAAAGTAAATCTCGGACACGGCTTTGTGATTTTTGCAGAAATGATCCGACGAGCGTCAAACTCTCGGATTATCGTTAAAATAGTTTAACTTACGAGAATATGAAATAAAAATTTCTGAGATGAATAGTGAAAAGTGAATAGTAAAAAGTGAATAGTGAAATTTTAGGGAATAAAAGTTAACCTGAAATTGCGAATTGTTACATAAGCTTCGTGACAAGAATGTGGGAGAATCATGGGGTATCATAGAAGATCTTGCTTTCTATGACAACGAATGTTGGAATGAACCCCGCGAGTTGAGCAAAATGGTCAAGGAAATATCCTTGCCTTCTAATAACTCAAGCATTCTCGATCGTAGGATCATTGAACTTGAAGATACTCATGTTTCTAATGAGTTCCTACTAAGCTCCTAAACCTTCACGCCAAGTAAACAAAATCACTTCTTCGTGTGAATCATGTAGTTGTCCCCATGACACTCATGATTGCATGGAACTCCCCGAACAAGCTTTTGCGGATTATGCATCCTCATGTACTGATGGAGCGGGAAAAAAGTGGTTCACTTTCAAACTTGAGAAAAATACTATTGGTGATTCTTATAACCCCTCTTGGAAAAATCACCCAAACGTTAGGTGGAAACAAAATAAAAATTCATCTCAAAACAATTTTTCAAATCTACCTAATCGTTTTCAACCAAGCGGTTCGTCCTCAAATTGCCCCTTTAATAATCCTTCCATTTCCAACAATTCAAACAATCTTGAAGGATTAGTGTCTAATTTTATGTCATCTCAAGAAGCTCATTTATATATGTTTGAAGTTGATTTAGAACAAAAACAAAGAAAGATGACAAATAAAATTGATAATCTTTTCAAGGTTCTCAATGACTAAGTAATTGGAGCACTCCCTAATGATGCCGTCAAGAACCCGAAACTAAGTGTCAACTCCATTTCATCGGTTTCGTCTCCTCGTTCTTGTCCTCAAGAAGAAGCTGCACCTTCATGCTCTTCACATCAATTTTACTCGGTCAATGAAATTAAAACGTGTTTCAAAGAAACTCAAACCTTTCCAAAAGATCAAAAACATAAAGTAAACACACCAAGTGAAGTGTCGATCGAACAAGTTAATGAAACACCAACCAAGCAAGAACCCAATCCTAATATTAATGATGAATTCAAAGATCTTTACCTTGAATGTCTGGTCCTTGATGTCTCGACTCATGCTCCATTTTATAACACTCCTATGGAAAAATATGTAGAGAAAGTTAAGTTGGGTAAAAATGGGTCCGCTTTTGTTCAAAATAAATTACCCAAGAAACTAGATGCTCTGGGCTTATTCGTTCCACCTTGTAGTACTAGGAATTCAAAAGACTATGCACCTTAGCCGACCTAGGATCGTGCATTAACATACTTCCATTATCCCTTTATGTAGGACCGAAAATATTGATGATTTATGTGGTTCGGGAGGTCGAGGTTGATCAAAAATGATGATATGATTCATAGTTCTAGTGAGAGAAAGTAGAGAGAGGGTGGAGAATAAAAGGAACATTGATAGATAAATGAAATAATACAAATGACCTAATGATTTCCCACACCCCTCATGGAGAGTCATGAGGGGTATTTATAGGCTCTACACATTACAAGTTTGCCTAGTTAACATAAGTAGTCCCTATTGGCACAACTTGCTACATATCTAGTCCATTTCACGTATGTGACGTTATCTTTATAAAAGAGTGAGGCTAACAATCTCCCTCCAAGATATCTTCACACGTGAATGGTTACAATGAGACCTATAAATACATAAACAATGTAAATTACAACAATAGTAAACTATGTTGACGTTGTTGAAGCGCAGAGTCTCTGTAGTCTAGATACTGAGGCAGACTTGAAGTTCTCTCTTCCAACGATCTCGGCGTACTGACTGCAAAGGTCTTTGTAGCTCTGAACTTGAACTGTAATGGTCTAGTTAGGTTAATACTCCCTCCTAACTAGTGAGCCTTTATTCTTTTTCCTGCTCCCTCCCGAACTGACAACTCTTTTTTCATCACGTAGCGGATAAAGTAGTTCAAAAGTGTAGGCACATGGTTGTCGTTCAGGGAGCATCATGACAATATAACTCACATAACATTGCACAGAAGGTTGGTAATACGCTTCGATGTACACATCATTAGTACTTCTTCGGTTCTAGGGTAAGCACAATTCCCTCGAAGAACCAACGTACTAGAGATGAAACACTACTTCTTTTGGCATGTTCTTCTCCCTCCTGATGGTTGCGATTTATCGAAATCATCATACTATTTTGTGTACATGCCATAATTACCTTGTACTTGATGCAATTTAGAATCCGTAACAGCTCATTGAAGCATATTCTGTGAGTATATGTCGTGAAAATACTCTCAATACTTTTCTCTCAAATCAACCTGTAAACGAACCTCCTTTGAATTCACTGGCTACTAGTAATGACCACATATGGAGACAGCCCGATATGACCAGCTTGAAAAAGAAGTAATCATCCCATCTTGTGACTTAATGCTTGTATGATAGATGTGACTTAATACCTATACTGAGTACTACAATGTAACTCCTTTAAGTATGAGGTTGCACGATATATTCGCCACTTGAACAATCCACCACTTCG
Organism: Artemisia argyi; assembly: GCA_030686995.1. Lineage (NCBI taxonomy): Eukaryota > Viridiplantae > Streptophyta > Magnoliopsida > Asterales > Asteraceae > Artemisia > Artemisia argyi. The sequence goes on along the minus strand of CM060709.1, from coordinate 100,054,141 downwards.
TGTGACACTGAGTACTACAACGTAACTCCTTTAAGTGATAGCTATACTGTGAGCACTACAACGTAACTCCTTACATCAGTAATAACTAGATTGTCAAGAATGAATCTTTTAATTTGTGCAGACAAGTTATCTTCAAAAGTCGTGCATCCAACCACCCCTAGACTTTGAGATAAATAAGTACACTTGATGAAATGTCACTTCAAAGTCAAATCAATAATACCGTACAATAACCCCGTAGTCATTTTTCTTAAACGAAGCAATTCTAGCCGTGAATATATGTATCCCCGTGAAATTTTTTAAACCAAAATACCTCTCTTTAACCAATATATTATCAAAACTAACGTATTCTAAAAAATTTAGAAAGACAAAGTTTGATATTCCATAATTGCATATACATGCGGTGAAGCCCAGTCCACATCTTGTCACTCTTGTCTCTAAAGCACACTAATTTCTTCAGCCCAAAACCAATTATGCTACATCATAATCTTGGCCCATTCCAAAATATAGTGAACCCAATCCAGATACCACTTATGATATAACTGGTTATATTATAATCGTTAATACATATTGACCTAAACCTAAAACTCCTATCATTGTTTCATCTACCCCCATCACCCAAAAAGCTCTCACCTAACCAGTCCACACATATTCATCAAATCTCCACAAATCACATACTCATCTTCATCATTACATCAATCAATTATACAACTCGATCACCCTTTGATTCACACAAAAACGTACACCCTTTCTTTCTCTTGAATACTTCCTGCATAGACTAATTAACCAACAACAACAAAAATTGCCTTGTATGTTCCTTGTGGTTCGATTACCAGCAGAGATGAAGATAGGCTTCAAGATCTCTAAATGAGGTCTCAGGTAGGATGTATGTTTTTGTGTTTCGTTTTCCTTTTGGTCAAAGAACGAACCAAAGAAAAGATTGAAACCGAGTGGTTTTGGTCTTTCTTTATATTCGGATAGTAATGAGAAGTATATCTTCACAGAGATCGATGATGGTGATGTTCAAACTAAAAAATCTGTACAAGATTAGTGAAAAAGTTGAACAACCTGATATCTCATGTATTTTTTCTTTTCCTTCTTGGATTTGTGATGGGATGTAGATGTATGTTTAGTATGATGGAGTTGTTGATGATGGATTAGATGTTGTATTGATATCGACTAGGCTGTTATAATCTTGTACTTTATGTTATCTTTTCTGATTTAGTTGACTTGGACCGATGATGTTGTGGAACTGAGGTCGATGAGTTTTTGGTATAAAGGTTTTGGTCATGGTCTTCATCTTCTCTTCTCGAAAGTTTTCTAAAGATTTCGATAGTTTTCACTTTTGTGTTTTCGAAAGTTTATATTCTCGAAACTTTCTGATTTCAAAACATTGCATTTATCGAGAATACAGATTTATCGAGAACATGTTTATCGAGAACATGTTTATCGAGAACATGTTTTCGATAAGTAGGGTATTGTGTTCTCGAAAACCACATGTGTTCTCAAAAACAAGTACATATCGAGAATTTCTTATACAAGAAATTCCGATTAGATTCCGGGACCATTTCCCAGATTCCGATGAGTTTCTGATGAGTTTTCCGACCTATTTGACCACTTTATTTCACGGATGGTACAAAAACTAGTCACAAGAGTGATATATTAGTGCATACAAAGCTGTTTGGACCAAAAACTGATACAAAGCAGGTGTAAATCTGAGTAACTCGAGACTCTTTATGTTTTTGACCACATGGATACAAGAAATAATGAGATGAAACTGTTGTTGATAAAGATAGAAAAAAAATTTCCAGATCTTAAAAAATGTTAAAAAAAAACAGCTTCAAAAACACTATTCGGACCACAAAAATCAGTGAAATAACACAACGAGGCTCTGATGCCAATTGTAGGACCAAAAATTTACATGATTTATGTGGTTCAGGAGGTCGAGGTTGATCAAAAATGATGATATGATTCATAGTTCTAGTGAGAGAAAGTAGAGAGAGGGTGGAGAATAAAAGGAACTTTGATAGATAAATGAAATAATACAAATGACCTAATGATTTCCCACACCCCTCATGGAGAGTCATGAGGGGTATTTATAGGCTCTACACATTACAAGTTTTCCTAGTTAACATAAGTAGTCCCTATTGGCACAACTTGCTACATATCTAGTCCATTCCACGTATGTGACGTTATCTTTAGGAATTCACTTTTCACGTCCATTTGATATAACTTAAAGTCTAGTGCACACGCATAGGCAAGGATTATCCTAATAGACTCTAATATAGCTACGGGTGCATACGTGTCATTGTAATCCATTCCCTCTTGTTGGTTATAGGCTTGTGCTACCAACCTAGCTTTATTCCTAGTTACGACGCCATTTTTGTCTAATTTGTTTCTAAACACCCACTTAGTTCCTATGACGATTTGATTCTTAGGAGGAGGTACTAAATCCTAAACTTAGTTTGTGGTGAATTGATTTAACTCTTCTTGCATGGCAACTACCCAGCTTTCCTCCTTTATCGCTTCACCGATGCTCTTAGGTTCTACGGTTGATATAAAACAAAAGAAGTTACTTTTTTGTTTTGTGCTGGTGACCTAAGGGTTCTTTGATTTAGGTTTCCTATGACATTTTCAATTAGATGGTTCTTGGATTCCTTAATGTTGACAAGTTCATCAACTTCAACTATTTCATCCTCAATGTCATTTTCTAAGGTTTTCTTACCATTGACTTTAATGGCTTCTTCCTCGTCTAAGTCATCATCTATCAATGGTGATGTCTTAGTTAGTGGAGGACTTTCATCAAATGTCACGTTGAGTGACTCTTCAACTTTCATTGTTTCTTTGTTTAGGACAATGTAGGCTTTACTATTTTGAGAGTAGTCGAGGAAGACACCTTCGTAAGACTTTGGGTCAAACTTGGTGAGGTAATCTTTTGTGTTTAAAATGAGTCATTTGCTTCCAAACACTCTAAAGTAATCAAGAGTGGGTTTTCTACCTTTTAAGATCCCGTATGGTGTTTTTCCTAAGATTGGTCTAATTAAGATCCTATTAAGTATATAAGTTAAGGTGTCCACCGCATTACACCAAAACTTTTGCGGAATTGATTGTTCATTCAACATCGTTCTACTCATCTCTTGCAGAGTACGATTTTTCCGCTCAACTACCCCATTTGATTATGGAGTGCGCGGAGCCGAGAAATTATGTGTAATACCATTAGCATCAAAATATACTCTAAATTGCACTTCATTGTCAAATTCCTAACCATGATCCGTCCTAATTGAGACTATAGTACATCCTAGTTAGTTTTGGACTTTCTTACTAAAGATTTCAACTTCATCGAAAGCTTGTGTCTTATTCTTAAGAAATCTATTCCAAGTATACCTAGAGTAATCATCAGCTATTACTAAGGTGTAGTAATTTCCTCCTTAGCTCCATACGGCAGATGGACCGAATAAGTCCATGTGGAGTAGTCCTAGATATCTAGTGGTTGAGACCATGTTCTTAGCTTTGTAACTAGAATGAGCTTGTTTTCCAACCTTACAACCATCACAAAGTGTTTATCAAACTTAAGCTTAGGTAGGTTTCTCACTAACTCCTTAGATTCCAACGATTGTATCAATCGTATATTGGCGTGACCTAATCTTCTATGCAACAGAGTGGAATTGTTATCTACGGTTGCTAGGCAAATCTTATCCTGAGGCTTATTTCCTATTTTCATGAAAAATAAGCCATTCTTCCAAACTCCTTTGCCTATGGTCTTACCATTCTTAGTGATCTCACTACCCTCTTCGGAAAATATAACTCTACACTTATACCATTTGACTAATACTAAGTTAACTATGTGCTTTACATTTCTAATAGTAAGGGAGTCTTGAATAATCGTATCTTTGCCGATGATATTGCCCTTAAGTTTGCTACCTAAAGTGACATTACCTCCGTTGTAAGCCTTGTATGATGAGAATATACTTGTTCCCCATCATGTGATTTGTACATCCACTATCCTTGACCTATTTTTCAGGCTCCAAGTCGATTCCCAAGCATATCTCATTTGAAGCTTGAGCCATAAGACATGTTTCATTGTTGGGCTTCTCTTCCTTTTCTTCCGCACCACTATCACTCCAAGAACCTCCTACAAATGCTCTTTGGTTGTTGGATCTAATGGTTTAGGACATTCTCCTATGAGGTGATTTGGATCCCCACATCTAAAGCACTTCCTATCACCTTTTCCTTTCTTGTCATCACGATACTTTGAAAACGATTTCTTCTCATCACAAGATTGTCTCACAAATCTACCTCTTCTTCTAAAGAACTTCTTAAAATCTCTAACCGCTAATGCATACTCTTCATCAACACTATCACAATCCGAACTTTCCTCATCACTAGATTCAATCTTGGCTATAAAGCTAGAGATCTAACTTTCTCACTTTTGCCTTTTACAATGTTGGAATCTTTCTTGATTATCATTTCATGACCTTTCAAGTTTCCTATAAGTTCATCAAGTGATAACGTTGCCAAGTTCTTTGATTCTTCAATAGCGGTGACCTTTGCTCTCCATTTGGGATGTAGAGCCCTAAGAAACTTCCTAACATAGTTCTTGCTAGTGTAACCTTCATCAAGAGCTTTTTTTTGGGTAAAAGGTCAAAAGACCCAGTAAATATATTACTCCAAAAAAGCGTTTAGGTAAAAGGATATGGGTGAGTCCCATATCTGTCACTATTCATCATTTTACTATTCATCATTTTCAGAGTCAGTTTGAGATTCTGAGAAGTGTTTCAAAATTTCACTATTCACAAAACACTATTCATATTCAGCATTCATTTCATCGTAAATCTAATTTACGGGTAATTTAATTCGCGTAACCGGATTGGTTTAGTTGCAAATTCATGCATCATCAGTAGGGACGCATCATATAGACTGGAGTAGTCTACATATAATTAGTAACATCATCAGCAATTTAGGCCCTACACGGATATGCATTGTTTCCATTTACGTATGCTTAATTTGTAATTAACGTTACCACTCAGTTTTTACTACGAACGTATACCCAATACTCCCGATTACGATCCTAATACATTTTCGTACTCATTATAATGATATAAAAATTATATTATTAATTTACCTGACGTTTTAAATTTATTTGGTATACGTACCGTTAAAGGTTTTTAATTACGACGATTTACGTAATTACGATTTTTATACATGAACAATGTACCCGATACTCCTAATTAAACTGCTCACTAAATATCTAGATATTTTATGCAAGATATTTTCATAAACACTTGAAATTATCATTATACCCTTTCAATGAAATTACCAAATTGCCCTTGGACTATATAAAGCCTAAACTAGTCATTTTTATTAAAATTTTCACACAATATCTCTTGGTTTCTCTCCTCATCTCACGGCAACAAGAAGAACACAAGCAAGAACTATTATTTTTCCAAGATCAAGTTATAGATTAGTCATATATATACTCCTTGTTAAGGTTTTGAAATAAAAACCTCAAAATTATTAAGTTTTCTTGCTAAAAAATCATCAAAACTTCAAGTAAGCTTCAAGTAAACTTTTTAATCTTTTCATAATTTCATTTGATGTGTTTTCATGTCATAGTAGTAGATCATGCAAATATATATGTTATATATACGACTTTATACAATAATACTCTTTAATCTTAGATCTATAATTTTTATTAGTAACTTCAAGAGATCCACCAAGATTGGTGATGTTTAGGAACCCATGACACCCTAAGAAGGTGTATGGTAGGATTGAGTATTTGTGAAGTTGATTTGAGATAGTTTGGTTAAGTTTTGAACAAGCCTTGAACAAGAAAAGTTGATTTTTCAAACAATATATAAGTTGCTGTCCATTTTTGTAAAATCTGGAAAGATCAGGGGTTTTCGGGTAACATTGGGCTAAAGAATCAGAAAATACTTTCAAAAACGAAGCCGTGGGTGAAAGAACGGATTAAAACGAGTTTATAACGAAGAAGTTATGATTTTTTCAATTTTAACGACGAAAACTATTTTCTGAAAATACCTTGCTGATAAACAGTTGTCACGACTGTTTCGAGGCGTAAAACTAAATCTAGCCATCCCGACTTATCAAAAATATGTTAGTATGTTGTCCCACGATTCCGGGGATATAAAGAACGTAGAAAACGAGCTTATAACGACCAAGATACGAGCGTTTGAATTTTAGACGATTTTAATATTTTCCTTCAGCCCAACACTTAGGAAAATTGTATTAACCATTTAGCCAAGTGACCAGGTTGAGAGCCATTTTCCTCATTGATATACTCATTTCTGAAAAATTTACATCATTGACAAAAAGTTAGTTCACCCAGCCTAGTTTTCGAAACATCCAACCGTTTGTCAAAAGGAGTTACAACGAATAACTTATGGTCTTCCAAATTTTCCCGAAAACTGCCCAGAATCTGCCAAAACAGCCCAAACACCTCACTTCGCGACTAGTTATCTTTACGATCGAGACCCGTATGGACAAACTTCAGTTCTATGACTTTTTAGATAAGGTGAAAATCTTCTGAAAACTACTGAGCTTCTTTCCTATCTCTTAATATTCACCATTTTGCGACTAGTTTTGCGAGACCATTTTGGTCATATTTTCAAGTAATGAAAATGTTATATTTTACGACGAAAATACTATAATTACCGATAAAACACCAAACAAGGATCCTGGAGTACCATTTCAACATATTTACATGAAAAGTGGTTATTAACTTAACGAGACGTCAAAAATGTGTTTTGTGACGATAAACATTATTTTCAAGTTTCACGAGTGGTATCGATAACATACGCATTTGCATGTGTAGCATCATTTCATTGCTTACATTAGATCATATCATTTATATTAGGTTGCGGTTAAAGATCGTGCCTCATTTCGAGTATCCACTTTTGTCATCGTAGCTATCGTACCAGGTGAGTTATAGCCCCTACTCTTTTAATCGTTCTGTAAACTCTTTGGGGGAGAATACATGCTCGTTTTACTTAAACGCATTACTTGCGTTACATGGTTGATTACTCAAATAGTTTCAGCTTTACCTAAATATACGTTTGATCACCTGCATTTCATTGGTATGTTTGACTACCTGTATTTCTTTTGTATGTTTAATCACCTGCATTTCATTGGTATGCTTGATTACCTGTATTTCATGGGATTGATCATCCTTGTTTATATGACCTTATGGTCACCAATTGTTCCTATATGTTCTTTGTAATATTGTGGTATTCCCCACTCGGCTGTGATGTCAAACGTAATATTGTGGTATTCCCTACTTGGCTGTGATGTCAAACGTATTGTGGTATTCCCCACTTGGTTGTGATGTCAAACGTAATATTGTGGTATTCCCCACTTGGTTGTGATGTCAAACATAATATTGTTGTTTCCTTAGTTGACTGATTTACCATATGGCCTCATTGTCTGAATTATTTATATAGCCGTTTTGCTATATTTATCTTGGAATTTAAATACAAGTATTACTTTTGTTCACATAGATCATATTTGGCAGTGGGTCGTAAACACACAGGTTACAAGTCTCTTATGGCGGGACATGGAACTGAGTGGATTTACGATGCCTTTGCTGGGAAATCTTCATTCATATGCATTACATTCTTTTTCACTTGACTCTATGAACTCACCAACCTCGTGTTGACACTTTAGCATGTATTCTCAGGTATTAAGCAATGGCACGCTACAGGAGGTTTTGGCAGGGCATGGCATGGTCATAGAAGACTCTGATTATTTATTTGGGGACCGTTTTAAACTATTTTAAGAGCCTACTTCCGCACTACTTTTAACAATGTAAATTCAACATTTTTGATTAAACTATTTTATTCTAAATGATTCAAGTGAAAACCATTTTTGAACTTGTGTTGTAATACCAATTGAGTTACACCCCAGCTACATGTATGTTTCCGCTGGACCCGATTCTGGGGGTGTGACAGATTGGCATAAGAGCTTTGTCTATAGAGAACTGAGTGTTTTTAAAACCTAGACTATAGCTACTTTCACGAAAACTTAACCCTATGATTGTCACGTGCATGCCTGCCAAGCTGAAGCCTCATTTGTGGTTAGTTGCTGACATAGGTGATGAGATTTGTGTCTCATTATCTGATATATCATACTCATTTAATCTATTTGATTACTATAATTGTGTTCCCTATTAGTATGTTTACATAACATATGCATCTCATTGTTACGCCTTCTCCTTGCATAGTTTCATCATTCGACCTCGAGTTTGGTCACTTGCCTTAGTCTTTTCAGAACGTCTTTGTATTTGTGAAGGACATAGTTTTAGTATAACTGAACTGAGTATTTCAAAATTCATGGAACCTCGGTGGAATGTAGACTGGTCATCTACATTCGACCCGGGATAGTAGGACATAGGCTGACCACCTTTATCCGACTCAGAAATGAATTTTGCAACACTGAGAATGGTTATAATAAAATTTTGTCTGGATTGAATTCTCTACTCAATTTCCAAATGTTTCATTTATGTGTGTGTATACCCTCGTTGTCAGAACATTCATACTTTTTATCACTTCGTGAATCACCGATTGGAAGCACGTCAACTGGTCATTTCATCTCATGAATCTTCACATTTATGCACAATACACTTACATCACAGTATTTTCTTTTACCACAATATCATTATGTCGCAGGTGTCACAGTCTTTTCCCTTCTCACCATCATTATCATTTCCTTTCCCCATCCATATATATAAGGAATTAGCTTACACTCTATAGATTCCTATGTCACTCATCACTCACTACTCCCTATATTGATAAGTGGATATTATCAATGACCTCCCTAGGAAAGACTTTCCATACCATCTACGAGGAAGATCCCTCGATACATTCAGACCAATCAAAACTCAACAGAAATCTCAGGATATCACAAAACCATTCGAACCACTATCACTGGCCGATCACCAAAAATTCTACCATCTAGAAAATATTGGCTTGACTGAATTACAGGATTAGTTTCGATGCGAGTGCTCATTAAGCAACACCATAGAGATAAATCCAACCTCTTAACTGAGACTATAGATTGAACATGTCCTCACCAATAGACTTTATTCAAACATGTTAGACACCTATGCATTTGTGCAAACATACATACCTGGCTATTTTATCCTCTTAATACTTTCACTTTTAAATGGATTTTTCTCCAAACTACAGTTACACAAAACATATATCTTGTAAGAAATACTTTTCTGAGGCACTTATTTTGACAAGCAAATTCCTTTTGGTTAATCTTTTACAAAACTATTGAATGTTAGGAAATTTTAAACATCGATCTTTGGTAAACCATGTTATCCACCTTATGTTGAAAACTGTCCTATCTTGCATAACTATTAAATTTTGAAACATCAAGAAAAATGTTACTTGGAAAGCCATTTGCTTAAAGTTGTAAATTCATTTATTCAGGGAAGGTTTATGAACAAAACACACAATCTCAAAACAAACTTTGAAAATCAATAACTATATTACGTCACTTATACATTTAGGATTTTGTGATTTGATGACATAGAGCTTGGGAAAATCTTAGTAATGGAGACTAAGCATCGTAGGTGGAGAAAGACTCAATTCATGACATCCTGCGGAGGATCACAACATTATCCTAATCCTAATCTAGTATTTTCAACAACACCCTTTGACAGACTTAACCTTGTAAGTTTTTCCACAAGATTCGTGATATCCATTTCAATTATTCCTAATAGAGGAATTTGATTCACCTCAAACTCCTAGCGATTACATTAAAATTCATTTGGAACTACACCACCTATCATCTGCAGACCAATGGTCAGAAATTAGAGAACGATTCAAACATAGGAAGATATGCTCAGAGCATGAGTGATTGAATATAGAAATGGTTGGACTAACCATTTGCCATAAATTGGATTCTTTTACAACCATAGTTACCACACGAGCTTAGAGACTAAATCATTTGAAGCACTCTATGGTCGAAGTACCAACATCCATTGATGGATCGAAATTTGGAACAGCCCAATGATGAGTGCTCAAACACTCATCATTTTTGGTCTAATCTGAACTGCAAAACATACAAAAACACTCAGTAATGCATCAAAATACTGAAAATATTTCATAATTGTGTTTTATATGTTTTAGATGCAAAACGAGTAAAAACAAATGAAAAACGTACAAAGTTTGCAAAATTGGCAGTTTCAGTCCCCCAACTTTCATAAAATTACAAATCTAGTCCCTGGATATTCAAAATATGAAAAATTATCACCAAAGGTCATTTTGAAATCATAAAATGTCATATTTAGTCCTTTGATGAAAAATTGGAAAGTTTTGGAAATTTACACTTTTAGTCCCTGGAGTTTCAGAAATTGTCAAATTCAGTCCCTGGTGGGGTAATTTTGAAAGAAAAACCAATTTTGGTCCTTGGGAAGTCACAAAAGCCATTTTTAATCCTTGGGTGGAAATTTTGAGGAAATTACATGTTTGGTCCCTTAAGTTTGGCAAGTTGTCAATTTTAGTCCCCGAGAAGTTTTGAAAAATAAAAATAAAAAAATGGTTTTGAAAGATTGTTGATTGGCAAGTTTAGTCCTTATAATATATTTTGTGAAAGATACCATTTCAGCCCTCAACTTTGATAAATTACAAAAATGGTCCTTGTGAATTTTGGTTATAAATTAAACGGACCCTTGTAACTATTTAATCCCAAAACCAAATAACCAACCCAACTCCTTACCTGATCCACCAGGCCCATCCCTCAGCCCACACAAAACAGCCCACCCCCCATGTTTAACTCCCTGCTTCGTTGACTTCGGTCAAACCTCACCCCCCGTACCACTGTTCACCCTTCCCTAACCTCCCACCATTACCCCCTAATCTTCAGGTTTATGCCCCCCCCTCTCCTCTCCTATCCCACAAAACACTCACCAACTCACACCAACCCCTCTCCTCATTAATTATCCCACCAAACCCACTCAACTGCCCACTTTTCCTTTTCCCGCCAAATGCCAATTTGAACGGCCATGATCAAAAGAAGCTATCCTACGGCTCAGATAATGGTGGGAAAGTCAAATGAAGTCTCCAGGTCTATAAAAGAAAAAGAAAAGAGAAGAAAGAGTAGTAGTGAGAGTAGAATTAAATTAGTTTAGTTTTAGTTAAATTGTCCTTATTGTAATTTCTTTTATTAAGCTGTAATTTTTATTCTCAGAAAGTTTTATGAAACATTGGTGATGTAATGTAATCAGTTGTTAAGTTTTAAACTCAAGTGTTATCACAATTTCAGTTTTATGAATTATTTTTATTGAGAAATCTCATTATGTCTTGATCACTTAAGTTAGATGTTGTTTAAATGTTACTGAGTTCACAAAAGCTTAACTATAAGCTTTGAAAGATTTCAAATCAGTTAGTGTATTGGGATCCATAATAAGTACAAGAAGAAAAAAATCCAAAAATAAATTGGAGATACAAATCAGTGAGGAGATATAAGCTTGTATAAGCTCTAATATCCTCTGGATAAGCTCATTAAGCTCTCTCTTAGCTTATATGAGCTTATCTCATCAGCTCAGAACCATTTCCACTTTCATTTTACCCTTCAAGTAAGTTTATATTTTAGTTTCATACATTTTCCTTTATTCTAGTTAATGTACTGAAGCTTGTAGCTTATTTGTATTTAGTATTGCTTATTAAAGTTGTTTAAGTGCCTAGGATTAGTTTTTACATGCTCTAGTTCATAATTACATACCAATACTCATTTTAGTTATCTGTAAAGGGGTGTTTGGCACAGTGGTTTTGACCACTGTGTGTTGGTTAATTTGCTGCATTGTTAATTTAGGTAACCTTATTTTGATATTAGTAACACATTCTAAGCTTTAGAACACACCCCTGAACACCCAAAGTCAAAATCCTACTCATTTGTCCCTTAACTGTCATCTGTCAACAGTTAGGACCCCAAAACCATTTCATTAGCTGCATAATTGGTCCTTGTAGCTTAATCTTGGTCAAAATTAGCTTAAATTAACATATCCAATTGTTAGGAATCAACCAAAGTTCAAAAAAGTCAAAGTACCAAGTTTTTAGCAAAAGTCAAATGGTGCATTTTCAGATTTTTCCAAAAGTTCATGTAATTGTTTTGATTTGTGTACTTGCTTTTAAGTTGTGAAACTTGTTTCTATTGTTTGTTTACCAGCTCAACTTTCAATTCCCAACTCTCTTTTATTTTTGTGAATTTTCTCCTGGGCCCCACAAGTGCCCAAACACACTTGCAGGGCTGCTTTATGCCCTGTGCAGCTGCACATCAGGCCACCACCACCACTTGGTGGTGGTTTTCTGATCACCTCAGTGGTTCTCAGGCCACCACATTGGTTCATTTGAACTCCCCTCCTACCACACTCTTAAGTTTGACCCACCATTTGACTTCAAACACCCTGGGTCCCACCTAAATCAGCCCCTAAAATCTGCCCTAGTTCTGAATTCTTCCAAAATTTGCAAGAGCTTATTTGTGGCTTATAGCTTATTATGAGTTCCCCAATTGTCTTTTCTAGCTTCTTCATGATCCATTAGCTTATTTTGACCAGAAACACCCAGAGTGGGTCCCACCACATGCCATTTTAGCTTATTTTTCCTTTAGGTCAACAAAAGTCAACTGTTGACCATTTTGGCTTATTCCAGCTTATTTTTAAGTTTCCTAAAATTTTGTTTTTACAAAAAGTGTTTGTTTTTAAGTGTTTAATAGGTTTGTAAAATAAAAATCAAGAAAAAAACAAATTTAAAATTAAGTGATAGTTTCTATTTAATATAATTTAATTTTCATTTTCATTTTTAAATTTTTATTAAGTACTTGTCATTTTTATATTTTTATTAATTACCTCATATATTAAAGTATTTATAATAAATTTTTCAGATTTTTATTTTATTATTTAGTATTTATTAGAATTAACTTTAGTTTTATTAATAATTAATTAATATTAAGTTTAAAATAGCATTATTAGTTTTTATTAAGTAAAATCAAGTTTTTATATTTTTTATAGCTTTTATATGTTATAAAATAATTTTAGAAATTTTATTAGAATTTTTACTGTTCATTTAGTAATTTTCTTAATTTAAAATAGTTTAATTAGTTAATTAGTAATTAATTAATTAAAAAACCACAAAAAGACAAAAATAGTTATTTTTATTTTTAAAACTTATTTTTAGGTATTTTAAAGTTTTAGAAATTTTATTTTCACCTTTTTAGTATTTAAATAATATTATATTGTATTTTAGTTATTTAAGTATTAATAATAAGTATTAAATAGTTTTTAATTAATATTAAATAATTAAATAGTGTAAAAATTTATTTTCTTTTTCTAAAAATTTTCTTTTATCTTTTAGTTTGTAAAAAAGTCATTTTCACCCCCTGGGGGTTTTCAGATTTCCGTTTTTACGTTTTATCTCGTACGTTTACGTTTTATTTAAACGTAACGTACGCGTTTTTAAGTTTTTATCATTTCTGGTTTTTGTAACTTTCCCGTCTTATCCATATAGCTTATTTAAGCTATTTCTTCGTATATTCCTTAGTTTAATCACACACAAACCCCTTTTCATCCAAATTCACCCGATCAAATAACCGTTTGATTACAATTCACACCTCGTCGGAACTTAAACGACCCGGGAAAACACTGTATTCCTCGGAGCATTGAGCCTTAGGAGTTTGACTTGTTTGACCACATCTGTGGTTGAATTTAGTTGACTGCTTTTGCCTCAATCAACTTTTGGCGCCGCTGCCGGGGAGGTGTGCGCGCTATTCTAAACAGTTTTTCTGATTAGTGTCTTTGGAATTCGTTCCATTGTACATTTATCCATCCTTGTTCATATTTTCATAAAAACAAAAACCCAAAAAGATTTTCCTTCTCATTTGTACAATATGTATTCCCAAAAACCCAAAAATACTCACCTTTACCCTCTTACCCCTTTGATTCTCATTTCCTCACCCTCTATACACATTTGATTCTTTCTATGTCTCATCCACACTTTCTGGTTTGCGAGTGGTGTGGTAGTTCTCATAATGGTGGTAATTGCCCTGGTTGTGGCATGGTAGAGTCAGGAAACGGGTCTGTCTATAACCAAGATCCCTATTCTTACCATGACACCACTGATTCATTCCACCAGCTACCACACCATCAGTCTCAGCAGTTTTACTGTTGTGAGTACTGTGGTGGTTCGCACTACAGTTCTGATTGTCAATCAGGAAGCACGCTTGTCTATGAGCAGTTTCCTGATAACAATTATGACACAAGCACATACGACTCACAGCCACATCAGTTTTACTGTTGTGAGTATTGTGGAGGTCCACACACTAGCTCTGATTGTCAAACAGGGAATCCGTTTCCTTGTAACAATTACGACTATTCGTTTTCAGACCCACCTCCACAGTACCAAATAACCCAAGCAACTCCTCTTGTTACTGAGCAAGACATTTTACTAGAGTTTCTTGAGATATTAAAAGATCTTAAGGAGGAGTTGGCTACTTCATCGTTTCAAAGCTCTCGTGAGAAATCTATGGCAGAATTACTTGCTGAAGAACGAGAGGCCAGAAACGAAAAGAGCATGGAAGAATTACTTGCTGAGCAAAGAGCGGCTAAAATACGTGCCAATCTTCGCTTTGCTGCTCTTCATGATGACGATGATGATGAGGATTCTATTCAAATGAAAGAATATTACAAAGATTCATCCAGTTCATCAGTTGAGATTCCTTCCATGGAAGCACAAGGAGATAAGAGTATGCAAGAATTGCTAGCAGAAGAACACATGAAAAACATAGAATCTATGTGTGCTAGTCTTTTGTATCTCCCTCAGTCTGCTATTATCACACCCGAGGTTCGCACTCACTCTCCGATCATGGGGGATGAGCATCTTAGCACTGTTCCTGATAAGGAATCGGACGAATTAATAAAGTCTAGTGTTGAGATCCTTGTCCCAATCCCAGGAGAGTCACAGGGAACTTTGGATCATGTATGTGATATTCTTCCATCTATTGAGTGTCCTAAAGATCAATTTGAGACTTTCTCAGATTTTAGCGATGATTGTATATCTTATGGAGACATCGAGTATGTTGAGGCATCAGTTCCACAAACTAATGCTGATCATCTTCTTGAGGAGTTCGCTGATGAACTTGCTCACATCGATCCGCTTTCCTTGGAAAGTGATGATGGTCTCCTTGACTTCCAAGCCGATCTGGGAGAAATTGAAAGTCTCCTATATCATGATCCGTCACTCACTTCTGATCCCAGCAGTCCAACAGAGAATAATATTCACTTTGTTCCCGAAACATTCGATACGACTCTCACCAATCCTCTATTTGAATTCGAATCTGAATTCACTATGATTTCTAATAATCCAATCTTTGACGAGGATTGTGATGAGTCCACAATGGAACATGAGTCCACAGATTCACATCTTGTGAATGATTCTCTTCATGAGGAGTTCTCCGGTGAACTCGCTCATCAGTTTGATATCCCGGGGGGAGATTCTCTCAATCATGAGAATTTGCAAATTCCCACCCACCCTCCCGGGTTGTTTACGAGCTTACCCTTTGAAATCCAAACTCAGGCTATTGAGCCTCCTCTTGAGGAAGAAGATCAAATCATGTTTTTTATCATGATTTTCTTCCTTTTCTTCACCTATAAGGTGACTTCTCTTCTTCTTCACTCCTTCGGGAATGAAGACACCATCTTTGATCCCGGCATTTTCATGTATCATTATCTTGAGCCGGATACTTATCTCATCGGTGTGGAACTTTCACGTGCTTCAAATGTTTGTCCAAACATCTTGAATGAAAGTCCGATTGAGATTGTTTCTTCCACATCATGCTTCCCCAAGGACAAATGAATTCGGGGTCGAGTCAAGCTAACGACTCGGTAAACAAAAACAGTAGAATGCTTATAGGGTTTTCACCCTAAGTGTGGGGGAGTCCCCCATGTTATGGTTACAAAAGAAGTGAAAATACAAAATGGTGTTTTCCACGCTTAGCTTGTAATGTTGCCCTTTTACGTTCAAAATGTCGGCATAATAGCCGGGATTTTGAATATTGAGGACAATATTCATGCTAAGTGTGGGGGGGTATTCGCTATTCTAGCGAATTTTATCACATTTTACTATGTAATACCCCCGTTTTTGCCAAAATTTCAAAAATTTTCAAAAAATTTTTCACTGGTGCTTCAAAATTTGTGTGGTAATCAGTCCGCCTTGTCTAAGCGACAAAAGGGATTGGCTAGTCCAGGAGCAAACGGCTCTTGGTAAAGACATATCAAATCCGTTGACGGCTGGCAATTTGGCCAAAATTGTATGGTTCATCAACTCCCCGAAAACAAATGAGTTGGCTAGCCCGCAAGATTATGGCTTGTGGTAAAGGCCGTGGAAAAACCATAATTGGTAATCAGCTCACCAAGATGTTGACTATTCCATCAAGAGCTGGCTAGTCCAGAAGCAAACGGCTTCTGGTAAAGACTACTCAAATCCGTTGACAGCTGGTGGTTTGCTCAAAATCACACGGTTATCAGGTGTGCCACAGTTCTTACACCTGGCTACTCCAGAAGTGATGGCTTTTGGTAAAGAGTTTTTCAAATCCATCAAGTTTTCAAAACAGTATTGCTAGGGACTAGCAATAGTTTAGTGTGGGGGATTGATGAGTGCTCAAACACTCATTATTTTTGGTCTAATCTGAACTGCAAAACATACAAAAACACTCAGTAATGCATCAAAATACTGAAAATATTTCATAATTGTGTTTTATATGTTTTAGATGCAAAACGAGTAAAAACAAATGAAAAACGTACAAAGTTTGCAAAATTGGCAGTTTCAGTCCCCCAACTTTCATAAAATTACAAATCTAGTCCCTGGATATTCAAAATATGAAAAATTATCACCAAAGGTCATTTTGAAATCA
This sequence comes from Artemisia argyi, assembly GCA_030686995.1. Classification (NCBI taxonomy): domain Eukaryota; kingdom Viridiplantae; phylum Streptophyta; class Magnoliopsida; order Asterales; family Asteraceae; genus Artemisia; species Artemisia argyi. Next base: position 100,037,218 of record CM060709.1, on the reverse strand, counting down.
TAAAATGTCATATTTAGTCCTTTGATGAAAAATTGGAAAGTTTTGGAAATTTACACTTTTAGTCCCTGGAGTTTCAGAAATTGTCAAATTCAGTCCCTGGTGGGGTAATTTTGAAAGAAAAACCAATTTTGGTCCTTGGGAAGTCACAAAAGCCATTGTTAATCCTTGGGTGGAAATTTTGAGGAAATTACATGTTTGGTCCCTTAAGTTTGGCAAGTTGTCAATTTTAGTCCCCGAGAAGTTTTGAAAAATAAAAATAAAAAAATGGTTTTGAAAGATTGTTGATTGGCAAGTTTAGTCCTTATAATATATTTTGCGAAAGATACCATTTCAGCCCTCAACTTTGATAAATTACAAAAATGGTCCTTGTGAATTTTGGTTATAAATTAAACGGACCCTTGTAACTATTTAATCCCAAAACCAAATAACCAACCCAACTCCTTACCTGATCCACCAGGCCCATCCCTCAGCCCACACAAAACAGCCCACCCCCCATGTTTAACTCCCTGCTTCGTTGACTTCGGTCAAACCTCACCCCCCGTACCACTGTTCACCCTTCCCTAACCTCCCACCATTACCCCCTAATCTTCAGGTTCATGCCCCCCCCCTCTCCTCTCCTATCCCACAAAACACTCACCAACTCACACCAACCCCTCTCCTCATTAATTATCCCACCAAACCCACTCAACTGCCCACTTTTCCTTTTCCCGCCAAATGCCAATTTGAACGGCCATGATCAAAAGAAGCTATCCTACGGCTCAGATAATGGTGGGAAAGTCAAATGAAGTCTCCAGGTCTATAAAAGAAAAAGAAAAGAGAAGAAAGAGTAGTAGTGAGAGTAGAATTAAATTAGTTTAGTTTTAGTTAAATTGTCCTTATTGTAATTTCTTTTATTAAGCTGTAATTTTTATTCTCAGAAAGTTTTATGAAACATTGGTGATGTAATGTAATCAGTTGTTAAGTTTTAAACTCAAGTGTTATCACAATTTCAGTTTTATGAATTATTTTTATTGAGAAATCTCATTATGTCTTGATCACTTAAGTTAGATGTTGTTTAAATGTTACTGAGATCACAAAAGCTTAACTATAAGCTTTGAAAGATTTCAAATCAGTTAGTGTATTGGGATCCATAATAAGTACAAGAAGAAAAAAATCCAAAAATAAATTGGAGATACAAATCAGTGAGGAGATATAAGCTTGTATAAGCTCTAATATCCTCTGGATAAGCTCATTAAGCTCTCTCTTAGCTTATATGAGCTTATCTCATCAGCTCAGAACCATTTCCACTTTCATTTTACCCTTCAAGTAAGTTTATATTTTAGTTTCATACATTTTCCTTTATTCTAGTTAATGTACTGAAGCTTGTAGCTTATTTGTATTTAGTATTGCTTATTAAAGTTGTTTAAGTGCCTAGGATTAGTTTTTACATGCTCTAGTTCATAATTACATACCAATACTCATTTTAGTTATCTGTAAAGGGGTGTTTGGCACAGTGGTTTTGACCACTGTGTGTTGGTTAATTTGCTGCATTGTTAATTTAGGTAACCTTATTTTGATATTAGTAACACATTCTAAGCTTTAGAACACACCCCTGAACACCCAAAGTCAAAATCCTACTCATTTGTCCCTTAACTGTCATCTGTCAACAGTTAGGACCCCAAAACCATTTCATTAGCTGCATAATTGGTCCTTGTAGCTTAATCTTGGTCAAAATTAGCTTAAATTAACATATCCAATTGTTAGGAATCAACCAAAGTTCAAAAAAGTCAAAGTACCAAGTTTTTAGCAAAAGTCAAATGGTGCATTTTCAGATTTTTCCAAAAGTTCATGTAATTGTTTTGATTTGTGTACTTGCTTTTAAGTTGTGAAACTTGTTTCTATTGTTTGTTTACCAGCTCAACTTTCAATTCCCAACTCTCTTTTATTTTTGTGAATTTTCTCCTGGGCCCCACAAGTGCCCAAACACACTTGCAGGGCTGCTTTATGCCCTGTGCAGCTGCACATCAGGCCACCACCACCACTTGGTGGTGGTTTTCTGATCACCTCAGTGGTTCTCAGGCCACCACATTGGTTCATTTGAACTCCCCTCCTACCACACTCTTAAGTTTGACCCACCATTTGACTTCAAACACCCTGGGTCCCACCTAAATTAGCCCCTAAAATCTGTCCCAGTTCTGAATTCTTCCAAAATTTGCAAGAGCTTATTTGTGGCTTATAGCTTATTATGAGTTCCCCAATTGTCTTTTCTAGCTTCTTCATGATCCATTAGCTTATTTTGACCAGAAACACCCAGAGTGGGTCCCACCACATGCCATTTTAGCTTATTTTTCCTTTGGGTCAACAAAAGTCAACTGTTAACCATTTTGGCTTATTCCAGCTTATTTTTAAGTTTCCTAAAATTTTGTTTTTACAAAAAGTGTTTGTTTTTAAGTGTTTAATAGGTTTGTAAAATAAAAATCAAGAAAAAAACAAATTTAAAATTAAGTGATAGTTTCTATTTAATATAATTTAATTTTAATTTTCATTTTTAAATTTTTATTAAATACTTGTCATTTTTATATTTTTATTAATTACCTCATATATTAAAGTATTTATAATAAATTTTTCAGATTTTTATTTTATTATTTAGTATTTATTAGAATTAACTTTAGTTTTATTAATAATTAATTAATATTAAGTTTAAAATAGCATTATTAGTTTTTATTAAGTAAAATCAAGTTTTTATATTTTTTATAGCTTTTATATGTTATAAAATAATTTTAGAAATTTTATTAGAATTTTTACTGTTCATTTAGTAATTTTCTTAATTTAAAATAGTTTAATTAGTTAATTAGTAATTAATTAGTAATTAATTAATTAAAAAACCACAAAAAGACAAAAATAGTTATTTTTATTTTTAAAACTTATTTTTAGGTATTTTAAAGTTTTAGAAATTTTATTTTCACCTTTTTAGTATTTAAATAATATTATATTGTATTTTAGTTATTTAAGTATTAATAATAAGTATTAAATAGTTTTTAATTAATATTAAATAATTAAATAGTGTAAAAATTTATTTTCTTTTTCTAAAAATTTTCTTTTATCTTTTAGTTTGTAAAAAAGTCATTTTCACCCCCTGGGGGTTTTCAGATTTCCGTTTTTACGTTTTATCTCGTACGTTTACGTTTTATTTAAACGTAACGTACGCGTTTTTAAGTTTTTATCATTTCTGGTTTTTGTAACTTTCCCGTCTTATCCATATAGCTTATTTAAGCTATTTCTTCGTATATTCCTTAGTTTAATCACACACAAACCCCTTTTCATCCAAATTCACCCGATCAAATAACCGTTTGATTACAATTCACACCTCGTCGGAACTTAAACGACCCGGGAAAACACTGTATTCCTCGGAGCATTGAGCCTTAGGAGTTTGACTTGTTTGACCACATCCGTGGTTGAATTTAGTTGACTGCTTTTGCCTCAATCACCCAACTCACTAGTCCAGTAAGCATTCATGAAATAACGAGGAATTTCCTACAAATCAAGGATCAGTTACAAGTTCGATAAGTTGTAAACCATTAGAATTTCAAGTTGGTGGCAGGGTTATGTTGAAAGTTCTGCCTAGGAAAGGCATGATACCATTCAGAAAAATTCATAAAGTTAAACCCGATATACACTGGACTATTTAATATTTCAGACCGAGTAGGGCTAGTGGCCGTTAGACTTGAGCCTTGTTAGAAAACAGAAGGTTACACAAACATGTTTCACGTTTTCCAAATCTTGAGAAATATCTTTTAGATGAGTCACTCATAATTCCGTTTGGGAAGGAATCCAACCCAATGACAAACCAAAACCGTGTAGGAGAACCAATAGAAATCATGGACTGTAAGGTCGAACAGTTGAAGCGAAGTCGAATTCCTATCGTGAAAGTTCGCTGGAATTCTCGGATATTATCATCTTTTCACCAATACCACTCTAGAAACCAACACAAACTGAACTTCGAGATGAAGTTCCTTTTAGAGGGGAAGAGTGTCACAACTCGTAATTTCATGTCCTTTTTCAAACGTCGAAATTTCATTATTCATCCCGGGAAGTTACTATTCATCATTTACTATTCACCAATCACTATTCATCATTTTACTATTCATCGTTTTCAGAGTCAGTTTGAGATTCTGAGAAGTGTTTCAAAATTTCACTATTCACAAAACACTATTGATATTCAGCATTCATTTCATCGTAAATCTAATTTACGGGTATTTAAATTCGTGTAACCGGATTGGTTTAGTTGCGAATTCATGCATCATCAGTAGGGACGCATCATATAGACTGGAGTAGTCTACATATAATTAGTAACATCATCAGCACTTTAGACCCTACACGGATATGCATTGTTTCCATTTACGTATGCTTAATTTGTAATTAACGTTACCACTCAGTTTTTACTACGAACTTATACCCAATACTCCCGATTACGATCCTAATACATTTTCGTACTCATTATAATGATATAAAAATTATATTATTAATTTACCCGACGTTTTAAATTTATTTGGTATACGTACCGTTAAACGTTTATAATTACGACGATTTACGTAATTACGATTTTTAAACATGAACAATGTACCCGATACTCCTAATTAAATTGCTCACTAAATATCTAGATATTTTATGCAAGATATTTTCATAAACACTTGAAATTACCATTATACCCTTTCAATGAAATTACCAAATTGCCCTTGGACTATATAAAGCCTAAACTAGTCATTTTTATTAAAATTTTCACACAATATCTCTTGGTTTCTCTCCTCATCTCACGGCAAAAAGAAGAACACAAGCAAGAACTATTATTTTTCCAAGATCAAGCTATAGATTAGTCATATATATACTCCTTGTTAAGGTTTTGAAATAAAAACTCAAGATTATTAAGTTTTCTTGCTCAAAAATCATCAAAACTTCAAGTAAGCTTCAAGTAAACTTTTTAATCTTTTCATACTTTCATTTGATTTATTTTCATGTCATAGTAGTAGATCATGCAAATATATATGTTATATATACCACTTTATACAATAATACTCTTTAATCTTAGATCTATAATTTTTATTAGTAACTTCAAGAGATCCACCAAGATTGGTGATGTTTAGGAACCCATGACACCCTAAGAAGGTGTATGGTAGGATTGAGTATTTGTGAAGTTGATTTGAGATAGTTTGGTTAAGTTTTGCACAAGCCTTGAACTAGAAAAGTTGATTTTTCAAACTATATATAAGTTGCTGTCCATTTTTTTTAAAATTTGGAAAGATCAGGGGTTTCCGGCTAACATTGGGCTAAAGAATCAGAAAATACTTTCAAAAACGAAGCCGTGGGCGAAAGAACGGATTAAAACGAGTTTATAATGAAGAAGTTATGATTTTTTCAATTTTAACGACGAAAACTATTTTGTGAAAATACCTTGCTGATGAACAGTTGTCATGACTGTTTCGAGGCGTAAAACTAAATCTAGCCATCCCGACTTATCAAAAATATGTTAGTATGTTGTCCCACAATTCCGGGGATATAAAGAACGTAGAAAACGAGCTTATAACGATCAAGATACGAGCGTTTGAATTTTAGACGATTTTAATATTTTCCTTCAGCCCAACACTTGGAAAATTGTATTAACCATTTCGCCAAGTGACCAGGTTGAGAGCCATTTTCCTCATTGATATACTCATTTCTGAAAAATTTACTTGATTGACAAAAAGTTAGTTCACCCAGCCTAGTTTTCGAAACATCCAACCGTTTGTCAAAAGGAGTTATAACAAATAACTTATGGTCTTCCAAATTTTCCCGAAAACTGCCCAGAATCTGCCAAAACAGCCCAAACACCTCACTTCGCGACTATTTATCTTTATGATCGAGACCCGTATGGACAAACTTCAGTTCTATGACTTCCTAGATAAGGTGAAAATCTTCTCAAAACTACTGAGCTTCTTTCCTAACTCTTAATATTCACCATTTTGCGACTAGTTTTGCGAGATCATTTTGGTCATATTTTCAAGTAATGAAAATGTTATATTTTACGACGAAAATACTATAATTACCGATAAAGCACCAAACAAGGATCGTGGAGTACCATTTCAACATATTTACATGAAAAGTGGTTATTAACTTAACGAGACGTCAAAAATGTATTTTGTGACGATAAACATTATTTTCAAATTTCACGAGTGGTATCGATAACATACGTATTTGCATGTGTAGCATCATTTCATTGCTTACATTAGATTATATCATTCATATTAGGTTGCGGTTAGAGATCGTGCCTCATTTTGAGTATCCACTTTTGTCATCGTAGCTATCGCACCAGGTGAGTCATAGCCCCTACTCTTTTAATTGTTTTGTAAACTCTTTGGGGGAGAATACATGCTCGTTTTACTTAAATGCATTACTTGCCTTACATGGTTGATTACTCAAATAGTTTCAGCTTTACCTAAATATATGTTTGATCACCTGCATTTCATTGGTATGTTTGACTACCTGTATTTCTTTGGTATGTTTAATCACCTGCATTTCATTGGTATGCTTGATTACCTGTATTTCATGGGATTGATCATCCTTGTTTATATGACCTCATGGTCACCAATTGTTCCTATATGTTCTTTGTAATATTGTGGTATTCCCCACTTGGCTGCGATGTCAAACGTAATATTGTGGTATTCCCCACTTGGCTGTGATGTCAAACATATTGTGGTATTCCCCACTTGGTTGTGATGTCAAACGTAATATTGTGGTATTCCCCACTTGGCTGTGATGTCAAATGTAATATTGTTGTTTCCTTACTTGACTGATTTACCATATGGCCTCATTGTCTGAATTATTTATATAGCTGTTTTGCTATATTTATCTTGGAATTTAAATACAAGTATTACTTTTGTTCACATAGATCATAGTTGGCAGTGGGTCGTAAACACACAAGTTACCAGTCTCTTATGGTGGGACTTGAAACTGAGTAGATTTACGATGCCTTTGCTGGGAATCTTCATTCATATGCATTACATTCTTTTTCATTTGACTCTATGAACTCACCAACCTCGTGTTGACACTTTAGCATGTATTTTCAGGTATTAAGCAATGGCATGCTACAGGAGGTTTTGGCAGGGCATGGCATGGTCATAGAAGACTCTGATTATTCATTTGGGGACCGTTTTAAACTATTTTAAGGGCTTACTTCCGCACTACTTTTAACAATGTAAATTCAACATTTTTGATTAAACTATTTTATTCTAAATGATTCAAGTGAAAACCATTTTTGAACTTGTGTTGTAATACCAATTGAGTTACACCCCAGCTACATGTATGCTTCCGCTGGATCCGATTCTGGGGGTGTGACAATATCTCAGCCCGTTACATAGGTGAAAAGCATAAATAACAAGATACTTCCTATTTTCTAAAAAGAAAATAAAGCACTACTCAAATGATAACAAAAGACAATGACGAAATAACATTACTTCCTAAGACCTTGAAGCTTAGTGCCATACATGGCATTAAAAGCATCCAAATTCACTGGAAGATCATAAACCTTCTACGCATAGTCATCGTAATCATATCCATCGTAGTCGTATTCACGCTCGTGGCCACCACCAAATAGATTAATGGACTCATCAAACGAGTTAACAATATCCTCATCATCACTATCAGACACAACAATCTCTCCCACCTTAGAAAATTGGTTACCCCTCTTAGTGGAAGAAATAGACGGAGAAGAAAAAGCACTAGGCTTAGAAGTCCCAGCATGTTCCTTCTCTTTCGGATCACTCACAAGGGGTTCTTGTGACGTAGTAGTAGTCTATAAAGACCCATCCTCTTTAGCTTCAAATGTACTTCCAAATGCCACGTCCAAAGTCACTTCCTTAGTAGGAATACCAAAATCGTCAGTGTCAGCCATATTAAGGGCATCAAACTAATTAGATGTAGCAATATTTGTTCCACTTGTAGTAGGTACATCAACAACCTATTTCTTGTTTACATCCACTTTCTTAGGTTCAGGGGGAGGCTTTTTGGGTTGATAAATGAACTTCTTACCCACATCAGGTTTAGTAAACCTTCCTTGACCCGTATTAGTTGAACCACTTTGTTTACCCTTCTTCTTGTTGTTGACAGTTTGGAAACCATCATTTCCACTCTTAGAAGGCTCAGTAGAGGGTAAAACAGATTTTGCACATTCAACAAGAGTATGACCAAAGATCTTACACGTATCACATTGACGTGGCCTCCACTCGTATTCCACCCGTATCTTCTCAATAGTCGACCCCGACCCATCAAGTAGGGGGATTTCAACAGTTAGGCTATTCCTAAGTACCTCATCCGACTTAACTTCAATCAAGCACCTTGAAAAACTACTGCGGCCCCAAGATTCCTTGCAGATTTGGCTAGTATAAGCATCTAACATTTTTGGTGTACCAATCAATGTTCCTTTCTAGTAAGTCTTTTATTTTTTTTATTAGGTTTTCTTTAGTCTATCTTTTTATTTGTGTGTTTGTTCGTAATTTTCATTGACTATCCCGTTTGCCATTATGGAGAACGTGAATCCACAAAATCTAACACTAGAATCTTACATGAAGAAATATAATTATACTAATTTGGACTTTTCAAGATGGAGGAGTGAAATGATGAGAACCGGATCTTGCATTGATTTTAGTGAGTACCTTGAGAAAAGAGACCAAGTGCATAAAGCTTTTAAAAAATTCACCTTATGAGCTCCATCAAACCCTCAAAATACCTCACTTAGTGAAACCTATGCACTATATAAGCCTTCACCTAGGATAGCTTCTTATGAATCCGACCAATATTGTGAGATGGTTAATGTCAAACCACCTAGGTGCATGCTTGGGTTAGATTTCACTAAGACATATGATGAACATGAGGAATCCTTTAGGCAAAAAGAACATAGTAATCAAGTTATTGAGAATGATTCTTATAAATCGGATCAAGAATTTGAGATGAATAGAAAAGGATTTGAGATACCTAGGTGCATGTTGGGGATTGACTTCAGCAAAATACATAATAAGCACATAGGTGATCTAGATGTGATGGAGGATAAGGCGAAAAATCTAAGTCCACTAAGTAATCAACAAGTCCCACCACCAGTTGAGGCACACACACCACCCGTGACTTACCTTGAAGAAGTAGAAGAAACTTTAGGAACCCGGATGGAGGTAGAACCCTTGTACCAAACACCACTAGAGGACATAGGTTTGAATACTTGTAGTGATAACCTTACTCTTAGTTCTAGGGAATTTACTAGTGTTGATGAACCGGAACCTCAATCTTCACACAACTTTCCATCCTTAGATATACATCTAGGAGATAAAAGAGGAGCCGAACCACCCATCACCTCATGTAGTTCGGGTAGTCTTAGGATAAAGGTGGTAGACTTTAAGCCATGTAGAGTGGAAGCCAATATAGGAGTGGAACATAACCTTACATGCTTACATCTCCCATTCATGATTAATCACAAGAAATATTATGGGTTTAAACCGGGTTTACTAGGTCAAGATGGATTCCTAAGTAGGAGTCTCTCGAAATTGATAGAAGATGATCCCTTTTTAAGAGAAAACTTCAACTCACCCATTGACACAAATAAACTAGGTAAGGTTATGATAAAAGGAGCACATCCGTTTGAGCATCTAATTCATCCACCACTCTTCCCTTACGTGGCATATTTCCACCCTAAGGGTGTGTATCGCTACTTGCACCCACACTTAATCCTAAGTGTAGGGAAAACCTCCCCTATTTTCGTTAAATAAGGGTAGAGTCAGGCTCGTGACTCGAACAAAAACAAGCACTTCTTGGTAGGCAACCCATATTTTATTTGTTTTGTTTGATTGTTTGTTTGTTTGATTTTATTTGTTTCCGTATGCGTGTTTTATTTTTATTGCTTGTGACTCATGATTCAAAATAAATTGTGAAAATGCTTTATTTTGTTTTTAACTTCGTCTTAATTACATATAAAGGTATTTTGCAAAAGCTAAGTGTAAGGGAAACCCAAATTTGTTTATAAGAACGAAATTGAGCATGAACCACAACAATATTAAATGAACATGTGTATTAGTAATTGTTTGAGTCAAATGCTTGTATCGAGTCATAATGATGTTTTGCAGGATTTTCTAGGAAGTAAAGCATAAGTTTTTCCAGAAATTTTCCGGAAATTTATCATGAGATTTTTGCAGGAACATTCTGACGGCGTCAGGAGTTATAACCTGACGGCGTCAGGTACTAAAATTCTGAAAAATTTTGCGAGTTTTGTTTATACCAGAGTTTTAAGGTTTTTGTTGATTCTTTAGTTTTATAAACTCCAGGAAATCTGCAAACATTCATTCCACAAGCATTATATCTTAATTTGTTTTCTAGGATTTTTAGTATATATAGATTGCCGCCGATTTTACGCGAGGTTTGCCTTGATTGTTTTCTCAGGTTTAACAGGTTACATTGGACAAGAGGATGATTTATATTTCTGGAGGGAAGCTTTCAAAGTTCATTTTCTTGGAAGAAGATCTAACCTTGTTGACACACTATCCACACCGAACGAATCAGGGGAGTATTTTTTTTTTCATTCTTTTACCTTATTTACTTTTACATCTTTTTATTGAACATTGGGGACAATGTTCAGCCTAAGTGTAAGAGGAGGGTAAATGATGATACTTTAGAGAATGCAATTATACTTGAGTTTGTTTGTTTAATAGTAGGTGTGTAACAAAACTAAGAGAAATACTTGTTAGGGAAATTTTAGCGTCAAATTTAAATTTTTTTTACAACATTTAGGAGTGAAGCCTTAATGAGCGTCTCATGGATACAGGGTGACGGCGTCAAGAAGGAATCTGTGACGCCGTCAACTCACCGCCTATAATGAAATCGGATTTCCTAGATCCACTTTTGACGCCGTCATGTGTAAAATTGTTCTGGGCCGTCACTAATACTTGGACCATGACGGCCTTGGGTGACGCCGTCATCTCCAATGCAAAAAACTCTCTGGATCGTCATGTGTATTGTCTACATCCACCTCTTGTATTACTCTTGACATCGTCATTTGGAGACTCTTGACGCCGTCAGGTACTGTTCCCAACAAGGAAAATTAAGACTTTGCCGTTTTCTTCACTTTTATGCTCCAAAAACGTCCAAAATGCTTCCTTTTCCAGATTTCTCTCCAAAAGTACCTAAAATGACAAAAGGAACGATTTAGGGCAATATTTGATCAAATAATCACATACCCTTACACTTGAGATTTGCTTGTCCTCAAGCAAATGCGCTTTTATTCTAATCAAAATACAAGTTAGGGGTCATTTAACACTAATATAAAAGTAATTACAACAAATAATCGTTCCACTAAAGGCCAAAGACAAGCACGGAGGTCATACACTAGCACCTCACAAATAGTGTTTAGATAGTCACATCTCTCGGGTGTAATAAAGTATATATCACAATAAGGAAATGGAAAACATCTCTCACTACCTGTCATAGCAAAATAGATTACCATAGGCTTGGGAATGGATCAAACCTCCACCACTTGGCGTAAGCACCTAGGATAAACTATCAAAGAGGTCTTTTAAAGGGTTATAACATGAGGTGTAGGGATATGATAAACACGGTTTTGTTGGATAAAGGCAATATTTACTGGTGGCGAGTTAATCATCTTGGTTAATTACATGTATAATATAGCGTTGCTAAGCCAAGACACGACTTGACTTAAGCTAATAAAAAACTAACAAAAACATAAAACAAACATAGAATGAAACGGGATGGTAGTCCGTATGTTTTTTCTCTTTTTCTTTTTTCTATTTTTTTTCTTTTTCTTGATTTTTTCGATTTTTTATTTTTATTATTATTATTTTTTTTGCATACACTCTTGCCCCACCATCCAAAATAATACGTCCTAGGGGATTTACGTCCCCCTTACACTTGAACTTTTACATACTTTACAATCCACTATTCTAATGACTCAAATTAAGATAATGAAAACACTTGGAGTACTTTTAAAATAAACGCACATATGAGGGTAATATATGATGTTCTTCCCCATTACTCCATAACACTAGTACTTTACCCATGAGTCCCAATCGTCCCAAAACAATATGTACAAGATATGACTCGACTTAGCAACCATGTAATCAATTAGACAACTAACTAAGGGTTTAAACAAATAACAATAATGCACTAAAGATGAGTGCATACACGGAAGGCTAAGGCGATTTGGTTGCACATTTGCGGTGAATTGTAACAAATTCTATCTTTAAGTAAAATGCTTAAAGTTAGAAACGAAAAGATAGGCTCGGAGGGGTGTACTAGGGGTATCGTGTACTAAAAATGAGTACAACGCAAAGGTGTGGGAAAAATTAATTGACTTTGTTAGTCAAGGTAATTGACTTAAATGGTCAAGTAATTATGATACGGGTTTAACACAAGGGTGATCCTAATGCCTCTTATCATGTAGTAAATCCTACTACACGAATGTAGTCTCACTAGCGGTCTCGGGATGCATCACTAATGCAAGTTCTAGAATCTAAGTACTACCGGTACACTCATAAGCACTAATAATGAATGATTTTCCTAACAAATCTAAAGGCGAACCTCACATATTTGGGTGGAAATTTTTTTTGGGTGGTACGGTTTTTGTGCTAGTTATACAACTCCTATCCATGAGACGCTTGCTAAGGCTAAAGTTTCACTCCTAAATGTTGTAAAAAAATTTAAATTTGGCGCTAAAATTACACTAACAAGTATTTCTCTTTGTTTTATTACACACCTACCATCAAACAAACAAACTCAAGTGCAATAGTCTCCTATAAGGTATCATCATTTACCCTCCCCTTACACTTAGGATGAACATTGTCCCCAATGTTTAATTAAATAATGTAGAAGTGAAATAGGTAAAAGAATGAAAGCAAATACTCCCCTGATTCATTCGGTGTGTATAGTGTGGTAACAAGGTTAGATCTTCCTCCAAGAAAATGAACATTCAAAGCTTCCCTTCCAGAAAAATAAATCATCTTCTTGTCATACATAACCCGTTAAACCTGAGAAAATAAACAAGGCAACCTTGCATAAAATCGGCGGCAATCTATATATACTAACAAGTCCTAGAAAACAAATTAAGATATAATGCTTGTGGAATGAATGTTTGCAGATTTCCTAGAGTTTATAAAACTAAAGAATTAACAAAAACTTTAAGACTCCGTTAGAAAAACGAAACTCGCAAAATTTTACACATGACGCCGTCAGGAGTTAACTCCTGACGCCGTCAGAAGTGACCTGCAGAAATCTTTACGTTAAGTTTCCAGAAAATTTTTGGAAGAACTTATTTCCTACTTCCTGGAAAATCCTGTAAAACATCATTATGACTCAATACAAGCATTTGATTCTAACAAGTACTAATACACATGTTCATTTATTATTGTGGCGAATCAAGATCAATTTCGTTCTTAAAAACAAATTTGGGGTTTCCCCTTACACTTAGCTTTTGCAAAATACCTTTATATGAAGTTAAGACGAAGTTAAACAACAAAATAAAGCATTTTCACAATTTATTTTGAAACATGAGCCACAAATAATAAATATAAAACATGCATACGGAAACAAATAAAATCAAATAAACAAACAAACAATCAAACAAATAAAGCTTGGGTTGCCTCCCAAGATGTGCTTTTATTTATTTTACGAGTCTTGTAGCTAGACTCAAGGTCATGGGCTATACTATATGTGTGAGTTCCTCATTGAGGACATCTTTGGGATCAAACTTGGGTTTCAACTTCCTATCGGTTTTCTTGGTACGGTATGACCTTTCAGCTTTTCGCCATCCGGATCATATAAAATCATTTTCATATGCCATGATCCATCACCTTCCTTAGGTGGCTTATCCCACTTCCATTTACACTTATCCCCTTCTGTTTTCCACTTGTTCATCTCTATGTTAATAGGCATTACGCATAAGAACTCAATCATTTTCCTAAAGACTAGGGGATCCTCAAAAGGGTCTAGTTCCTCATCTCTAGCTATGAGTTGTTCCACCGAATGTGTTTTATCGATGAAATCTTTTCTAGATAGAATGGGCGTTGAGGTCCTATAAAGTTTCTTTCTATCCAAGGCCCATATCTAGATGGTCTCCTATTCATCTCTTCCCAATGTGGTGTCGGTTCATCCTCATAATCGTAGCTATGCTTCCTAACATCATAAACCGACCAAGTATCGCCCTCTCCTACCACTATCTTAGACTCCTTACAATCTATCATGGCACTAGCGGTTGCTAAAAATCCTCTTCCTACTAACAATGGGCATGTAGTATCACTAACCATATCTAGGACGTGAAAATCTGCTAAAATAGTTAACTTTCCTATGTGAACCACTACATCCTTGATCATTCCAACCGAATAGGCAATACTTCCATCCGCTAGACCAATTAGTACTTCCGTCTCCTCTAACTTTCCTAGCTTAAGAGTGGTAAAAAGGGATAAGGGAATCAAGTTGAGGCTTGATCCTAAGTCGGCTAGTGTGTCGAAAGCTTCGGACTTTCCTATCTTACAAGGCAAAATAAATATACCCAGATCATCAAGCTTCTTAGGCAACTTGTTTTGAACGAAGGCGGTCCCATTTTTACCCAATTTAAATTTCTCATATTTTTCTAGTAGGGCACTATAGTAGGGAGCACGGGCTAAGACATCAATGACGGGGCGTTCAAGGTGGAGCTCCTTGAATTCATCGTCAAGGTCTTGTGTAGGAGGTGTTTCAACTATGTTATTGACCGGTTTGATATCAGATGTTTTATTCAATTGGTCCTTTTGAAGATTGAAACACGTGCTCATTGCTTTGACCGAATAGTATTGTGGACAAGAAGTAGGTGACGAAACCGATGATATAGCATTAACGTTTAGTTTCGGGTTCTTTACCATGTCGCTTAGGAGTGTGATGAGGCGAAAAATGATCCGTTTTTAGGGGGTCATTTAAGCCCGAATCCGACTTTATTTGATCAAATATTGCCCTAAATCGTTCCTTTTGTGATTTTAGGTGTTTGGAGAGTGAATTCTGGAAAAGAGGCTATTTTGGACGTTTTTGGAGCATAAAGTGAAGAAAACGACAAAGTATCAAAAATCCAAGCTGAAGATACAAGGTGACGGCGTCAAGACCAAAAGCTTGACGGCGTCAGACATGAAGAATTAAAAATCGTAGCTGGTGACGGCGTCAGATGGAGAAGTGACGGCGTCAAAGTGGCCAAGAATAAAATACCGAAGGTGGTGACGGCGTCACATAGGCCGTCACAAGTGGATCTAGGGCGTCCGAGGAAGTTTATGGCGGCGAGGTGACGGCGTCAGATTTAACTCTTGACGCCGTCAGAATGATTTTCCTATATATAGTTTTCTAGTTTTTTCATTAAAAAAGGGAGAAGTTTTGGTGAAACCCTAAAGACGATTTTGGTTCCTCTTTCACAGGTTTTTCAAGGGTTCCAAACCCTTGAGACCTTGCATTGTAATTGAGATAAGTGTACTTTCAATTCAATCAATATGTCTATGTGTTGGTTGTTTATCTCTTGTTCTTGTCTCAATTCTACTATGCTAGGCTAGATCTCTCTTGTGTTTGCTTAGATCTAATGAAACCTAGATGTTGATTATGTGTTGATTACTTGTCTATTCTTGTTTTGAATGAATGATTTATATGTTAGGCTTAAGAAAACTGGCAGATCTCCAAATGGTAACATGCTTGAACATCTTAAGAAACATGAACCGAGGCGTACTAGGTCTTTATTGGTTGTATTTAATGCATGAGCCACTGTTTACAATCCCTATAGTTGTGCTGGGTCATGGTGTAGGAGGAGATAAGAGCTCATAGAGTTGGGGAGTTATGTATGCCACTCCACGAATGGTATTAAGGAATACAACCCGTCATTCATACAAGTGTAACAAGTAATTAACATGTAAAAGATATCTAGGGAGTAGTGAAGTCTAAGTAAACACAATTTCTCCAATTACTGCTCACAACCTTAGTTTAATTAGTTTAATTTTATTTTTATTATTTTATTTTAATTATATCTTAGCTTTGGGTTAGTTGAATAGCAACTAATTCCGCCCACTCCTTCAAAACCCGAGATTTTACTTGCTTTAATAAAAATATAAAAATACAAAAATAATCATCTTTCACCTCTAGAACTATTAATTGGGTTTTCTAATCCTAGCGACACTATTCCTAAGCTGAACGATCAATCCCCCGGTACTTGTCACTATACTATACTACAACGATCAGGTACACTGCCTGGTGGGGGTTGTAAGCCTCGCGAGATCCCTCGAGAGGTAAAGCAAGGTGCGATTCCCACGCATCAAGTTTTTGGCGCCGCAGCCCGGGGAATAGTTATTGTCTAGGTTAGGATTTCTTTTTATTAGGTCTACTTGCTAGATTCCTGTCTAGTAAGATTTTATATTTTTATTTTTAGGTCTTCTTTAGTCTATCTTATTTCTTCGTGCTTTTGTTCGTAACTATTTACCATCCGACATCATGGAAGGTGGTAACATCTTTGAACCCATCATCCCACCACAACAAAACCCACCATTAGAACCCCTTAGGCCCCGAACCTTAGGAGAGTATTCCCGACCTAGCCACCAAGGCTACCGAAACACCATTGAGCTCACCGGAGCCAATGTGACCTCCTTGCGATCCGACACCATCCGGTTGGTGCAAAGCGGATGTGCATTCCATGGACTTCGTTCCGAAGATCCAAACCAACACCTTAAGGACTTCCTCAAAATCGTAGATTCCATAGACCTAGGTGTTGAAACTAGAGAGACTACCCGTTTACGCCTATTCCAATTCTCTCTACGGGATCAAGCTAGTCAATGGCTTGAGCGTTTACCCGCGGGATCCATCACCACATGGGATGATCTCACCACTCGTTTCCTTGCTCAATTTTTCCCACCGAGGAGAACTACTAAACTTAGGAATGACATCTTGATGTTCCAACAACGTCAAAATGAATCTCTTTATGAAGCATGGACTCGTTTCAAGGACTTACTCCAAAAAGTCCCTCATCATGGCATAGATCTTTGGCTCCAAGTCCAAATCTTCTATGACCATATCGAAATCTCCACGAGGCGAACCATTGACCAATCGGCCGGTGGTAAGCTACGTGATCTTAGTGCGGAACAATCATGGGAACTCATGGAAGATCTTGCTCTCTATGACAACGAAAGTTGGAATGATCCCCGTGATTTGAACAAAACGGTCAAGGCAATATCTTTGCCTTCGAATAATTCAAGCACTCCCGACCGTAGGATCATGAAACTTGAGGACCAAGTCAAGTTTCTCATGAAATCTTACGAAGCTCCGAAGCATTCAAGCCAAGTGAACAAAATCACTTCTTCATGCGAATTATGTAGTGGTCCCCTTGACACTCGTGATTGTGTGGAACTCCCCGGAACAGCTTTTGCGGACTACGCATCCACGCGTACCGACGAAGCGGGAGATAAGTGGTACACTTTCAAGCCCGAGCCAAACACATACGGTGATTCATATAACCCCTCATGGAAAAATCACCCAAACCTTAGGTGGAAACAAAATCAACCCAATTCATCCAACCCACCTAATCGTTACCAATCAAACGGTCCACCATCCAACCGTACCTTCAACAACAATCCTTCTAACAACTATGGTAGTACCAACAATCTTGAAGGATTGATGTCGAAATTTATGGCATCTCAAGAAGCCCGCATAGCTAGGTTTGAAACCGAATTCAACCAACAACAAACGGAGATGACCAACAAGATCGACAACTTGTTGAAAGCCCTCAACAACCAAACATTAGCCACACCTAGGAAGGACACTAGGGACACCAATAGTGGAACCCAAGCTAAGGACCCCTCATCATCCAAACATGTCCACTTTGTCAATGTTGTCACCATTAAGCCGATAGATAGGGAGATAGAGGAGAGTGACAAAGATGAAGTTAGAGTAGAAGCCAATAGTGAGGATGAGAGTAGGGAAGTTGAGGTTAATAAGGATAAGGAATTAGAGGAGGTAGAACCCATAGAGGAATATTTTGATAAGTTGCCAACCAAGGAAGAACCGGAATACCATAAGTATTTATTCGATAGTCCCGAGACAACATATATCTTTGGTGATCCCCTGATCAAAATGGGAGACCCCTCTAACATTAACATCCCATACAATATCGGGCACATGCATATATGGAAAGCTTACATAGACCCTAGATCCCCCGTGAACATCATGTCTAGGACTTATTACAATTGGGTGATGAAGAAGCAACTCAATTTTAGGATAATGCCCGGTAAAAGTTGGATAAGTAATTTTGCAGGAAGAGTTAAGGGAGTACATGTGATTATAGGGAATCTCACCTATGAGATTGATTTTATGATAGTGGAAGACACGCGTCCGGTGATAGATGCTTGCCTAAGTCAAATAATATTTGGGAAACCATTTGTTGAGGCCACTAGGATGAGTTATGATCCGACGTTAGGGATAGTTAGATTCAAGGAAGAGAATGATGAGGTTGCTTATCAAATGCCCTACAAGATTGAGCAATACCGCCTTCTCTCTAATTTCGAAAAGGAACGTAAGCAAGCGGCTTATTATAGGAATGATGAGGATAGACGTAGAGGAGTAGAGTATGTTAGAAATAGGATGCTTGGTTTCTACAAAGAATGCTTGCAACTAGGTCCGGAATACAAAACTGGTTTAGAAGACGACCTAGAGAGTGGAACCCATGATGAAATCACGTAGTAACCCACGACTTTGAGTCTAGCTACAAGACTCGTAAATAAAGAAAAGCGCTTCTTGGGAGGCAACCCATGTTTTGTGTGATTTTTATTTGTTTGATTGTTATTTGCTTCCGTATGCATGTTTTATTTTTATTGTTGGTTGATCATGTTTCTCTACTAAAAAAAAAAAATGTGAAATACTTTATTATGTTGTTTAGCCTAGTCTTAACTTCAACCTAGAGGTATTTTTGCAAAAGATAAGTGTAAGGGGAAACCCCAAATATGTTTTTAAGAAACAAACCGATCATGATTCTCCACAATATTTAATGAACATGTATATTCGTATTTGTTAGAGTCAAATGCTTGTATCGAGTCATAATGAAGTTTTGCAGGATTTTCCAGGAAGTAGGACAAAGTTTTTCCAAAAATTTTCCGGAAACTTAACATAAGAATTTTTGCAGGTTCATTCTGACGGCGTCAGGGCATTGCTCTTGACGGCGTCAGGAGTCAAAAATCATGAAATTTTACCGATTTTGTTTTTCTAACGGAGTCTTATGGTTTTTGTGAATTATTAAGTTTTATAATCTCCAGGAAATCTGCAAACTTCATTCCACAAGCATTATATCTTACTTTGTTTTCTAGGATTTAGTAACTTATATAGGATGCCGCCGATTTTACGCGAGGTTGCCTTGTCTACTTTTGTCAGGATTTACAGGTTATTTGTGACAAGAAGATGATGTATATTCTGGAAGGGAAGCTTTGATTGTTCGTTTTCTTGAAAGAAGATTTAACCTGGCCAACTAAAATCCATACCGAGCGAATCAGGGGAGTATTTGATTTCATTCTCTTTACTTTTTAACTTTTACATTCTTTACTTGAACATTGGGGACAATGTTCATCTTAAGTGTAAGGGGAGGGTAAAAAGATGATACCTTACATATGCACTTTCGCTTGAGTTTGTTTTGTTTGATAGTAGATGAGTAATAAAACTACGAGAAATACTTGTTAGTGTAATTTTAGCGCCAAATTTAAATTTTTTTACAACATTTAGGAGTGAAACTTTAGCCATAGCAAGCGTCTCATGGATATGAGGTTGTATGACTAGCACATAACCGTATATTCAGAAAAATTTTCCACCCAAAAATGTGAGGTTCGCCTTTAGATTTGATAGGAAAAGCATTCATTATTAGTGCTTATGAGTGTACCGGTAGCATTTAGATTCTAGAACTTGCGTTAGTGATGCATCCCGAGACCGCTAGTGAGACTACATTCGTGTAGTAGGATTTACTACATGATAAGAGGCATTAGGATCACCCTTGTGTTAAACCCGTATCATAATTACTTGACCACTTAAGTCATATTACTTGGCTAGTTAAGTCAACTAATTTTTCCCACACCCTTAGCGTTGTACTCATTTTTAGTACACGAAACCCCTAGTACACCCCTCCGAGCCTATCTTTTCGTTTCTAACTTTAAGCATCTTACTTAAAGGAAGAATTTGTTACACCCCACTTAAATGTACAACCAAATCGCCTTAGCCTTCCGTGTATGCGCTCATTTTTAGTGCATTATTGTTATTTGTTAAACCCTAAGTTAACTTTCTAATTGATTACATGGTTGCTAAGTCGAGTCATATCCTTGTACATATTGTTTTGGGACGATTGGGACTCATGGGTAAGTACTTATTTTATGGAGTAATGGGGAAGAACATCACTTATTACCCCCATATGTACGTTAATCTTAAAAGTGCTCCAAGTGTTTTGATTTTCTTAATTCGAGTCATTAGATTAGTTAAATGTAAAGTATGTAAAGATTCAAGTGTAAGGGGAATTCTCATCCCCTATGATGTATTATTTTGGATGGTAGGGTAAGAGTGTATGCAAAAAAAAAAAAAAAAAAAAAAAAAAAAAAAAAAAAAATCGAAAAAATTAAGAAAAAGAGAAAAAAAAAATAGAAAAGGAAAAAGAAAGAAAAAAACATACGGACTACCATCCCGTTTTTATTCTATGTTTATTTTATTTTTTTTGTTATTTTTCATTTATTAGCTTAAGTCGAGTCTAGTCTTGGCTTAGCAACGCCATCTTGTACATGTGATTAACTAAGATTGTTAACTCCCCACCAGTAAAATTTCCTTTATCCAACAAAACCGTGTAATTCATATTGTCACAACTCACCATTTCAGGTCATTTCAGGTCATTTCGGGAACTTTGGAAAAACACTATTCATAAATCACTATTCATCAAAACACTATTCATCGTTTTACTATTCATCATTTTCGAGGTCATTTTGATATTCTGAGAAACATTTGGGAAATTTACTATTCACTAAACACTATTCATTTCCGGAAAAGTTTTCAATATTCACTTGCATTACTCATTTCATCGTAAATTTAGTTTACGGGTATTCAAATTTGCGTAACCGGATTGGTTTAGGTGCGAATTCATTTCATTAGTGCTAAGGACACTGCATACGGACTGGGGATAGTCTGCATATCATTATAACAGCATTTTCATGATTATACCACTCTCAGGATTTTCAAATTACTATATTCAGTACATTTAACGTTTTTACGTATAAGTATTTATAGTAAACGTTAACACCCGGTTTATACACGACGAATATATCTAAATATTCCCACAATGGTCCCGACATGTTTTTATATCCATTTTTACATCATAAAAGTTATAACATTCAGTTACCCAGTATTTTGGAAATTTATTTTATTTATAACGTACGCGTATGAATATAACGACGGTTTTCGTGAAAACTAAACAATAATCACCCGATCACTCAGTAAATGTACCCAACATATTTTTAACATATTTTCAACATTATTATGACTTTATTTCATCCCGGTAAACTTCGTGAACATTTATTTCTAATAAAACCGGTACTCGATTGTAACTAAAAACACAAACTAGCACAAATTCATACAAGGTTTTCTAATTAAATCACAAGCACCCTACCCCCCCCCCCCCTTCACCCTTGAAAAACCGGCCATGAGACACCCCCTTTTAACCTTGTGCATTGATTACCTTTATTTAACTAATAAACACTTATAAACATAACTTTACCAAATAACCAAAATCATAATCCATACTTTTAAGAAAGATCAAAAATTTGCTCATCTCTTCCTTTCCTCTTGCAAACCCACGACCGAAAATTCACACGAAGATCAAGTGATCATTTTTCATAAGTTAAAACACTAAACTTGTTCCTTTTACATGCCTAATCAAGAATCAAGCAACAAAAACACAAGAACATCAAGCATAATCATCATATAATCATCTCATTTTATCAAGTAAGTTTTCAACTTTATTTTTCATGGATCATCTTATTTTTACATGTATTTCATGAGTATCATGCTAAAAATCATGTGCAACTAGCTATACCACTCTTTATTTTGTCTAAAATGAAACATACAAACCCTAACTTTTTATTTATGAATCCCCTTGCTATAATAACTTGGTTAGGAGTCCATGGCACCCTAAGAAGGTGTATGGTAGGATTAGATTAGCTATGTGGTGATTACAAGAGGTTTGGTGATGGTAGAAATTAGTTATAAACCTTGAAAACTTGATTTGGAACATATTTTAGACATGCTGTCCCATTTTGTGAAAATCTGGAAAATCAGTAAACACCAAGCGAACTTTGGCAAAATTTTTAGAAAATACTTTCAAAAACGAATCCGTAGGCGAAAGAACGGATTAAAAAGAGTTAATAACGAAGAAGTTATGATTTTTGTAAGGTTGTAGACGAAAAGTATTTTTCTGAAAATGTTTGCTGTTGGACGTTTTTCATTGGACAAAAAGAGACTTTAGACATAACCCGGAGGAGCCGAGCTTTCCAAAATATATTACTATATACTAAGACGTAACCGTGGACATAAAGAACAAGTAAAACGGACAAGTAACGACAAAGATATTCACGTTTGAATATCGGCTAAAACCATTTCTAGTTGACAGCTTTTAATAAAAATGGCACCAAAACTACGAAGTACTTTTATAAGCTAGACATAATATTAAGTACCAAGCTTTATAACTAATGTAGTATTAGTTATTACAAGAATGTTTTCATCATTTCAAGGCGATATTACAAGGATTACAACCCGAGGATTTCAACGCTAACATGGAAACATACGATATATATATATAAGTATATATATATTACAACTAGCTTATTATATTTTCTAATAGCAATATTTTTCCAAATTCTTAGATTATATATTTTTGATAACACAAGTGTTTTTCCAAAGACTAGAGTGGTATAGAAACATGAGCATGGACATTCATAACATCATTTGGTGATCTAAATGAGATCATTCATCATTCATTTTAGGTTGCGGCAGATAACCGTGCATTGTTGTCCTTAACATTCCGTTGCATTGTACTATTACTTCGAGGTGAGTCATAGCCCCTACTCTTTTAATTGTTCTATCAACTCTTTGGGGGAGATACATGCTACTACTTGCTTACTTGTACAGATTCACATAACATTTATACTTGGGAAACATTATACTTGATAACATTATACTTGATTACATTATACTTGATGTCATACATACGTGATTGTGTTATACTTAACTGTGTTATACTAAACTGTGATGGATACATACATACATACTTCCAATGGCCCCAGATTTAGTTCTGGGCACAACCATGGAGACATATATACTTCCAATGGCCCCAGATTAAGTTTCTGGGCACAACCATGGAAGTATACATACTTAGGTGAGGTCTTCGGAGATGAAGTGTAGACTCACTACTAATTGCTTAACTGTTGTTATGAACTTATACATATCTTAATCATATTATATTGTAGCAGTGGGTTGTGAACACACAGGTTACAAGTCTCTTATGACGGGACTTGTAACTGAGTGGATTTACGATGCCTTTGCTGTGTGAACATTCTTTATAAGCTTTTCAACTGTATTAGGACAAACTCTATGAACTCACCAACCTTTGTGTTGACACTTTAAGCATGTTTATCTCAGGTTAGAAAGGCGATAGCAGGGGTATGGAGCTGAGAGTCTTAGGGCATGCTTTTGGAGACTTTCACTTTTATCGTTTACCATTCGATACACTTTAAAAACTTATGTATTATTCTAATTTGGGATCTTTGTTTTGTAAACTATGACTTTTATCAATTCGAATGGTAACTTTTCAAAAACGTCTCATTTAGAGTTCGTTTTCTATATCTTGTACTTTGTGCCCTGAAGTAGCATCCCAATGACACAGTCTTCCGCTGCGGTATTTTGGGGGTGTTACAGATTGGTACCAGAGCCTTGGTTATAGAGAACTAGGTTGTTTTAGAGTCTAGACTATAACTACATACATGTAGACTCTCCTCCCTATCGCCTTGCACTTTACATACACATACGCTTGCTGGTAATTTATTTTTAGACCTACGCTATTAGATACTTTGTAGAAACCGTTAGAAACTAGACTTCCCGGTGACTTTAACACTTAAGGGAGAATCCTTTGTTCCTTTGTACTAAGCGTGACGTTCCCTAGATGCCCATTTAAGCAACGTCTACCACTGAGATATGTGTGCCTGGTGATATGTACACTTGTGAAAGGAAACATTTATAATTGTGGTGGCCAACATAATTATAAGTGCTTCACGACACACGTGGATATATGACTATGCAGATGTAGATCAGTGTTGGCACAACTTAGGAAACAACTGGTGGCACGGTATTATATACGAGGATGTGAAGTATAGACTTTGGTTAATCAACGGTTTTCCCTCATCTCTGACGTTTACTAAATGTCCTTCCTCTCAGGAAATCATGGCACCAAAGAGAGTGACTCGTAGCTCTGGTCGAGGAGGCGCAACACCAAGGGGTGGAAGGACTGGTGGACGTGGAGGTAGAGGAGGTAGAGGAGCTGCTCATGACACTAGTAACCCAAGTAACGATGGTGGAAGAACTGGTGGACGTGGAGGTAGAGGAGGTGGTCACGGCGTTGAAAACAATGATAACAACGACGGTGGAAATACTGATTTTGAAGCCATCATCGCTCGACAACTTGAAAACTTTCTCCCCACTATTGTCACTCAACTTGGCGATCATATGAAAAATTTGGCAAACCACGAAAGCGGAATTAACAACACCAATGGTATAGGCCAGAATGGTAATGGCAACAACAACATTAGGACCGGATGCACGTATAAGGAATTTACGTCATGTAAGCCAATTGATTTCGATGGTGTAGGAGGCGCGCTGGTGTATACTCGATGGGTTGAAAAGATGGAGTCGGTGATCGACATTAGTAACTGTGCAGCACATCAAATGGTGAAGTATTCCATGTGTTTACTATCAGGAAAGGCATTGACATGGTGGAATACGCAGATTCAAGCTAGGGGTAGAGCGGCAGCTGTAGGTATGACATGGGATGATTTTAAGGCATTACTGAAGGAGGAATACTGCCCGGACAACGAGATGCAAAAGCTGGAGGATGAACTCTATCATCTCTCTATGATAGGGGCTGGTCATGCAGCCTATACAGATCGATTCCATGAATTAGCCAGACTAGTTCCACACCTAGTTACCCCTGAGTCCAAGAGGATCGAGAGGTACATATATGGCCTTGTCCCAGAAATTCGTGGGATTGTAAAAACAACTGAGCCTGCTACAATTCAGAGTGCAATATTGAGAGCAGGGACTCTGACAGATGAGATGGTTAGAAATGGAAGCTTGAGGGACAGTGATAAAAGGAAGGGAACAAGCGAGTCGAACAAGCAGACTGACAACAAAAGGGCAAGGACCTTTGCGGCGACTAATTCGGGTCAGAGAGAGTATTTAGGCCAGCATCCTAAATGTACGAAATGTAACTTTCATCACCAAAAGACTGTGCCCTGCCGTATGTGTGCTAATTGCAGACAGTCTGGTCATTATGCAAACCAGTGTAGAGAACCAGTGAACCAAAAGACATGCTATGAGTGTAACAGCCCGGATCACTTTCGGAACAACTGTCCTAAGTTGAAAAGAAATCTTAACCAAGGAGGCAATCGTCCAAACTTAGCAGCAGCAATTGAAGGGCCACGAGATGAGGCCAATGAGATTCCACCCGCAATTGGCAGAGCTTATTTCCTAGGAAATCCTATCACCCAACATGTCCGCGATAGCACAACGGGTACATTCTCTTGAACAACTAGCGTATTTTTGTAGCACTTAAGTCTTAATATAGGACCTATACACAACATTGACTAATCTGAGACCTAGCAGCATTAACCTTAGTCATACTAACATTAGAAATTTGATTAGTGTAAGCAATTCCAAAGTCGAGCAAATCTTCCAAAAGATCTTTTTCAAGGATGTTGAATCCAGACTTTGATTTTTAGCTTGGTTCTAGTGACTGTTCTTGTTTGATTGGGTTGCGAAAATCAAGCTAAAAGTTAAAGTCATCACTGAAACCGATTTAGCCTAATCTCATGACTGTTCTTGTTTGATTGGGTTGTGGGCTTAAGTGAAAATCGGTTACCTAAATGATTAACCTAAAGGAGGTCTTTTGAGGACTATGCTCGGGATTGGGAAGGTTTGCCTCATCAAGTCTGACCACGAGAACATACCTAGTTGGATAGAAACCCACATACATAAGCTTTGACACATTTAACTGATTAACATTAACTGAACTTCGGGACGAAGTTCTTTTTAGAGGGGAAGACTGTCACAACTCACCATTTCAGGTCATTTCGGGAACTTTGGAAAAACACTATTCATAAATCACTATTCATCAAAACACTATTCATCATTTTACTATTCATCATTTTCGAGGTCATTTTGATATTCTGAGAAACATTTGGGAAATTTACTATTCACTAAACACTATTCATTTCCGGAAAAGTTTCCAATATTCACTTGCATTACTCATTTCATCGTAAATTTAGTTTACGGGTATTCAAATTTGCGTAACCGGATTGGTTTAGGTGCGAATTCATTTCATTAGTGCTAAGGACACTGCATACGGACTGGGGATAGTCTGCATATCATTATAACAGCATTTTCATGATTATACCACTCTCAGGATTTTCAAATTACTATATTCAGTACATTTAACGTTTTTACGTATAAGTATTTATAGTAAACGTTAACACCCGGTTTATACACGACGAATATATCTAAATATTCCCACAATGGTCCCGACATGTTTTTATATCCATTTTTACATCATAAAAGTTATAACATTCAGTTACCCAGTATTTTGGAAATTTATTTTATTTATAACGTACGCGTATGAATATAACGACGGTTTTCGTGAAAACTAAACAATAATCACCCGATCACTCAGTAAATGTACCCAACATATTTTTAACATATTTTCAACATTATTATGACTTTATTTCATCCCGGTAAACTTCGTGAACATTTATTTCTAATAAAACCGGTACTCGATTGTAACTAAAAACACAAACTAGCACAAATTCATACAAGGTTTTCTAATTAAATCACAAGCACCCTACCCCCCCCCCCCCCCCCCTTCACCCTTGAAAAACCGGCCATGAGACACCCCCTTTTAACCTTGTGCATTGATTACCTTTATTTAACTAATAAACACTTATAAACATAACTTTACCAAATAACCAAAATCATAATCCATACTTTTAAGAAAGATCAAAAATTTGCTCATCTCTTCCTTTCCTCTTGCAAACCCACGACCCAAAATTCACACCAAGATCAAGTGATCATTTTTCATAAGTTAAAACACTAAACTTGTTCCTTTTACATGCCTAATCAAGAATCAAGCAACAAAAACACAAGAACATCAAGCATAATCATCATATAATCATCTCATTTTATCAAGTAAGTTTTCAACTTTATTTTTCATGGATCATCTTATTTTTACATGTATTTCATGAGTATCATGCTAAAAATCATGTGCAACTAGCTATACCACTCTTTATTTTGTCTAAAATGAAACATACAAACCCTAACTTTTTATTTATGAATCCCCTTGCTATAATAACTTGGTTAGGAGTCCATGGCACCCTAAGAAGGTGTATGGTAGGATTAGATTAGCTATGTGGTGATTACAAGAGGTTTGGTGATGGTAGAAATTAGTTATAAACCTTGAAAACTTGATTTGGAACATATTTTAGACATGCTGTCCCATTTTGTGAAAATCTGGAAAATCAGTAAACACCAAGCGAACTTTGGCAAAATTTTTAGAAAATACTTTCAAAAACGAATCCGTAGGCGAAAGAACGGATTAAAAAGAGTTAATAACGAAGAAGTTATGATTTTTGTAAGGTTGTAGACGAAAAGTATTTTTCTGAAAATGTTTGCTGTTGGACGTTTTTCATTGGACAAAAAGAGACTTTAGACGTAACCCGGAGGAGCCGAGCTTTCCAAAATATATTACTATATACTAAGACGTAACCGTGGACATAAAGAACAAGTAAAACGGACAAGTAACGACAAAGATATTCACGTTTGAATATCGGCTAAAACCATTTCTAGTTGACAGCTTTTAATAAAAATGGCACCAAAACTACGAAGTACTTTTATAAGCTAGACATAATATTAAGTACCAAGCTTTATAACTAATGTAGTATTAGTTATTACAAGAATGTTTTCATCATTTCAAGGCGATATTACAAGGATTACAACCCGAGGATTTCAACGCTAACATGGAAACATACGATATATATATATATAAGTATATATATATTACAACTAGCTTATTATATTTTCTAATAGCAATATTTTTCCAAATTCTTAGATTATATATTTTTGATAACACAAGTGTTTTTCCAAAGACTAGAGTGGTATAGAAACATGAGCATGGACATTCATAACATCATTTGGTGATCTAAATGAGATCATTCATCATTCATTTTAGGTTGCGGCAGATAACCGTGCATTGTTGTTCTTAACATTCCGTTGCATTGTACTATTACTTCGAGGTGAGTCATAGCCCCTACTCTTTTAATTGTTCTATCAACTCTTTGGGGGAGATACATGCTACTACTTGCTTACTTGTACAGATTCACATAACATTTATACTTGGGAAACATTATACTTGATAACATTATACTTGATTACATTATACTTGATGTCATACATACGTGATTGTGTTATACTTAACTGTGTTATACTAAACTGTGATGGATACATACATACATACTTCCAATGGCCCCAGATTTAGTTCTGGGCACAACCATGGAGACATATATACTTCCAATGGCCCCAGATTAAGTTTCTGGGCACAACCATGGAAGTATACATACTTAGGTGAGGTCTTCGGAGATGAAGTGTAGACTCACTACTAATTGCTTAACTGTTGTTATGAACTTATACATATCTTAATCATATTATATTGTAGCAGTGGGTTGTGAACACACAGGTTACAAGTCTCTTATGACGGGACTTGTAACTGAGTGGATTTACGATGCCTTTGCTGTGTGAACATTCTTTATAAGCTTTTCAACTGTATTAGGACAAACTCTATGAACTCACCAACCTTTGTGTTGACACTTTAAGCATGTTTATCTCAGGTTAGAAAGGCGATAGCAGGGGTATGGAGCTGAGAGTCTTAGGGCATGCTTTTGGAGACTTTCACTTTTATCGTTTACCATTCGATACACTTTAAAAACTTATGTATTATTCTAATTTGGGATCTTTGTTTTGTAAACTATGACTTTTATCAATTCGAATGGTAACTTTTCAAAAACGTCTCATTTAGAGTTCGTTTTCTATATCTTGTACTTTGTGCCCTGAAGTAGCATCCCAATGACACAGTCTTCCGCTGCGGTATTTTGGGGGTGTTACACATATCCCTACACCTAACGTTATAACCCTTTAAAAGACCTCTTTGATAGTTTATCCTAGGTGCTTACGCCATGTGGTGGAGGTTTGATCCTTTCCCAAGCCTATGGTAATCTATTTTGCTATGACAGGTAGTGAGAGATATCTTCCATTTCCATAATGTTATATTACTTTATTACACCCGAGAGATGTGAGTATCTAAACACTATTTGTGAGGTGCTTGTGTATGACCTCCGTGCTTGTCTATTGGTCTTTAGTGGAACGATTATTTGTTGTAATTACTTTTATATTAGTGTTAAATGACCCCTAACTTGTCTTTTGAGTAGAATAAAAGCTCATTTGCTTGAGGACAAGCAAATCTCAAGTGTAAGGGTATATGATGAGGCGAAAAATGATCCGTTTTTAGGGGGTCATTTAAGCCCGAATCCGACTTTATTTGATCAAATATTGCCCTAAATCGTTCCTTTTCTGATTTTAGGTGTTTGGAGAGTGAATTCTGGAAAAGAGGCTATTTTGGACGTTTTTGGAGCATAAAGTGAAGAAAACGACAAAGTACCAAAAATCCAAGCTGAAGATACAAGGTGACGGCGTCAAGACCAAAAGCTTGACGGCGTCAGACATGAAGAATTAAAAATC
This sequence comes from Artemisia argyi, assembly GCA_030686995.1. Lineage (NCBI taxonomy): Eukaryota > Viridiplantae > Streptophyta > Magnoliopsida > Asterales > Asteraceae > Artemisia > Artemisia argyi. The sequence continues at coordinate 100,007,107 of CM060709.1, read as the reverse complement.
GTAGCTGGTGACTGCGTTAGATGGAGAAGTGACGGCGTCAAAGTGGCCAAGAATAAAATACCGAAGGTGGTGACGGCGTCACATAGGCCGTCACAAGTGGATCTAGGGCGTCCGAGGAAGTTTATGGCGGCGAGGTGACGGCGTCAGATTTAACTCTTGACGCCGTTAGAACGATTTTCCTATATATAGTTTTCTAGTTTTTTCATTAAAAAAGGGAGAAGTTTTGGTGAAACCCTAAAGACGATTTTGGTGCCTCTTTCACAGGTTTTTCAAGGGTTCCAAACCTTTGAGACCTTGCATTGTAATTGAGATAAGTGTACTTTCAATTCAATCAATATGTCTATGTGTTGGTTGTTTATCTCTTGTTCTTGTCTCAATTCTACTATGCTAGGCTAGATCTCTCTTGTGTTTGCTTAGATCTAATGAAACCTAGATGTTGATTATGTGTTGATTACTTGTCTATTCTTGTTTTGAATGAATGATTTATATGTTAGGCTTAAGAAAACTGGCAGATCTCCAAATGGTAACATGCTTGAACGTCTTAAGAAACATGAACCGAGGCGTACTAGGTCTTTATTGGTTGTATTTAATGCATGAGCCACTGTTTACAATCCCTATAGTTGTGCTGGGTCATGGTGTAGGAGGAGATAAGAGCTCATAGAGTTGGGGAGTTATGTATGCCACTCCACGAATGGTATTAAGGAATACAACCCGTCATTCATACAAGTGTAACAAGTAATTAACATGTAAAAGATATCTAGGGAGTAGTGAAGTCTAAGTAAACACAATTTCTCCAATTACTGCTCACAACCTTAGTTTAATTAGTTTAATTTTATTTTTATTATTTTATTTTAATTATATCTTAGCTTTGGGTTAGTTGAATAGCAACTAATTCTGCCCACTCCTTCAAAACCCGAGATTTTACTTGCTTTAATAAAAATATAAAAATACAAAAATAATCATCTTTCACCTCTAGAACTATTAATTGGGTTTTCTAATCCTAGCGACACTATTCCTAAGCTGAACGATCAATCCCCCGGTACTTGTCACTATACTATACTACAACGATCAGGTACACTACCTGGTGGGGGTTGTAAGCCTCGCGAGATCCCTCGAGAGGTAAAGCAAGGTGCGATTCCCACGCATCAGAGTGCTCCCATTTCTCGGTCATTAAGAACTTTCAACAATGTGTCAATTTTGGTGCTCATCTCGCTTTGCTTTTGTTTGAAATCCGCTTCAAACTTAGATATGCGAGCTTCTTGAGATGCCATAAACTTGGACATCAACCCTTCAAGATTGTTGGTACTACCATACTTGTTGGAAGGATTGTTGTTGAAAGTACGGTTAGAGGGTGGACCGTTTGGTTGGTAGCGATTAGGTGGATTGGAAGAATTGTTTTGGTTTTGTTTCCACCTAAGATTCGGGTGATTTTTCCAAGAAGGGTTGTAGGAATCACCGCAAGGGTTTGGCTCGGGTTTGAAAGTGTACCACTTGTCTCTCGCTCCGTCGGTACGCGAGGATGCGTAGTCCGCAAAAGCTTGTCCGGGGAGTTCCACGCAATCATGAGTGTCATGGGGACCACTACATAATTCGCATGAAGAAGTGATTTTGTTCACTTGGCTTGAAGGCTTGGGAGCTTCGTAGGATTTCATAAGAAACTTGACTGGGTCCTCAAGTTCCATGATCCTACGGTCGGGAGTGCTAGAATTGTTCGAAGGCAAAGATATTGCCTTGACCGTTTTGTTCAAATCACGGGGATCATTCCAACTTTCGTTGTCATAGAGAGCAAGATCATCTATGAGTTCCCATGATTCTTCCACACTTAGATCACGTAGCTTGCCACCAGCCGATTGCTCAATGGTTCGCCTTGTGGAGAGATCGATATGGTCATAGAAGATTTGGACTTGGGGCTTAAGATCTATGCCATGATGAGGGACCTTATGGAGTAAGTCCTTGAAACGAGTCCATGCTTCATATAGAGTTTCACCTTGACGTTGTTGGAATATCAAGATATCATTTCTAAGCTTGGTAGTTCTCCCCGGTGGGAAAAATTGAGCAAGGAAACAAGTGGTGAGATCATCCCATGAGGTAATGGATCCCGCGGGTAAACGTTCAAGCCATTGACTAGCTTGTTCACATAGAGAGAATTGGAATAGGCGTAATCGGGTCGACTCTCTAGTTGTAACATCAAGGTCTATAGAATCTACGATCACTACAAGAAAAGTGGCTTTTTAGGACCCCCATAAGCGTCATAAAATGGTACTTTTTAGGACCTTTCATTTAATAGGACCAAGGATGAAAGCGTTTCATGTAAAGCGGTTGTAATAGGTCCAAAGCATCCTAATATCTCAAATACCCTTATGAAACCAATTTTATGGTCGTATTATATGTCTATGAACAACCCAAATAGCGTCCTAATAAAACCATATTAGGACACTTTTACATTGTTTTGACATGTGACTACCTACTTTTAATCTTTTGAGACACATAAAAATGTCCTTAAAAGTATTGTTAGGACGCTTATGATGTAACATCATAGCTATTTTAGCAACCAAGAAAAGGGTCCTAATAACTCAAATAAGATTATGATACCAATTTTATGGTCGCATAATAGGTCTATAAACAACCCAAATAACGTCCTAATAAAAACATATTAGGACACTTTTACAATGTTCTAACATGTGGTAACCTACTTTTAATCTTTTGATACACATACAAGCGTCCTTGAATGTTAATTCTTAGGACGGTTATCATATACCATTATAGTTACTTTAACACCAAGAAAAGGGTCCTAATATCCCAAATACAATTATGAAACCAAATTTATGGTCGCATAATATGTCTATGAACAACCAAATAACGTCCTAATAACAACATATTAGGACACTTTTACAATGTTGTAAAACGTGGTTACCTAATTTTAATCTTTTGATACACATACAACCGTACTTAAAAGATAATTGTTAGGACGCTTATCATATAACATTATAGCTACTTTAGCACCAAGAAAGGGTTCTAATATCTCAAAGAAGATTATGAAACCAATTTTTTGGTCGTATAAAATGTCTATTAACAACATAAATAACGTCCTAATAACAACATATTAGGACACTTTAACAATGTTAAGCGTCCTTAAAAGTTAATTGTTAGGACGGTTAATAAGTTTAATAGGACAATTTCAAAGTCCTGACAAGTCATATGATAGGACGCTATTTTCAGCATGCACACTCTATTATTATGATATGAATAAAACATCAACTAATTATTAAATGAATAAAACGAAATTGTATTTCAAATAAGCAATTGTCATAACAAAAGCACTAAACATAAATATGGTAGACACTATCCAACATAAAGTCTTGTAACATTAAACAATAAATTAAAGCAACAAGAAGCTTAGTCCGGGGTCATCATGCATCCTTTCTCAATCCTCACGAACCACCTACAAATAAACACCCATGTATAAGCATTAAGCTCCATGTTAGTAAAATTAATGGTATGACAAGATTAACAAAGACATACCGAGATAAAGGTACAAGGCCATGCTATGGTTGCACCAACGCAGTTAAAGGTCACAATAGCATACATTTACATTATAACACATTAGCATAAGTCAACTACAACATTTAAGAGCACACTCCAAGAGGGACATGCAATAGGCCACCAAATCATCAAGTTAACACATTAGACATATGCATATAAAACGACCGGTTTTCTAACAGAATTTAGCCCACTAAACAAGTTTTTAAAACATATCAGAAGCCCAAAATAAAAATCACCAAATTTCTCACAGAAGTACATATGTCTTGAGAGTCTACATGAATTTTCCTAGATTTTATTTTTAAGTGTAACTCCATATGAAAAATCGTTTTTCCCAGACCTACCCAGAAAATTAACTGCATAAACATGCAGAAAGTTTGAACTTAAAATACCCGTTTACACACCTTAGAAAAATTCACAAAAATTCCAAGAAGTCACACATAACCCAAATATTACCCCAGCAAAAGGAGAGCTCCTAAATCCTTACGGTTTGAAAATGAAAAATCAAAAACGACTACTGAATTAAATTTCTGCAAACACAGATTTGACATATCATCACACAAAATTCAAAAATACACCCAAATCAACCTCAATCACCTCCAAATCAATTGGAACATTTAATTAGGACCCTAAACTGAGTTTACAAGAAAAAATTATGAATTAAACATTAACCAATTTCGTTTTATGATGCACACATTCTCAGCTATCAAATCTGTCGAGAATTTCAATACATAAAAACCAACTTCCTTTACCCCTTTTAATCCAAAAATCAACCAACTAATTATCTAATTCACATCATCTCATCATTATAAACATTTTATCATCCTCAAATATCATAAACAATCATGAACTCATGTTACCAAATTATATTCGATCCATATGCATTGAAAATCCCATTTTTATCAATTTCCTCATCAAAATTAATATGGGTCTATTTATGTATATATTGTATATCAATTCATATCTTTTTGATTCTTGCGTATAATGATATTCATGATGAAAGAAAAACAAGGAATTAATCAAGGATGCAAGAAAAATACCAAACCCCTCAAGGGATTTCTTATGGGTCGAATAGGATGACAAAACAATAAGCAAGCCTTCAAGAGCCTCCAAATGAACCCCAATGTACACCAAATCGTCTCACGAACACAGAGAATTAATCACCAATATTTCTTGTTCAATATTTTTGATGGATTAAGGGTGAGGAATGATGGTTGTGGCGTTAATATGAAGAACCAGGAAAAGGGATGACTTATTTTTAGGTTTCTAGATTATTTTGGAAGGATATAAATCAAATTAATGATAATTGCAATATTTTACGGATCCCCCCCCCCCACCATTAGGCCGGTTTTTCAAGTGTAGATAGGACCAAAAATTTTATTTTTTTCATTAAATATACTTTAGGTTATATTTTGGTATTTATTTTGTAAGTAGTGTACAAATTTTAAGGTTTTTTGGACCCCGTTCGGTCACGTAACGTGCAATATTTGTTTCTTAATCCAAATTTCACATTCTTGAGTTCATAGGATGTTGTAGTAGCTCAATTATCATTTACTTGAAGTTACATGATCATGTTTGTGATCGTACGATAACCGTTTTTGATTTCGGGCTTGTTTGGTAAACGTACTTAAATCTTCAAGTTTTCAAATTGGAGGGTATTTTGGTAATTTAATCATGATGTGAAAAATGTGGGTTTTACACTTCAATTGTGGCAAATAACCCATATGGTCTCACCAACATTTCATCTCTTTTTGTTGGTACTTGAACGTTTACCTCACACCATCCTCGTCCAATCTCTGTACCAAGCATGAAAATTTGGTCTCTCATGACCCTATCTTGTCGATCTAAGATGTTTTCCATTTCACACAAAAGAAATATAACAAGTGGCTTCAAATCAAGCGAGTAGGGTGTCACATGCAAGGATGATAAGGGTGATCCCCTCAGAAAGATACATGGGAGGTGTTATGAACATGTGACAGCTGAGGAGGTAGAGTTAGACGATAAGAAACCTCCTCCAAAACGTACAAGAATCAAATGGTCCAAATTTGGTTCCACACAATTCCTGTCCTTAATCAAACAATCCAAAAAGTAATGGTCTCATAGAAGCAAATCATATAAGTAGCAAAACACATGTGTACCCCTCAAAATGAACAATGGCATTCAAGCGAATAGAAGACAATTTAATCGATAACATCGGACGGTAGAAAGCTCTACAACGAACCCTAAGATCATTATCAAGATACAAAGGTCAACAAGCATATCCTCGAAGATCCAAACACATCAAAACGTACGGCGATAAGGCAGATCAAACGTATACGTCGAAAGAACCTAAAGTCTCACTATTCGCAGATAGTCGCAACAAAACAGAGATCTAAGGCTCCACTAAGGCACTTCTTAAGACATCCTATGAACACAACAAGTGCACGTTATATGATGTAAGTATTATCACGCTGGCCAGACGGCACAATACTAGCATCATATAAATATGCCCTCATGATGGTTATACTTTGTCTCAATCAGTTAAACAATCTACAAATCCACCTAACAGTCTAACTAACTCCTAGGTTGGTCCTATTCAAGATCAATAACAAACGATGCCGGCAAGACAAATGAAGCTTGTACGTAACAAAGTCAAACAATCGTCATCTATAACAACCCGCAAATTTTCAGACAATAATTTTAAATACTATTACTGTTTATTTTCATCAAAAACCTTAAATTTCATATTTTCTGACATTTACTGTTACCCAAAACCCAAAAATGATAGTAATCTCAAGAATCAAGTCTGCACGCGTACCGACATGGCAATAATAACGATTAAAACAAATAATTATTACTAATGTTATTATACCCAACACTTATAAAAACGTTACCAAAAACCGAAGGCGTTTCACATTACATGTTTCATCTTATAAACGCTCATTTTTTAGTCCGCACTCACTTTTACCTTATTTTACACCTCACTTTAAAATTAAAACTTAAAAAAAAAAAAAAAAGAAAAAAAAAAAGAAAAAATAAAAAAAAACTAATAATAATAAATCGGTTAATTCTATCCTACACCCCACCGCCACCGACGACACATACTTTTATACGTTTTTCTTTTTCTTCTATCTTTCCCAAGAAGCACAGTAACACAGAATGGATCTATCAATCTCCTTGCTTTCTCTTCTTCCCACATGAAGTTACGAGATTGTTTAGAGGGATGTGAGTAGATAGAAACCTTTCCTCAAAGTAGTTAGCATCAAGATCGATCCAGAAAAGCAAGAGTCAAACTATCCATTTTTATTTTCTTTTAAACCCCACCGATCCATAGGGGTGATACCACAATCAAAACTATACTTGGTGGTTCCTGTGAATTCGGCTTGGTGGATTTCCTTATTATCTGTTCTCAATCGGTTGTAACGAGGTTCTATTTGATTTCTTTCCTTCTTGTTCATTGTTGTTAATTATTGTTAAAAATGTTGGTTTGATTTATTGATTAATCGGCTAATTAGATTTTTATTCTTGATCGATTATAATTTTTTTTATCAATCGACTAATGATATTTGGGATAGAATGGGTTGTGGTTAAAATACAAATTGGGTGGTATAGTTTTCTTTAAAACCGAATGGCTTATTAGCCGAAGTAGTACTTAATATCAAGTTTTTCTTATTTTATTTTTGCATTGGATTAATCCCCTGGTCGTGTATTGTTTGGGCAAGCAGTCGAAGTTTTGTAGTTATAATCTTAAGTTGGTGTTGGATTTCTTATTGTTAGATGGAAATTTTTAACCTTTCGCTGCCCCTTTTTGCAACGCACCACACCGAGAGGTCTCGGGTTCGAGCCTTGGTGTGGCCAAAACTTACCCTCCAATATTTGTGTTTTCGTGAAAGTAGTTAGTATATCAGATATTTTTTTTCTTTCTCTTCCGTTTTTACAGATGACACCAACAGGTCAAAATATTAAACCATCTCTTTTTGAAACTGAAACTGAAATCCTTTTCTTGTGAACTAAGACTGATATGGGTTACAACTATTTATTCTAATGTGTTTGCCTAGGGGTGTGTATCGAACCCAACAAACCACAAGAAGGATGCATTTGAGTCGAAATTGAACAAAGCGAAATATGTATAAAACTTTTGTTTTATATACAAATCAGTTGAAATTGAACAAAGAGAAATATGTATAAAACTTTTGTTTTATATACAAATCTTTTGATAATTAAAATAACACAAGCATAAATCAAATGGTGTATTGTAATACGAATTAAATCAACCTACTTGTTCTCGTCAGGTTTTCTCGCGCCTCGTTTATGACTCGCTAGGTCTACTCGTTCTCGACATATTTCAAACCTACTAAACATATTTTATAAACAAGTTATAAACTATACTCAAAACTTACTTGACCAGGTTCTCGTGTTCTGCACGTCAACTCTTTCGTCTAGCGAGGAATGTCTTCAACTCTTCAGGGTAGTCACCGTTGTTTGTCGTCTTCAGGTTCTATCCAAGTCCGTCTTCTGCTAGAAAACTTGATGGTTCAATAGGAATCATATCTGGGAAAACTCAGGGTGCCAAAACATAATTCACACGAAAATGTTCCATCAATAGTTGTAGTTTTGAAAAATTCTTATTAATTAGTGCTTTTCCTATTATGGTGTATCAAGTTTTGAGACTCAAGTATCAAGTGTAATATTAACTAATGTTTAAATAAAACTTTTGTAAATAAGCGTTGTAAAAAACTGATGTTTTATGACTCAAATAAGAAGTGTTCTATTATGGCGTATGATAATAAAACCATAACAAATAAGCGTACTATAAAGGTTAATGTTAAAAGACACAGGTGTCAAGGGTCCTATTAAGTTTTGTTAAAATTAAACTTTTGCAAGTAAGCGTTCTATAAAACTGATACTTTAAGACTCAAATTTCAAGTGTCCTATTATGGTGGATGAATTTATGAGACCCAAGTGTCAAGTGTCATATCAAGTTATGTTTTAATAAAACTTAATTTGAATAAGCATTATAAAAAGCGGATGTTTTACGACTCTAAAAAGAAGTGTCATATTATGCTGTATCATAAAAAATTCCATTATGAATAAGCGTTCTATAAAGGTTAACGTTATAAGACCCTATTGTCAAGGGTCCTATTAGGTTTTGTTATAATAAAAAACGTTTGCGAATAAGCGTTCCATAAAACTAATGTTTTATGACTCAAATATCAAGTGTCCTATAATGGTGTATCAATCTATGGGACCCAAGTGTCAAGTGTCATATTAAGTTATGTTTTAATAATATGTTTGCGAATAAGCGTTCTAAATAATCAATGTTTTATGATTTATGTATCAAGTGTCCTATTATGGTGTATTGTAATAAAACCATAATGAATATGCGTCCTTTAATGGTCCTATTAAGTTTTGTTATAATAAAACTTTTGCGAATAAACGTTCTAAAATACTGATATTTTATGACTCAAAAATAAAAAGTCCTATTATGGTGTATGATAATAAAGCCATTATGCATAAGCGTCCTATAAAGGTTAACATTATAATAACCATGTCTTAAGGGTCCTATTAAGTTTTGTTATAATTAAACTTTTGCGAATGTCCTATTATGGTGTACGATAATAAAACCATTGTGCATAAGCGTCCTATAAAGGTTAACGTTATAATACCCACGTGTCAAAGGTCCTATTAAATTTTGTTATAATAAAACTTTTGTAAATAAGCGTTTTAACTAACTAATGTCTTATGACTCAAAACTCAAGTGTCCTATTATGGTGTATTATAATAAAACCATAATGAATAAACGTCCTATAAAGGTTAAAGTTATAAGACCCAAGTGTCAAGGGTCTTATTAGGTTATGTTATAATAGGACATCTAGTGATCAAGTGTCGTATTACACTATCACATAATGGGACGCCAACAACTAAATGTCTTATAAAGTAATTTATTAGGATCCATATTTTAAGTTTCCTATTAAGTTATATGATAATAAGACCCCAAATAATCAACCATCCTATTATATAACTTTTTAGGACACTGCCTAAGTAGCAAATATTTAAAAAGGACCCCAAACGCTCATATGTCCTATTAAACTGTTTTTTAGGACTCTATTATCATACTGTCCCACACAAAGGGTCCTAAAAAGCCACTTTTGTTGTAGTGGATTTTAAGGAAATCCTTGAGATGTTGATTAGGATCTTCGGAACGAAGTCCATGGAATGTACATCCGCTTTGCACAATCCGGATGGTGTCGGATCGCAAGGGGGACACATTGGCTCCTTGAGTGAGCTCAATAGTGTTTCGATAGCCTTGGTGGCTAGGACGGGAATACTCTCCTAAGGTTCGGGGCCTAATAGGTTGGTTTGCTAGTGGTGGGTTTTGTGGGTGGTTTTGTTGTGGTGGGTTGAAGGGTTCAAAGATGTTACCACCTTCCATGATGTCGGATGGTAAAGGTTACGAACAAAGACACGAAGAAATAAGATAGACTAAAGAAAACCTAAAAATAAAAATAAAATCTTACTAGAAAGGAATCTAGCAAGTAGACCTAATAAAAAGAAATCCTAACCTAGACAATAACTATTCCCCGGGCTGCGGCGCCAAAAACTTGATACGTGGGTGTTGATATAAATAATGCCTAAAAATATTATTAATATTTATCGATATCTCTATGTTTTGATAATCACAAAACGTAAACCCATTGAGCTAAAAATTATCACGTAAACAAGTATTTAGTGATAAATATTCTCTTTACATCCAAATCACTTAAGGTATGAATAAACAAAGTGATTATTGCATTCTATGATCAAAGGAACAATTTTCTTGAACACTAGACTTTTTATAAAATGTCACAAAACATTTTATATCTTTTACAAAATCATTTTTGGAAATAAAAGAATATGTTTAAATCATAATAAATATATGAATTCAAATTTTTAACCAAAAATAGTTAAAATTTCACTAGATAAACTTTCCCTAGAAAAAGACAAGTTTTCTGGCCGTTTTTGGAGGGCGGTCCCCTTAATTGTATGGGCGGCCCCATTAATTATTAAGGGGACCAGCCCCTAATTAAGGGGACCGGCCACGCTCCCAAACAATATTTTCTACCCTTTAAATACTGGTTCATTTCACAGATTTTACCTCACCTTTTGCACCCCAAAACTTTCTGTTCTAGATCTCATTTCTATTCTTTAAAATCCTTTGATCATATATACATTAATCTTTGTTTCAAAGTGATCCAAGCCTCAAGCTTTCAAGTGCAAAAGAAGAATACTTCAATCTACCAAGAGAAGAAGTATTACAACTTGTTGTGACCTCCACATCCAAGTTGTTAGAGCATCATCCATTATATCTATTTCTTTGTGTAACTAGTTGTGAATACTTGATAGAAAATAGATTAGCAAGGTGTGTAGATAGAGAGATTGTGTAGTAGATAGTTGTGAAGTAGAGAAGTTGGGAAGTAGATAGTTGTGAAGAAGATTGTTGTGAAGTAGATAGTTGTGAAGATTGATAGGTGTGAAGAAGCAGTGTTGTGATTAAGACTAGGTGTGAAGAAGTTGTGTAGAAGGTGTGAATAAGTTGTGACAAAGTTGTGGTGTGTATATTGGTGTGTAAGGTTTTCTCCGCCATAAGGGAGTGTAACACCCCCAAAATACCGCAGCGGAAGACTGTGTCATAGGGGTGCTACTTCATAATACAAAGAACAAGGTATAGAAAACGAACTCTAAATGAGACGTTTTGAAAAGTTACCATTCGATTAATAAATTCCGAGATACAAACTTGAGTTCCATAATACAATACATAAGAGTTTTAAGACATATCGAATGGTAAAGATAAAAGCATAAGTCTTCAAAACATGCCAAGCGACTCTATGCTCCATGCAACAGCTTATCATCTTACAGACCTGAGACAAACATGCTAAAGTGTCAACACAATGGTTGGTGAGTTCATAGAGTTTGTCTTAAAATAATTGAAAAGCCTTAAGAGAATGTTCGCACAGCAAAGGCATCGTGAATCCACTCAGTTGCAATTCCCGCCATAAGAGACTTGCAACCTGTGTGTTCACAACCCACTGCTAACATATATAGTATGAATAAGACATGTATAAGTTCATCAAGACAATTTAAGCAATTAGAAGTGAGTCTCTACTTCATCTCCGAAGACCTCACTTTTATGATGTATCCAACATTCGCAAATGTTAGGATGTATCAAAGACAACTGGGAGTCAATTCCCAAAGACAACTGGGAGCCACTTCCCAAAGACAACTGGGAGTCAATTCCCAAAGACAACTACTAGTCAATAAATAGAATAACGCAATTAAGTATACCGCAGTCATGTATGTAAGCAATCAAGTATAACACAGTCAAGTATAGACGTTTTGAGTATTTGTACAAGTAAACAAGTAGTTGAGCATGTGTCTCCCCCAAAGAGTTAAGACAAGTACGAAAAGAGTAGGGGCTATGACTCACCTTAAGCTTAAGTGATGTGAAATGAAAGTGGTAGTCGAATCGCGAAAGTCACTAAGAGTAGCCTATAATAGAACGTTGCGACTTAGGTTTGGAGTAACGTCTAAGAATACGAAGAATTGCCCATATATGTCTTGCATAATGTTCATGATGTAGTACTTAGTATATAGCGTAAGTCTTTGAATATAAATGGTTTATGAAACATGTATAAGTTGTATATCTCTTACTACCGTTCGGGCCGACATAATTCAGAAGTCATGGAGTAAACGTTCGAGGAGCCAGGACACTTTAACTCGTAAATCCACAACTCATCTCGACGGCTTACTTAATGAACTCCTCACATGAGGCTCCCTACTATTGTAGTATTTGATAACAAATGTATAAGTTTTGATCCGAAAAGTTACATGTCCAATATTTGAATAAACTTAGGAAAGTTTATTAGTACATGAAGATTGTTATTAGGGGTAGTTTCATAAGTCTTATATGACCATTTTCTCTTTGTAATATCTCATGGTTCCTTTTGAAGTGAAGTAGATCCAAATTGTTTGTTCAAGTTATCGCCTAATTCCTTGTTTCATGTTTACGCCTAAGTAAGCTTATATGGTCATTTAGTCATGGCTTCGCCGTGACCTTGGTCATTTTTCCATGGTCTTGAGACTCAACCTTGGCTTCAGCCATGGTTGTGGTCTTGGCTTTAGGTCATTAGACCTCTTGGTCTTAGTAAATGATAACTATAATATACTGACTTTGGTCTAAAATGGGCTGTTAAGATTTTGAAGAAATTTATCACTCGGAAAGCGTTTTCAGGGCTCGAGCTTCTTTGTTCCTGAACGAAAACGTCGTTCCGGACAACTTTCGTGCTTTAACTTTTTGATGAATCGGACCAGAAGGGTGACCTTAAAAAGCTAAATTTGATCAGAATGCTATTTAGGCAGTTTTGCCGTTTTGGTTTCGCTAACTTCTTATGGCCATAACTTTTGACTCGGGTACTCGTTTTGGGTGATTCAAATTGCTATGTTTTCCTTGTTAAGTCCTCTTTAACAGTAAGTAAGTTTCAAATATCAAAGTTATACTATTTTGGTCGTGGTTCTCTATAAAAATCACCAGTTTGCTTGTTTACTTGTCATAAGTTAACATATGTATACCAATACTTGTTTTATCCATTTTTAAACATCATGAACACAATAACAAGAACATATATAGCATGAAAGGAACACAAAGAGCATGAAAATGATAATTAAGCAAGAAAGTATGTTAGGGTTTGCTTACAACTTTTGGCCTTAATGAAAAAGGGAAACTAGGACTTTGTTTGAACAAGCTTTCCTCCTTTGCAACCTATGATAAACCGAGGTTATTTGAAGATTATAACGACGCCTTCTTGAAGTCCAAAGCTATTTGAAGATTATAACAACGTCTTTTTGGAGACTTTAAAGTTATAACAACTTTTCTTAGAAAATTTCCAAGATTGAAGATCAAACACTAGTTTTCTTTCAAAAACTAGTTAACTTTCTTACAAAATATAAGAAAAGTGCCTTAGGTTTTAGGACATAAAGGTTATAAGAAGGTGTGGTGCAAGTTTTCTATGTGTTATTAGTTGGCTATTTATAGGATGAGAAAAATAGTTAACCATATATTGGGTTAGAATGTAACCATGGTTAATTTAGACACTTGTAAACATCCTAGAGATCAATGGTCAAGATCAAGCCTCCAAAATGGTGACTCCCCCCCTAAATGGCGGTTCAAAGGTGATAAGGGTGACTAGATGATGAGTCTTGGTGTTATCTTGCTTAGTTTGTGCATTTTGACTCCGTAAAAAGCTAACCGTAAATGATTAAGCCTCAAAACGTAAAACCGGGTATCGTAAAAATATGAAACTTGAAAGTATTGTTAAACATGTCAATATAGTCCATAATAAAATATAAAATGAGTGGTAGGATCTATCGGGTGCTAAAACCCTGCTAAAAACTGGAAACACGGGTCTAAAACGCGTAATTCGCGTAAAACGCTGAACTGAAAAACGTAAAATTCCAAAACTTTTGGAATTGTCATAAAATGATAGAAAATCATATTTCTATTGTTTATAATGTTTTATGGATATATCGGGATGCTGGAAGGACGTTTAAACCTAAAAGTAAATCTCGGACACGGCTTTGTGATTTTTGCAGAAATGATCCGACGAGCGTCAAACTCTCGGATTATCGTTAAAATAGCTTAACTTACGAGAATATGAAATAAAAATTTCTGAGATGAATAGTGAAAAGTGAATAGTAAAAAGTGAATAGTAAAGTGAATAGTAAAAAGTGAATAGTGAAATTTTCGGGAATAAAAGTTAACCTGAAATTGCGAATTGTTACAGTCTCTACCCCTTCAGGAAACTTCGTCCCGAAGTTTAGTGTGTCTAGGTCTCTTATCTTAATAGCGGCATAATAAAGCTAAGTTTTTGAACTAGGATAGAATAATATGGTAGGATAAAGTACGTACCCGTTACGCATTGCGGGCTTCCTTAGCACCCAAATAGTATGCTCGACCCCGAGGTGGACTATCATTGTATTCACGCTTTGGGTTATTTGCTTCAAGCATTACTGCTAGAGTCGGGTTATCCAGTACTTGTCCCTGTGCCCTATTCAACTTAGGACAAGTATTTCGGAAATGGTTTGGGCTGTTGCACTCATGGCATGTCTTTTGGTTGTTTCCTATATTGTCCGCATTCGCCTGCCTTGTAATTGATTTACACTGACTTGCAAAGTGGCCAGACTTCTTGCAATTATAACACACAGGGCATGGTTCAGACCTTTGATGATGATAAGTGCATTTAGTACACTTAGGATGTGGACCCTCATACTTTTTCTGATCATAAACTGTTGCTGCAAATCCTCTTGCTCTCTTATTATCAACCATTGTACCCTTTTGCTCGCTCGATTCACCTGCTCCCTTTCTTTTATCACTAGTCTTCAAAGTTCCATTCCTAACCATCTCATCTGTTAGGGTCCCTGCTCTTAGTATTGTACTTTGAATTGTGGGAGGTTCGGTTGTTTTCACCATCCCACGAATCTCGGGAACAAGGCCATAGATGTACCTCTCAATCCTCTTGGATTCAGGGGTAACCAGATGAGGAACTAGTTTAGCTAGTTCATGAAACCGATCTGTGTAGGTTGCATGACCAGCCCCTACCATAGAGTGATGCCAAAACTCGTCTTCTAGTTTTTGCATTTCATTAACCGGGCAGTATTCTTCCTTCAGTAGTCCTTTAAAGTCGTCCCATGTCATGCCTACAGCTGCTTCTCTAGTCCTTGCTTGAATCTGCATGTTCCACCATGTCAATGCCTTTTCTGATAGTAAGCATGCAGAATATTTCACTCTCTGGTGGATTGCACAGTTACTGATGTCAATCACTGACTCCATCTTCTCGACCCATCGAGTATATGCCAATGCACCTCCTTTGCCATTAAACTCAATTGGTTTGCATGACGTAAATTCCTTATACGTACATCCAGTCCTATGGTTGTTGTTGTTGTTGTTGTTGTTGTTGTTGTTGTTATCATTCCTTCCTCCATTATTTGTAGCGTCATTTATGCTTTCGTGGTTTCCCGAATTGTTCATGTGATTGCCAACTTGTGTGACTATAGTGGGAAGTAGGTTTTGTAGTTGTTGGGCAATAATGGTGGAGACATCTGGATTTCCACCAGCGTTACTAGGGTTACTAGTGTCGTGAGCATCTCCTCTACCTCCACGTCCACCAGTTCTTCCACTATCATTACTAGGATTACTAGTGTCGTGAGCAGTTCCTCTACCTCCACGACCACCAGTTCTTCCACCTCTTGGTGTTGCACCACCTCGGCTAGTGCTACGAGTTACTCTCTTTGGTGCCATGATATCTACAAGGAGGGACATTTTGTCGACGTCAGATATGAGGTGATATTCCTGGACTACTTAGTCTTAAATCTTGTCAATTTTGAGTCAATCGTCGATTAATGTAAGCATGGTCACATATGTCTACGTGAGTCGTGACGCATTTATAATTATGTTGGCCACCATAATTATAATTGCTTCCTTTCACACGTATACATATTTACCAGGCACACATAACTCAACAATTGGTACTACATAATTGGGTAGACTTTCTATCATCTGCTCTTAAGTTGAGAAAGGGGTAACATAGTCTGGGTATCTAGAGAAGGTGATATGACGAAATGGACTAGTCGCGCTTGTAGAAAGGTTTGAGTGTCGTACTAGGACATATGAACCACTTCTAGGTATTAGAATCATATAAAGTAAGTATAAGGCAAATCATCAATCTCTACAGGAAACTAATAACCTTTATTTAACTTAATCTTATGTCTTATCAAACAAGAACTGTCACAAGATTAAGTTAATTAAACAATTATTACTTAGCTCTAAATTTTTGATGACTTGACTATTGTCTCGGGTTTCTTCTAAACAAACAATTAGCAATAAGCATATGCACATGAAGTGTGTGTAAAGCAAAATAAAGAGAAGAGTCTTAATGTTTATAGCAGTTATAGTCTAGGTAGTAAATGCAACCTAGTTCTCTATAACCAAGGCTCTGGTACCAATCTGTAACACCCCCAAAATACCACAGCGGAAGACTGTGTCATAGGGGTGCTACTTCATAATACAAAGAACAAGGTATAGAAAACGAACTCTAAATGAGACGTTTTGAAAAGTTACCATTCGATTAATAAATTCCGAGATACAAACTTGAGTTCCATAATACAATACATAAGAGTTTTAAGACATATCGAATGGTAAAGATAAAAGCATAAGTCTTCAAAACATGCCAAGCGACTCTATGCTCCATGCAACAGCTTATCATCTTACAGACCTGAGACAAACATGCTAAAGTGTCAACACAATGGTTGGTGAGTTCATAGAGTTTGTCTTAAAATAATTGAAAAGCCTTAAGATAATGTTCGCACAGCAAAGGCATCGTGAATCCACTCAGTTGCAATTCCCGCCATAAGAGACTTGCAACCTGTGTGTTCACAACCCACTGCTAACATATATAGTATGAATAAGACATGTATAAGTTCATCAAGACAATTTAAGCAATTAGAAGTGAGTCTCTACTTCATCTCCGAAGACCTCACTTTTATGATGTATCCAACATTCGCAAATGTTAGGATGTATCAAAGACAACTGGGAGTCAATTCCCAAAGACAACTGGGAGCCACTTCCCAAAGACAACTGGGAGTCAATTCCCAAAGACAACTACTAGTCAATAAATAGAATAACGCAATTAAGTATACCGCAGTCATGTATGTAAGCAATCAAGTATAACACAGTCAAGTATAGACGTTTTGAGTATTTGTACAAGTAAACAAGTAGTTGAGCATGTGTCTCCCCCAAAGAGTTAAGACAAGTACGAAAAGAGTAGGGGCTATGACTCACCTTAAGCTTAAGTGATGTGAAATGAAAGTGGTAGTCGAATCGCGAAAGTCACTAGGAGCAGCCTATAATAGAACGTTGCGACTTAGGTTTGGAGTAACGTCTAAGAATACGAAGAATTGCCCATATATGTCTTGCATAATGTTCATGATGTAGTACTTAGTATATAGCGTAAGTCTTTGAATATAAATGGTTTATGAAACATGTATAAGTTGTATATCTCTTACTACCGTTCGGGCCGACATAATTCAGAAGTCATGGAGTAAACGTTCGAGGAGCCAGGACACTTTAACTCGTAAATCCAGAACTCATCTCGACGGCTTACTTAATGAACTCCTCACATGAGGCTCCCTACTATTGTAGTATTTGATAACAAATGTATAAGTTTTGATCCGAAAAGTTACATGTCCAATATTTGAATAAACGTAGGAAAGTTTATTAGTACATGAAGATTGTTATTAGGGGTAGTTTCATAAGTCTTATATGACCATTTTCTCTTTGTAATATCTCATGGTTCCTTTTGAAGTGAAGTAGATCCAAATTGTTTGTTCAAGTTATCGCCTAATTCCTTGTTTCATGTTTACGCCTAAGTAAGCTTATATGGTCATTTAGTCATGGCTTCGCCGTGACCTTGGTCATTTTTCCATGGTCTTGAGACTCAACCTTGGCTTTAGCCATGGTTGTGGTCTTGGCTTTAGGTCATTAGACCTCTTGGTCTTAGTAAATGATAACTATAATATAGTGACTTTGGTCTAAAATGGGCTGTTAAGATTTTGAAGAAATTTATCACTCGGAAAGCGTTTTCAGGGCTCGAGCTTCTTTGTTCCTGAACGAAAACGTCGTTCCGGACAACTTTCGTGCTTTAACTTTTTGATGAATCGGACCAGAAGGGTGACTTTAAAAAGCTAAATTTGATCAGAATGCTATTTAGGCAGTTTTGCCGTTTTGGTTTCGCTAACTTCTTATGGCCATAACTTTTGACTCGGGTACTCGTTTTGGGTGATTCAAATTGCTATGTTTTCCTTGTTAAGTCCTCTTTAACAGTAAGTAAGTGTCAAATATCAAAGTTATACTATTTTGGTCGTGGTTCTCCATAAAAATCACTAGTTTGCTTGTTTACTTGTCATAAGTTAACATATGTATACCAATACTTGTTTTATCCATTTTTAAACATCATGAACACAATAACAAGAACATATATAGCATGAAAGGAACACAAAGAGCATGAAAATGATAATTAAGCAAGAAAGTATGTTAGGGTTTGCTTACAACTTTTGGCCTTAATGAAAAAGGGAAACTAGGACAAGAACTAGGACTTTGTTTGAACAAGCTTTCCTCCTTTGCAACCTATGATAAACCGAGGTTATTTGAAGATTATAACGACGCCTTCTTGAAGTCCAAAGCTATTTGAAGATTATAACGACGTCTTTTTGGAGACTTTAAAGTTATAACAACTTTTCTTAGAAAATTTCCAAGATTGAAGATCAAACACTAGTTTTCTTTCAAAAACTAGTTAACTTTCTTACAAAATATAAGAAAAGTGCCTTAGGTTTTAGGACTTAAAGGTTATAAGAAGGTGTGGTGCAAGTTTTCTATGTGTTATTAGTTGGCTATTTATAGGATGAGAAAAATAGTTAACCATATATTGGGTTAGAATGTAACCATGGTTAATTTAGACACTTGTAAACATCCTAGAGATCAATGGTCAAGATCAAGCCTCCAAAATGGTGACTCCCCCCCTAAATGGCGGTTCAAAGGTGATAAGGGTGACTAGATGATGAGTCTTGGTGTTATCTTGCTTAGTTTGTGCATTTTGACTCCGTAAAAAGCTAACCGTAAATGATTAAGCCTCACAACGTAAAACCGGGTATCGTAAAAATATGAAACTTGAAAGTATTGTTAAACATGTCAATATAGTCCATAATAAAATATAAAATGAGTGGTAGGATCTATCGGGTGCTAAAACCCTGCTAAAAACTGGAAACACGGGTCTAAAACGCGTAATTCGCGTAAAACGCTGAACTGAAAAACGTAAAATTCCAAAACTTTTGGAATTGTCATAAAATGATAGAAAATCATATTTCTATTGTTTATAATGTTTTATGGATATATCGGGATGCTGGAAGGACGTTTAAACCTAAAAGTAAATCTCGGACACGGCTTTGTGATTTTTGCAGAAATGATCCGACGAGCGTCAAACTCTCGGATTATCGTTAAAATAGTTTAACTTACGAGAATATGAAATAAAAATTTCTGAGATGAATAGTGAAAAGTGAATAGTAAAAAGTGAATAGTAAAGTGAATAGTAAAAAGTGAATAGTAAAATTTTCGGGAATAAAAGTTAACCTGAAATTGCGAATTGTTACCGTGAGCTTGTTGATATAGTGAAGAAAACTTTCGAGTAGGTGACTCGAGGAGTGGAGTAGGCCAAGGAAGGTGTCCTTGTAGCTGAACCACTATAAATCCTTTGTCTCGCGGTTAGATCTTTCCATATCTTACTTATTATCTTGCTTATATCGCTATTACTTTTGTAGACGTAGACGTATATATATAGTTGCTCATATAGTGCTAGTATTGATTTTACTTAAAGATCAAACAAAAGTTTCATTCACAAAACAAAGTTTTTACAATCAAACTAAAAAGATAAGATACATATAATTGATCATTTCGATCAAGTATAATTTTCATACAAAATATAACTAAGGATTATAAAATAAACGTTTACTTACTTATCTCTCGTATATAGTTATAATTGTTTGTATTATGCATGTGTTGATTTCACATACTTAGTTTACATTATTATTATTGTTCATACTTAGATATAGTTGTTCATATTGTTCAAGATTTGAGTTCACATAAGATCGAATCAAAGTTTTAAAAGCAAACAAGTTTTTAAAACTAAACTAAGTTTTCATAATAAAATCAAAAAGACGTAAAACTATTCAACCCCCCCCCCTTCTAGTTTTCCACAATTGGCATCAGAGCCAGGTTAAACAAGATTTTTAAAATATATTGTATTTTAAAACTTGTAACGATCTATGGAATCTGAAAAATATTTAGAAGGGCAATCTATGCAAAGACCACCACTACTTGAAAGTGATGGATTTTTATATTGGAAAAATCGATTTGAAACTTATGTGAAATCAAAGGATCTAGATCTTTGGCATGTTATTACCTTTGGTGATTTTCCCCCTATTCAATATAATTTTGAAACTAAAAAGGATGAGATTGTATCTTTTCAAAAACAAAATGATGATTTGAAAAAAAAAAAAAAAAAAAAAAAAAAAAAAACTAGCAAAAAATAATGAGGCAAAAATGGTTATTTATAATGCGTTACCACGCAAAGAATATGAAAGAATTTTTATGTGTAAAACCGCAAAAAAAATTTGGGATTCTTTACTAATAACTCACCAAGGTAATAGTCAAGTTAAGGATAACAAAATAGATCTACTTGTGCAACAATATGAGCAATTTACGATTCCGGAAGATGAATTAATTGATAATGCTTTTGCAAGGTTTAACACTATCATCACAAGTCTAAAAGCATTTGATGAGAACTTTTCTAGTAAGAAATTTGTCAGGAAATTTCTTAGGGCTCTTCATCCAAAATGGCGAGCTAATTGGGAACTTGAAAGTACACGAGGTTATAATAAAGAAGGACTCTGAAATTGTCAAAGGAAAAAGAGAACAAAGCAAATCCATTGCTTTGAGAGCTAGGAGAGAATCTAGTGACGACGAAAGCTCAACCTCCGAAAGTGATGATAAAGAATACGCTATGGCCGTAAGAGATTTCAAGAAATTTTTCAAAAGATGAGGAAGATTCGTTAGACAACCGCATGATGAAATGAAAGTATCTCAAAGAAGTAAAAATGACAAGAATGTGAAGAATGAAAGGAAGTGTTTTAAATGTGGTGATCCAAATCATCTCATCGGAAAGTGTCCAATGATGTCAAGAGATCAAAATCAAAAGGCATTCATTGGAGGTGCTTGGAGTGATAGCGATGAGGACAAGAAAGAAACCACGAAGGACGAAAAGTTTCGTATGGCTAAGACGTCAAAAGAGATACAATTCGAAACCGAATTCTTTAGTGATGAAAATTTATCATTAGATGAAAAAGACCTAGATAATGAATATAATAGATTATGCAAATTAGGTCAAAAAGTAATGGTTAAAAATAAGTCACTAAAACATATTAATAATCTATTAGAAAATGAAGTACTCGAATTAAAAATTAAACTACAACATTTGGAAAAAGAAAAAGAAGTTTTTATAGAATGTAAAACATGCTTAGAGGTCAAAAATGAAAACGAAAAACTTAAAGATAAAATTTTCAAACTTGACAAGTTTAAAAATGGAAGTAACTCACTTAAGAAAATAATAAGTGTTCAAGAAACTTCGGGAGATAAAACCGGTCTAGGACTCACCTTAACTAATGTTTCAACTAGTGAAAATAAAAATATAAAGTTTGAATGTGAATCTAGTAAACAAAAACCATTAGAGTCAAAACCTAAGTATATACTTATAGAAGATAGAAAAATACATATTGCAAGTGATGAGGAAGTAAAAAGTTTTTATAAACCATCATTAAAAGTCAAAACCGGATTTTCTAAACCAAAATTAAGATCTAAAACTCCACCTCCAAATAGACCAAATAATCCTCATCTTCGGTCTAAAACCCCTCAACCTAGAAGAAACCAAAATAGACAAAACTACAATAATACTAGTCATCAAATGTGGAATTATCAACCAAGTTACAATCCTTGGGGAATATTACCACCATACATGCATCCTAGCCAAATGTTAAATATGTTTGGACCAAACAACTTTGGACTAATGAGACAATGCGGACCAAGTGGCTAAGTTGTCAATCTTCGAAGAAGTTGGAATCTCATCTACAAATGACTTCTATAAGTCAACATAGTCACTTGAAGTGCTTGAAGAAAATCCATTTAAGACTAAAAGGTACACGTCTCTTTTAAGTTCTTCGCTATAATTTGCATGCTTAGATATATGATTAGTTAGATTAATGCTTAGCTATACATATATATTGTTTGTAACTCTTATACATATATATGTACATAATAGCTTATACTCTTATTACCTAGAAACATCATTGGTTGACCTTCCTAGGTATAAGATGAAATTGTTCATTGTCGAACATAATAGAAAATGGAAATCTTCTATATCCACTATTAGCAAACTCATGGTGATGAAGTGAAATGAGTTAAGTGGATAAATCGTTAATATAGAAGTACGATTAGATCCCTCGCGTAAGAAAACTATGGATGAAACAAGCTCCCGTAGACTATGGCATTAAGTTAGATAAGCGTGCAAAAACAAAGAAACTATAGATGTTAGGTTATACCCCATTCAACACTCTCGCATCTAACATATAAATTTTCGTCATCACTTCCTTTAGGATCATAGGATATGTAGAAATGATAGCATGAGATAATAATAGGCTTAACCAATCCTCTTGAGTATGAGATCTTTAATAAACATCTTTTAAAATATATGATTAATGATATTTGTTGTCAAAAATCTAATATCTCTAAAAATATGCAAAAACCTCACATTTTGAAAATAGTTTTTCAAATAACTATCCCACTTTTAAATAACATGTTTTCACTATCAATATCCACAATTTTGTTTTGATCAAAACCAAAGATTGGGAAAATTTTCTTTACCTTTCATTAACACATTTTGAAGTAAAACCCAATCTATTTTATTCTAATAACTCTCACATCTACGTGAAAACCTACTTTCAAACATTGTTGAATAATGCTAAAAACATCTCTTTAAATCATGCATGGTGATCTCATATTTGTCATCTATATTTATATAAATGACACTTATAAGTGAACTAAATCAAATCAAGAGGACCATGGTTTGTCTATTAAGACTCTTTTTGTAACAAGTCTAGAAATCCATGCTATCATAATTACCCACTTATTGCACATTGATACACATTAGGATTAATCCTCCTAAGTTATGTAGTTATGTAATACTTGATGATTGCTTATTGTTTCCTAGCACTTATATACTTGCTTGATGAGTATGTTTGCTTGCTAGATGAAATTGCTTGTTTACTTAATCTCTTTGGTTAACATGCTTTGGCTACATATTTGCCTACATAATTAGTATATGCTTAATTGCCTCAAAGAGCTGGACTTGTTTGAAACCAAAAACACAACCTTTCTGCAATTCACTACCAAAAACCCTTTTCTGGCAATCTGGGAATCACCAGATGGGCGGCCCCTTTAAATCATAAAGCAGCCCCCTTAATTATTAAGGGGACCGGCCTCCAATTAAGGGGACCGTCCATCTGATGGTTGAAGGTGTTGTTTCCTTTTTCTACTTTTTAGCCCATTTCATCCTACACTTCCCAAATTCATAAACCTAGTTTATCCTAAACCTTCTATCAAAGTTTATACATCCTTAATCCCACCAATCCTACATTATAAACACTCTCATTCCTCTCAATCTATACTCATCTCTTCATGTCCTCTCCCATTAAACCAAAACCACCAAGAAACCCGTTTGGAGAAGAAAGCCTAACTTCCATTAAAAGCCCGTCAAACCAAATGATGTTGTCAAACATCCAACACAAAATTCCTCCTATGTCTTCAACATTACGTACCTAACACCTCACTCTCCTTCACACCAACATTACATATCAAAAACCTTACTCACCCATATCATTCTACATTACACTCAAACCTCATAATCTTTTCACAACTCAAGCGATGTTGTTCATAATCAACCAACACCTAAACCTCACTCTCACATAAATGATCCATTTAACAACAAATCATCCATTCGTGCTTCCACTAATGCTCCTTCTTATGATGAGCATGCACAATCCCAAAACAATAATCCCAACCTCATTACCAACACTTTACATGATTGCTCATTCACCAAAAACACCATCCACTCATGAAGCATCTCTTCCACCCATATCATGTTTTCATGATTACCCAAGCTCAAACATGTCTCCACCACCAAGATTATCACCACCACATCCTACAACTTCACATGTCATTCCTATGTTGCATGTTCAAACCCTCACCTAAGAAAACTATCATGCTCCACCACCATCACCTTCCTCCGAACACTTGAAGTTCGTTGAGGCGCTAAAAGAAGTCCATGAGCTTAGTGCTCTTTTAGCCTTACATCTTGCTCAACGCAATTTGGATCCACCTTCATCTAGATCACCCTAATCACCACACAACATAAATCAACTTGAGAAACATGTCAACAATTGACCTTGTTGCATCTTTCTCCTAAAAACCATTGCATTCAATGAACACTTCACTTGGATTGAATATCTTCTCACTAGATCACATCCAATACCCTCACTTGAACAACATCCAAAACCTTAATCAACCTCTTCCGCTACAAACTCTCCACCACCAAACTCTCCAACATTTATGACACAAACATATACCTCCATTAATCCAACAACCTTACACTAACTCAACCATCTTTATTCCAAACACTCCATCATCAACCATCTAAGCATACTATATGCTTATGATTTTCCCTTTCAAATACGAATCAACCAACCTTTTGCTACAAGCAAGTCAGATGGCTCTCTTTGGCAAATTAGGATCTTTAACATAATCTCTTTGAATTAATTGTTATTTATCCTAAATATTGGTCTGCTATGCTTGTTATTTGTATATTGCATATTCTTCTATATATGCTTGTGCTTCTAATATTTTTGCAGCCAAGATTCCCATTGCTCGATTCCTTGGTGCTCTCGAACGAGGGGGAGCACACATCAAGGGGGAGCTTTCATCTCGTCTAACTTCATTTATGAAGCTAGTCGGCATAACCTTTTTGATTCTACAAAAAGGGGGAGAAGTGAATATAAACTCACTAAATACACATCTAAAAATTACTTTTTAGAATTGATCAGTTTAGGTTTTGTAATCATCAAAAAGGGGGAGACTGTTGATATAAATAATGCCCAAAAACATTATTAACATTTATCGATATCCCTATGTTTTGATAATCACAAAACGTAAACCCATTGAGCTAAAAATTATCATGTAAACAAGTATTTAGTGATAAATATTCTCTTTACATCCAAATCACTTAATGTATGAATAAACAAAGTGTTTATTGCATTGTATGATCAAAGGAACAATTTTCTTAAACACTAGACTTTTTATAAAATGTCACAAAACATTTTATATCTTTTACAAAATCATTTTTGGAAATAAAAGAATATGTTTAAATCACAATAAATATATGAATTCAAATGTTTAACAAAATATAGTTAAAATTTCACTAGATAAACTTTCCCCAGAAAAAGACAAGTTTTCTGGCCGTTTTTGGAGGGCGGTCCCCTTAATTGTATGGGCGGCCCCCTTAATTATTAAGGGGACCGGCCCCTAATTAAGGGGACAAGCCCCTAATTAAGGGGACCGACCACGCTCCCAAACAGTATTTTCTCCCATTTAAATACTAGTTCATTCCACAGATTTTACCTCACCTTTTGCACCCCAAAACTTTCTGTTCTAGATCTCATTTCTATTCTCTAAAATCCTTTGATCATATATACATTAATCTTTGTTTCAAAGTGATCCAAGCCTCAACCTTTCAAGTGCAAAAGAAGAATACTTCAATCTACCAAGAGAAGAAGTATTACAACTTGTTGTGACCTCTACATCCAAGTTGTTAGAGCATCATCCATTATATCTATTTCTTTGTGTAACTAGTTGTGAATACTTGATAGAAAATAGATTAGCAAGGTGTATAGATAGAGAGATTGTGTAGTAGATAGTTGTGAAGTAGAGAAGTTGGGAAGTAGATAGTTGTGAAGAAGATTGTTGTGAAGTAAATAGTTGTGAAGATTGATAGGTGTGAAGAAGTATTGTTGTGATTAAGTAGTGACTAGGTGTGAAGAAGTTGTGTAGAAGGTGTGAATAAGTTGTGACGAAGTTGTGGTGTGTAAGGTTTTCTCCGCCATAAGGGAGCTTGTTGACATAGTGAAGAAAACTCTCGAGTAGGTGACTCGAGGAGTGGAGTAGGCCAAGGAAGGTGTCCTTGTAGTCAAACCACTATAAATCCTTTGTCTCGCGGTTAGATCTTTCCATATCTTACTTATTATCTTGCTTATATCGCTATTACTTTTGTAGACGTAGACGTATATATATAGTTGCTCATATAGTGCTAGTATTGATTTTACTTAAAGATCAAGCAAAAGTTTCATTCACAAAACAAAGTTTTTACAATCAAACTAAAAAGGTAACATACATATAATTGATCATTTCGATCAAGTATAATTTTCATACAAAATATAACTAAGGATTATAAAATAAACGTTTACTTACTTATCTCTCGTATATAGCTATAATTGTTTATATTATGCATGTGTTGATTTCACATACTTAGTTTACATTATTATTATTGTTCATACTTAGATATAGTTGTTCATATTGTTCAAGATTTGAGTTCACATAAGATCGAATCAAAGTTTTAAAAGCAAACAAGTTTTTAAAACTAAACTAAGTTTTCATAATAAAATAAAAAAGACGTAAAACTATTCAACCCCCCTTCTAGTTTTCCACAGTGGGAATCGCACCAGGCTTTACCTCTTGAGGGATCTCGACAAGCTTACAACCCCCACCAGGCAGTGTACCTGATCGTTGTAGTATAGTATAGTGACAAGTACCGGGGGATTGATCGTTCAACTCAGGAATAGTGTCTAGAGGTGAGGGATGATTCTTTTTGTATTTTTATGTTTTATAAAAACAACTAAAATCTCGGTTTTTAGAAGAGTGGGTGGAATTAGTTGCTAGCCAACTAACCCAAATAACTACTAATGCAATCAAAATTAAAATAACAAAAATGAAATAAATCTAATTATACTAATGTGGTGTAACAATAATGGGGAAAGTTGTGTTTACTTAGGTTTCATTACTCCCTAGATATCTTTTACAGGTTGATAGCTTGTTCATGGATGATGGGTCATATTGCTTAATACTAGTCGTAGGGCCGTGTACAATATTCCCTAACTCTATAGGATCCTACTTCACTCCTATGTCGAGCCGTTAGAAGCTCCTAACATGGGATCATTAGAATTCTCCTATGCATTAAATACAACCAAATATCATAGTACACCTCCGATCATGTTTCTTAAGACGTTCAAGCAAGTTACCAATGGAAGTCTGCCAGTTTTCTTAAGCCTAACATCGAATACAATCATCCGTAACAACTATAAACAAACAATCAACCCATAATTAACATCTAGGTTTCACTACATCTAAGCAAACACAAAAGTAATCTAGCCGAGCATGTTAAATTGAAGACAAGTGTAAGATATATTCAAACAACACATAGACATATTGATTGAATTGAAAGAGTACTTGTCTCAAATAGAACATGAAAGTTTCAAAGGGTTAAAACCCTTGAAAAAGCTGTGAAAATCGGCCTAGGGTTTTTCCCTCAAAGTTGCACACCAATGAATGAAATTTGGAAAACTATATATAGATAATACAGGGTGACAGCGTCAAGAAGGAATCTGTGACGCCGTCAACTTGCCGCCTATAATGAAATCGGATTGCCTAGATCCACTTTTAACGCCGTCATGTGTAACATTGTTCTGGGCCGTCACTAATACTTGGACCATGACGGCCTTGGGTGACACCGTCATCTCCAATGCACAGAACTCTCTGGATCATCACGTGTATTGTCCACATCCACCTCTTGTATTACTCTTGACGCCGTCACTTGGAGACTCTTGACGCCGTCAGGTACTCCGTACTGTTCCCAGCAAGGAAAATTAAGACTTTGCCGTTTTCTTCACTTTTATGCTCCAAAAACGTCCAAAATACTTACTTTTCCAGATTTCTCTCCAAAAGTACCTAAAATGACAAAAGGAATGATTTAGGGCAATATTTGATCAAATAATCTCGACTTCGGGCTTAAATGACCCCTTAAAAATGGTTCATTTTTCGCCTCATCAATTGCATACTGCATAACTAAACATTTGAAACCACAAATAACATACTTAATTATTATTATAACAAACACCTTAAACGTTTCAAATATATTTGACAAAACAGACATATAAGAACCATGCAAATCAAGAGTTTAAGATAAACCATCGAAACAAATGTACGCGGTATGTAATGATAGGTTCAAACTACAAGCACTAAAAGAAATCTACTACGGATGTGGTGGAAGCTCAGGGGAGTTTCAAAATCTTCCTAGCCAACTCCCAATTCATCTTTTGATTTTCAGCTACATCATTAGTTAAATTGCTGACCCGGATATAGATTTTCTTCAAAAACGGGGAACAAGCAAGTATAAACTTTATTATACATAATTCACTATCGGATTTAGGAAATGATTTAAACACCACACTCTGTAGCTGCCTTGGGCCCAGTATGTTGCTTGGTAACTCAAATGCAGAAAGTTTAAAAGGAACATCACTAAGCTCGTTAGCAGCCTGAAAAATACATAATAGTGTGATGCAAAAACATGCCAATTTATCAGGATTTTTTTATACATATTCTTTCCACTTACGCTTGTTTCTAGAATTAGCAAATTTGGAGATGCACTAATCATTCCAATGACGAATGATGCCATAACATTGTTCCCAAAATCGACTCCGGACAGATTAAAAGTCATCAGGGATACAAAGTCGACAACGACATTGTTATTGGAATTAGCTTCTACCAACATCTACAAAAGTCCACATTTCATATTTATTATAGATTAATTTTAAAATGCATACCTTCAATTTATAGAACTCAAATTGGTTTTACATTGCAATCATCAAAATCCAATGTAAGCGTCTCAAGCTTTGGAAGACTTGCCAGGTAAAGGAGGTTGGACGATGTGATTGTCGTCGGTTTGTTCCAAACACCGAATGACAAATGTAACTCCATGATATTTCTAAGTTTTGCAATTTCCAACAGTCTCATTTCCTTTGTAGTAGAAATATTAACTTTCAGAAACTCAAGTAACGAACAACGCACTAAAAACTCCCAAAATGTACCGCTAAGAAAGTTTACATATAAAAATTCTAGCCTCAATAGTTTTGGAAAAATACAAAATGTTTCCAAATTAAGCATCTTACAATGATGAAGTTCCAAATGTTTCAACTCTGTACAGGAGTAAATTTCACTTGGCAACGTAACTGGTTCACCATACCAGTTTCTAATTCTCAGCTCCTCAATTCCCTCATTAGACAAGTATAAAAGCCAATCTCCAAACTCTTCATAACTCAAGTCTGAGATTCCACAAACAGGTTTTGGATCTATGGAGAAGATAAACCTTCTTATTGGACCTATAAGTGTAAGTAAAAGCCTCGTTATATCATTCCCATCAAACTTAGTTGTTAGAAAATTAAAGAAATCCTCATCAACTATTATATTGGTTAGCAAACAACACTTAAACCTCCAGTTTCTAGCTAACGTTGAGGTCCTCACCGCTTCTTTTAGTGGCAAACGATTCAAAATATTAGTGATTACATTATTTGGCATCTTGCCAATATATTCTTCTGATGCATAGTTGGAGGTTCTATGAACCCGACGACGACTGGTTCAGCAAACGACATAATATTAGTTGGATTTGAGTAGGGTTTTCAGTTTTATAAATGTTGACTTACTTTTTGGTATGATGGATAGTGTATTTGGTGTGGCATTCAATGTGTTGCAGTTTTTGGTATGATGGATAGTGTATTTGGTGTGGCATTCAATGTGTTGCAGTTTTTGGTATGATGGATAGTGTATTTGGTGTGGCATTCAATGTGTTGCACTGTTTGTGTGTGGGTCATGTTCTAGTACAAGATGGAAAGCGGCAAAAAAAGGGGAAGGTATATGTTAGTAAAATCACAAGACACATAGGGACTTCATGTGTACATATTATTTGTCTACATATTATGTGTAAGTGTGTAAGTTAGTTTACATAGGGCAACTTGTACTAAACTGGGCGACATGTATTGGGCAACTTTTTTTTTCGTCCTTTTGCTTATTTTAGATTTTAATTAAATATTTCTGTATTTGAATTGTATCCAAAAAAATATTTTTTAAATAAATAATAACACTTATATTTGCCTTTAATGGTTCATGGTAATATGTAATGTTTAATATTATATAACACTTATTTTTTGAATGGTTCATGGTAACATGTAATGTTTATTGATTGAATTCATTTATGTTGATTCTAACTGAAAACACTTAAATCGCCACACACATCCGCGTCAATAGTGTATGTTTTATATTTTGTAGGTGAGAGATAATAGAAGTCAACTGGTTAAAGTAAGTAAACAAATTATAACATTAAACCATCATAATTTTAATCATTATAAGGGGGGGGGGGGGGGATTACATTCTGCTCATTGAAAAAACACCAACATACATGATAACCAACCCAACAAAACTATACATTGTTGTCATGCATTTTTAAGTTATGTGCTCATAATTTATTTGTTTGATAGTTTGTATAAATATGATTATGTGTGTTTCATAATTTTTAAAGTTTATTGTTCCTCAAATATTGTGTATAAATTGTAAAATGTATTAGTTTAATTTAGATTCAATGTATTCAGATTAAATGCACCAATACTACTTGTTGGGATAGCCAACCGGCGATGCTATAGCAAAGTGTACCGATTTCCCAAAGTCATCTACAAATTGTCACTCCTCCTAACACAATCACACACACACAACAAATACATTTACTTTTCCATTTAATTTAGAAGCAAATATTTTGGAAACATCAATGGCTCGTCTTGATCAGTTTGATGAAGTTGCTAAAGCTTGTGGTTCCACCTTGTTGGAACGTCAGTTAGATTTCTTTTTAGCGAGGTCTGTAGCTAAAGAGAATGAGCTAGATAGTGACATTAGTGCGGTCTGCTCGAAGTTAGCTAATTCCATCATAGAAATTGATGGTTTTATTAAGGAACTTTCTGTCATCAAGGGTAGTGTAAAGGCGGTGGAGACTGCAACGTATCTTAGGCAGCGTTTGCATAAGGATACCCTTAGGTTGACGGATTTAATGATTTTGAGGTGGGAGATTGAACTATGTCTGCGTGACAAGGAAAAATTTGCTGAGAAGCTAAAGGGGTCGCTGCCATTCTAGTGTCTGGTTCTTGTGTTGTTCGTATTTGGTGTGTTTTGGGTATTTGGGGTTATGGGTTAACCTTTTCTGTGTCTGTATGGGTTGCTTTAGTTAACGAATGAAATGTTTATTATATATTTTATGATGTTTATTTAATTTTCTACTGCTTATTGTTTATTAGTTATTTCGTTACATCGATTTGGTGTTGCTATTTTTTTTTATTATTGATACTCATGTTTTAGGGAATTCATAATTACATACAGTTTGCTTACTACGAACTGCTTATCTTATTCGTTATCCAAATAGGTTACTGTACTTATAGAAAAGTTGCCCAAATTATAAAATAAAAAGTTGCCCCAAAGTACAAGTTTCCAAATGTACTATATTATTATTTTATACACTTTTACTTTTATAAAACACAAAATGTAAAGTTGCCCAAATATAAATAAAAAGTTGCCCGAAACTACAAGTTGCCAAATGTACTATATTATTATTTTATACGATTTTACTTTTCTAAAAGACAAAAAATGTAAAGTTGCCCAAATACGGTTGCCCGATAATCACAAGTTGCCCTATACGTAATACCTTATAAAAAACAGACATATAACAACAATGCAAATCAAGAGTTTAAGATAAACCATCGAAACAAAAGTACGCAGTATGTAATGATAGGTTCAAACTACAAGCACTAAAACATGAAACATTAAAAAATAACATAATAAATTATTCAAATAACATAATAAATTATTCAAATAACATACTTAATTATTATAATAGCAAACACCTTGAACATCAAATTATAATACATGAAGCATCAAATTATAGTATTGTAAACACCAACAATTCTTCGACGGATGTCTTCAATTTCTTGATTCTGAAGATCAACTTTAATCTGATGTGCCAGTATGATTGCTTGATCTTTTCTGTTTTACTCCTCCAACCTGTTGATGCAGTTATTGTAAAGTGCAACCAGCTATCGTTCAGTTTCATGTCTAACAGAATGGTTTTTATCAAACATCTCTTGAACACTCAATTTGCTTTCATTAGGAGAAGTATCCTTTGAACGTTTATGTTTCTTCGAATCAGGATTTGAAGATGATGAAGCCATTAATGTTACAAAGAAATAAAAGAGGAATCAAGTATATAATGCAAAATATATGAGAAGATAGATGTTATCCTTATGTATTTATTGGCACAGTAGCATGACAATGGTTAATTGACAACGGTTTCCAATGTATGGAGTTATATGGAGAGAACCAACTTTTGTTTGAATTACTTTATAGGGCAACAAATTAATTGGATTGTGTTCATTGGGCAACCAGAGTTGGCAGACTGTACTGGGCAACGAATAATTTTAGTTAATAAAAATAAACCTATATAAGATAACTAAAAAAGAAGTTAAAGTGAAAAAGACACAATGGCGAAGTTAAAGTAAAAAATAAAAAATGACAGTTGTGTGTACTTACAAATTTAATAAAATTAAGATTAGTTTTTGTACTTGGATGTACTACTACAGTCCATTCTTCCAAGTGTACATATCAGGGGCAGGGCAGTTGGAAAATATGCAAACGAGGGAAGGTATGATGGAGCATTTGAATATGCAAAAAAAAAAATTAAAACAAAATTAAAACAAAACAAAAAAATAAATAAAAAATAAAAAAAACCTAAAAAAAAATAATGATTCTTCAAGTAGAAGTACTCCATATTGAAACCACTTGACTGGTCAACTAACATTGCAAAGCAACGGCCATCAGCCAAAAATGGGTTCCAGGGCAACTTGGTAGATTCGCATTAATTTTACTTATATGTGAAACTCCAACTAAAATTTATGCTATATTGCCAAAATTATGTGTAATTTTTAGGAATATTTGTACCATATGTGGGCACAATTTATGTGTCATTGCAACCAGTGGCGGACCCAGAACTATATAATTAACCAAATCCTTTCAACATATCTATTTGATGATAATATGTTCATGTAATATTTGAAAAAACTTGTGTCATTGTGTAGTGGAATAATGAAACTTTGAAAAATACCATGTTTACTTAAATATAAAAGTACTCAATTTGTTTGATATACTTGGAAAATACCATGTTATCTTAAGTAAATATAGAAGTACTCAACTTCCTACTTTTAGCTTAGGTTTAGTGGATGTCTTTTGGTTTAGTTTGAGTGTATGTGTGTTTGTGTTTATGTAATATTATCTAAGATGTTGTGTGTTGGTTAGGATCATGATACAATTGATGTAACGACCAGTAATGGAAATTGGTCTGTTGTATGTACATTATTTGTTTATTTGGGTTGTTGGTTCATGTGCACAATTAGCATTCAGCAAAAGTAGCAACACATTGTACCACATAGTCTTGAATTTTTCTAACTCATTAACACAATGGATGTTTTGAAAGGAAATGCCCTCTACAAATCATATTCCAAACACCCAAGTTTTCAAATTTTGGAGTGTATGACTGGAAAATACAAATGCTCATGGATACACTCCTGCCAATAAGCATTTGCAGTTTGACTTTAGAAAGTCAATCTGCAATTGGAAAATGGCATAAGTGTATCTTCAAATGCAAAAACAGTCAAAGTTTTATTAATTTGGAGTTGGTAGTTTTCAATTGTAATGCAATCTGCAAATGCATAGTCTAAGCAAAATACACTACTGAATCATATAAATAAATATAACTAGAAACTTAATATTAATGCTTCTTCAAAGCCATTACAATTACAGGGTTACATGCATTAGATAAAAAAATTCAACATAAAGATACAAAATAACTGCAAAAACATAACCCCAAAAGACAATCATCATGATCATAATCTAATCTTCATCAGAGGGGACTTCATGAACCTCCATAAGCTTAGTTTGGTGTTCCTTCTCCCTAATCCCATCAATTATATCATTGATTAGATCAGTCAACAAAATAATCCTGTTACGCTCCCTTTCTTGTGTTTCAACTAGACAACGACGGATAGCAACTGCTTTTACGTTCAATGGACCCAGATGTTGCGTCTAATTAAGTGTAACTTGACGGTCCTCAAATTTCTTTTCTAGTTGACTACGCTCTTCAACGAATCGCTGTAAACAACTCTTCTCTTCAGTCATTTCATTGGTGAAATGACCCTTGAATTCCGTTGCCAAATTATAAGACCCAGATACTTCTTTGATTTCATTTATGTTGTTGGAAGAAGAAGAAGAAGCCATGATAAGTTATGTTACAAAATGTATGTTAGATAAATTATTTATGTCATATGTGTTGTGTGTTACCCTTGATATAAATATAGTTACTTTTGGTCAAACTGCTATTGGATGTGAAAGCATGGGTAGTTATTGTGTGTTTATGCATGTGGAAGGGAAGTTAATGATGATTGACTGTTAATTCGTATGGCTCAAGGGTGGCAATCAAATCTTGTGGCGTTATAAGTCACATAAAAACAGAAATTAGTAATAATAACCAAAGATAAATTACACATTAAACACACACACACAATTAATATTTGTTCATGTATGTGGAAGTGAAATGAAGCATGAGTAATTATTGTGTGGCTCAAGGGTTGTAATTAAAGCCACTGTGCTTATAAGTGACATACAAACATGATAAATTAATCACTAACAAAGTAACATCTCAACCTAAACACAAACATATACTCACAAAAAAAACCAACTTTTTATAACAAAGAAAAAGATGACAACACCTATGCCATTTTTCAAGGAGTTGGCTGCTGCTGCTGGGTCAAGCTTGGTTAGGGACATGATGGTTGAAAGGTTCGAGAGCGAGGTCACTGTCACATTGGTGGATGAAGCAGAGATAAGAAAAAAAGCCAAGGAGATAATGAGTCGTGTGGCTGAGAGGGACTTTGTGCTTGGAGAGCTCGGGATGGTGTTTGCTTTTGAATCCTCTATCCAGAGCATTTCAGAGCTCACGAATCTGCAAACCCAAGATTTGACGGAGGTGTCAATGATCTTGGTGAATGTTATGAAGAAACAAAATTGAGCAGCGGAGCTTTTGTTGTTCATTAACAAGCTCAAGGCCATGCCATACTGATGCATTTTGTTTTGTCTTTTTGAAGATGTCTTATGTGTTACTACTTAAGTAATGTAAGCTTTATGGATGTGAAATTTATGTTGGAACATACCTTTCATGTTTTTTGTTTTTTTTTTTTTTTATTGTTGTGGTGCTGTTGTCGTCATGTGTTGGTTGTTTGGTCTACTTATATGTTGGATTGTTTCAATACCATTGGGATTAACTTTTTGGCGAATAGTGCACCTGTTACAATAAGGTGACTGTTAATGGTAAGTTATGGCATTGCTTAAAAAACGATAACATATTGCTGCTTGTAAATTTTACCTTAACTGTAGTAACAGCAATCACTGAGACCTTTGGGTTTAGATATATCTAGTGCCCACTATCCTAGTTCCTATGATAAAAATGTTTTGGTTAATTCAAGAGTCTATTATCACAAAGTTTTCAACATAAATAAAAATAGAATGTCAAATTGACCTTCCTAGTTCATTCACACGCGCTTATCATCCTTTTCAATAACCTGGTCTAACGATGGGCCGACCAGATACCACATGTTTAGCTGCAATCCGGCGTTGTTGATTGAATGGATGTCAAACACCCGATGACGGATTGGATGAGTCCAGCTCTGACATGCCCTTCAATCAACAGAGCCGGATTACTCTAAAACCTCAAATTCGTGGCAAATAAATGACCATATGGATAGTTCGCAAAACCTCTAAGTCCACATAAGAGAAACATCTTTGTAGCCTTGAGGTTAACAAAGTTGCCAACGATTGACTTGCCACCATCACAATCAATTACAACCTGAAAGCATTAAGAATTGTACTTAGTCTGTAACTTGATTTCACAATAATATATTTTCACCCTATACTTAGTCTACTAAAACCATGGAGTAAGGTGCAAACACAGTGAACTTGAATCATTCATAAATGCTTGTAGTTAATCAGCTTGTACTTAATCAAGCTCTTACCTTGGCCATAATGGAGCTTCGGGTCGATTTTTATTCACTCTAATTTACAGCTGAACTTGACCTTTGCTGGACGAAGTGTAGCATAAAGAGTGTCGATAAGATCCTTTATTTTTTTACACAAATTATGTTCAAAGCATACCGACCTATATTTGAAAAGAAACAACAATTCACAAAAAAAAAGTAATTAAAAATAAGCAAAATTAACAAACTACGTATAGTGAAAATGCATATCAAACCAACATAAAAAATAAACAAAAAGGTACCATAATTTTACTTAACCAAGGAGTATAACACCTAATCTGAAAAGGGTATAATCAAATTCAATCGGATCCCTCAAAAGCTGCAAAAAGATTATAACACCTATTCTGAAAAGGCTATAATCATATTCTTGCGGATCCCTCACAAGCTGCAAAAAGCTTCACAAAACCAATGGCTGTAGAGTGGGCCAGAGCCGCCATGAATTAGAATCAATAAGCCAGTTTCTGACGGAGACGACGGACTAAGGTGGATACAACGGGATGGTCCACGATGGAGACGACAACTTTGTGCGACGACGATGGCGAGCAGGAGACGTTGACTGGTTCACCATTTTTGTATGTATGACTGCAGCCTTCTTCTGGTACATAGATCAATATAAGGTTCATTGTTTTAATCCATTTTAAATGACCAAAATACCCAGTTGCTCATGTATTGGTTGCCCAAAAAACAAATGTTGCCAAAAATACAATACGTTGCATGTACCAGGTACCAACAATGGTTGGTCGGACACGTGTCATCCTGTAGTTGGTAAACAACAGGGCAACCCGGGCTAAAACGAGAATTTTCAAAAAAGGGGCTAAAAATGCCTAACCGGCAGGGCAACGAGCCATTTTGGTAATTTTCCCATATATATATATATATATATATATATATATATATATATATATATATATATATATATATATATATATATATATATATATATATATATATGCATGCAATGTTATTATCTGATAAGACTTATCTAATTAGATGTATCATTGTTGACACGAATGAAGTGGCGACTACCATATATATGTATAAATATGAGTGTGTTGAAAATGATACGAGAGAGCATCTATAATACCTATGCTAATGCACATGACCTATCATAATAAATAGGAGAATGTTACATTTATAGGTTTCTTAATTATGGAAGATCTATTTCTACTTGCATATTGATAGTTAATCTTCTTAACTTATTTTACAATATTTCATTGAGTTTTGCAAAAAGAGATCATAGAAGGTTTTCATTTAAATACCTAGGAGGGCCGACTAAGATGGGTTCATATAAGCATGGCCATGTATGCATTATTAACAAAACGATTAACCATATCACAACAAAGGATTTATAATTAACAATTATGGGAGTTTGAGACATAAATTTAAAGAGAAAATGTACCTTGCGTCTTTAATTGATTTAACTCAATAAGACGTACGCACTCATGGAGTGGAGGAATGAGCGTAGAGAGATAATAAAGCAATTTGATCCCCATAGTCTTGTTGCCCCCAAAACTTATTTACCCGAATGTAAGTGTAGTCAACTTCATGGATGACATACTCATCTACATTATTGTCCCTCCATGCTTCTTCAATGAATGCTTCTAGATAAAG
Organism: Artemisia argyi; assembly: GCA_030686995.1. Lineage (NCBI taxonomy): Eukaryota > Viridiplantae > Streptophyta > Magnoliopsida > Asterales > Asteraceae > Artemisia > Artemisia argyi. The sequence goes on along the minus strand of CM060709.1, from coordinate 99,969,013 downwards.
TGATGACCATGTACCAATCATAGAAGATTTGATTTGAACATTTCATGTTGATACATTGTTTTCCGCCCATTCATTAATCATTTTCCACCGTATTGATTTTGTCATTTTGTAGATGTTCAAGTTTCTGATTAATTCGTCAAGATGTGCAGATGAAATAAACCTTGATTCCTAAATCCTCATAACTAGAATACACCATAATACCACTAGCGAATTCATGAAGCATAATGACGTGAAGGTTATTTTGTAGGATGCATGTCTTAATTGTTCGCCAATCTTCAGGTATATGCAAGTGTGCCAAAACATGTTCGAGTTCCTTTACTTCGTGATTTTAACACCTAACATGTAAGACAGCTTGGTACCCAAAATCTCATGGGTCCTAGATGGTTAGTCACAATATCCATTGCATTAAAGTGCCGATGCTATGAATGTCGATAGCGAATGCATGATTATCAATATGTTTCACACATGTATAATGACTTTCTTGACTCAAGAAGTAAATAATTATTATAGCTAGAGTAATCTCTAAACTTCTCTAGTAGGTTTTACAAATTTTATTTGCTTTGATTTACTTGTTGAAGGATCATTTGCATTAAATCCTAAGCTGGTTTTATCTTTGATGACGTATAGCCCACACTCGGGTCATGAGCCCGATTAATGGACATTACTAATGCTCAAGCCCATCACGCATGGGCTATCATAATAATAGTTTGGGCTACCATGTTAACGGTTTGGGCTCATGAAAGCCCAAACCCAAATATATTATTTATGGTCTTGATAATGATCTTCTATTTATGGGATAAAAATCAATAGACCGGATAAGCGTGATACGCCGAAGAGTAAGGAGCACGAAATCAACTAGAGTTCGTGCCTATATAAAGAATATCACGACTCTCATTGAGGTACGATAAAAAAACCCTAACTCTTCAATGTAACCCTAAAACCGATTACTTACTCTCACGCCGGAGGATAATCGTGGGAGACAATCCCACGATAAGCCTAACGGTGTTGTTTGCTTTCTTAGTGCGCAGGTCTCAAGCATTAAGATCTAATTGGTACAAGAACAGGAACACCCAACTTTTGTATCAACAAGTGGCGCCATCCGTGGGAAGCTACACTAAGAACTAGAATGACGAAGCATAGAAACTCAAGCCAGCGGACTCCGCAGTTGGAAAAAACACATGGTGACCCCCAGAGGAAGAAACATCAATGTGATTAGACCTCTAAGCAGGCCTCTAGAACAACCAGTGCGCCCAGTCACCAAGAATCAGGCCCAGGTCTGATCTTTCCAACAGTAGAATTGCCCACAGGGACTACCCAGGCCACTACGGCGGCCCCTAGCACGGAAGATCTACAACGCGCTCTCTTTACCACTCCCCACCAAACGGCACCTATCGTGGACACCACTGAGCCGCCATGCGCGCCTAATCGAGACAGGGGACCTAATGTGGAAATAGATATCCTCGCGCTAGTGGAGGACGCGCCTGAATTAACGCTAAGTAATTTTGTGTCCCAAAATTACGAAACCTTAGCTACCCTCATGCAAGAGGAAGCACAAAGAAGGTCAAGTCAGAGCCTGCAAGCCCGACTTAAATTCGGCCCTGAGCACGAAGCATCCCCATCGCGCTTTCGAAACGAAGGGCGCAAAAAGGATAGCCGCCGACTACCAGTGTTCGCTAGAGTTGGAAAAAGAGCTGTAGACGATGAAGCATCTGACTCGCAGTACTCGGAAGAGCATGAAGACGATAGAAGGCGTACCAATGTCCACGCTAGACTTGGTAGCCGCAGGATTCAGGATAGACTTGGATGGCAGCGCTCACCAAGCGAGAACCCTTCAAGGTCTAGTAGTAGAAGAGTTTATGATAGGCTTGGGAGACAACACTCCCCAAGTGAAAGCCCCTCAAGCTCGGATTCCGAGGAAAAACGGCGTAAGCACCGCAAAAGAGACAACTCCTCCTCAAGTGACCCCTCGGACAACGAGGACAAAGAAACAGGACACTGGAAGTCCAGGAGAAGACATCGCGATGAGGAAGACAAAGATATATCCCTTCCTTGGCGCCGCCAAAAGGTCGACGCATTCACGCGGCTCATCATCGATTATTCAGAAGATAAGAGAAGGAGCATGCCCGCCAATGCTAAAACATATGATGGGACGGGTGATCCTGATGACCACCTAAAAATTTTCGAATCAGCAGCTACTATCGAAAATTGGCCACAACCTGTATGGTGCCACATGTTTAACTCCACATTGGTGGGGAATGCGCGAACCTGGTTTAGTAAGCTACCACGAAGAAGCATAAACGGGTTTGAAGAGTTGCGAAAGGCATTTCGTTTAAACTTTACGCAAAGAAAGAAGTGCGCCAAGAACCCTGTCGAACTTGCCAGAGTAAAACAGCGCCAAGGGGAATCCACAAGCGCTTATGTAGAGCGCTATACGGATGAATGCATACACGTCAAGGCATGCCCCGAAGTACTAAAAATCTCAGGGTTCATGAATGGGATCAATAACCGAGAACTTATGAGAAGATTAAACGATAAGGTTCCCCAAACCTTTGATAAACTGATGAAGCACACTAGGTCCTTTAGCCAAGGGGAAGCAGCTGCAGCGGATAGCAAAAAAGGTTACTCAAATTATAGGTCACAAGAACAGCCCAGGAGACAAGCCAATGACCAGAGTAGCAACCGCAACAAAAACTACCGCAATCAGGGAAGTGGACGAGATAACGACAAATACACTCCACTCACAAGACTCCAAGGGAGATATTTGCGACAGAAGGTGCAAACTTCCTGAAACCCCCATCAATGCGCACCCCATAGGATCGGTGCGTAGGAAGTGGGTACTATGAATATCATGGACAAAAGGGCCACACCACGAACGAGTGTGTCCAATTGCGCCAACTAATTGACAAATTAGTAAAAGAAGGCAAAATGGACCACCTCGTCAAGAACATTAAGTAGGGGAAAGATAAACAGAAGAATGAGGGCAAGAAAGAGACACCTAAAGACAAGGCTGACACCATCTACATGATACAATCATGGCAGTGAAAAACAAGGCAAAAGGTCAGCCAAAAGTTTTCCTATGGGAACGAAATCTCTTTCCCCACTCTGACTGCGGACAACGCAGTAGTGGAACCGCTAACCATTGAGATACATATGGGGGGTCACGATATCCACCGCATGTATGTTGATGGGGGAGCATCCGCAGACATCATGTATGAACATTGTTTCAAAAGGTTTCGACCTGATATACGAAGTCAGCTAATTCCAGCCATGACGTCACTGATTGGCTTCATAGGAGAGAAGATATGGCCCATGGGGCAATTACGATTACTTGTGGTCGTTGGTAATGAGCAACACTCTACGGCAGCCTGGATGAACTTCATGGTAATCAGATCCCCTTCGCCATACAATGGCATTATTGGAAGACCAGGAATATCAGCCATGCGCGCGGTACCGTCCACAGCACAGGGGATGCTCAAATTCCCAGTTGAAGGAGGCATTGTCACCCTATACAATAATACTGTGTCACCTAAAGAATGCAAGACAGTGATGAGCGAGACGGCGCGCATTCCAAAACAGCACGCAGCTAAAGTGCCGAACCTGAAGGTCGCAATCCACCCTGATTACCCGGATCAGGAGGTATCAATTGGGGGGTCGCTGTCTGACAAAGGCAGAGCGGCTGTGTGTGCACTCTTGCAAAGGAACCTAGATATCTTTACGTGGGAACCAAAGCACATGACTGGCGTGCCACGATCGATTACAGAGCACAAGCTAAAAATCCGACAAGGATACCCTCCAATAAGGCAGAAAAAAGCGCAGCCAGGCTCCAGAACGCGCAAAAGCTATCCTAGAGGAAGTACACAAGCTGGTAGACGCAGGCATCATGCGGGAGGTCTACTACCATGACTGGCTCTCCAATCCAGTGATGGTAAAAAAGAGTGATGGGAGCAGGAGGATGTGCGTGGATTTCACTAATCTCAACAAAGCATGTCCACAAGACTACTACCCGCTACAAGAGATAGATTGGAAGATAAAGTCTGTAGAAAACTAGAAGGGGGGGTTGAATAGTTTTGCGTCTTTTTTGTTTTAATAAAAGTTTACTTTCAAATAATAAATGGTAGTTTGTAAAAACCCTTTGAAGCTAAAGTATAGATACAAGTTAATTCACATATGTCACATAAATACTTCTTATTTAAAGTGTTAAATAGAAATTATAATTTCATATATCTCACTTAAATATAAGTTTGTATTTATATATGTATATGTGTTTTAATGATTATATATACTTTAATTTACTAATGTATAATTTATGTTTTGAATGGAACCTAGTTTGATCTTTATGTGAAATCAATATATGCACAACACACAAGCAATTGTAACTATGAATGATATGCAAGTAAGTTATAAATCAAAGAGTGAGAGATAGAAAGATCAAACCGAGAGACAAAGGATTTATAGTGGTTCGGCTACAAGGACACCTTCCTTGCCCTACTCCACTCCCCGAGTCACCTACTCGAGAGTTTTCTTCACTAGTTCAAAAACCTCCTTTATGGCGGAGAAAACCTTACACACCAATTAGCACACCACAACGATATCACACCACAATCACAACTTCAACACAACTTCTTCACACCAATCTTCTTCACACCTAACTTCTACACACCAATCTTCTACACTTCAAATATCTTCACAACTTTCTACTTTGCTCCTAGCTTCTTCACAACTTACTACTTTCTAACTCTTTTTCTTCACGCCATTTGTTTCTTCACACCTTCACTACTAAGTCGTATCCACTACTTCAAGATATTTACTACTTCACAACTTCTAGGCTTCAAGGTCTTTTCAACTTTAAAGCTTCAACTTTTTTGTCTTCACAACTATCTTCACTTCAATATGCTATTACGACTTATATCTTCTAACACTAATCCTATCCACCTCCGCTTCTTCACTACTAGTACTACTTCACACCTTCAATGGATCTAGATCTAATATCTAAATCTATCTACCCAATGTATACACAATGTTCACAAAGAAATAAATGATATACAATATGAACTAAACAAACAACTTAGATAGCAAGATGATACTAAGTTGTAATACTTCTAGTAGAAGTATTCTTCTCTTTGCACTTGAGTGTTGAGGCTTGAATCACTTTGAAACAAAGATAAAAGTATATAAGATCAAATGATTTTTAGAAGATGTAAAGGAATGTTTAGATCAGAAAGTTTTAGTGCAAAAAGGTGAGGAAAAAATCCAGGTTTAAGGTGGTATTTATAGGCAACAGAATCTGACAGAGGAGCATGGCCGGTCCCCTTAAACCATGGTCGGCCCCCTTAAAATTAAGGGGACCGCCCTTTATAATTAAGGGGGCCGCCCAGCAGAAACGGCTAGATTCTTTGTCTTTTAGTGGGGAAAGTTTATTTGGTGAAAAACTAACTGATTTTGGTTAAAAATTTGAATTCATATATTTAGTATGAATAAAACATTTTTCTTTATTACCAAAAGTGTTTTTCAAAAATATATAATATGTTTATATAATTAAGTAAACTTTGTAATACTTAATTAAACTTTCCTTTGATCTTATAATGCTTTAATCACTATGTTTATTCATACCTTAAGTGATTAGATGGTGAAAGTGATTATTAACTACTAAATACTTGTTTACGTCATTATATTTGATTTAATGTGTTTTCATTTTGTGATCATCAAAACATAGAGATATCGAAAGATATGAATAACGTTTTTAGTCATTTATTTATATCAACAATCCCCCCCTTTTTGATGATTACAAAACCTAAACTCATTAAATCTAAAAATTAATTTTTAGACAAGTATTAAGTGAGTTTACATTCACTTCTCCCCTTTTTGTAGAATCAAAAAGGTTTAAGCCAATAAGATAAAAACTCCCCCTTGATGTATGCTCCCCCTCGTTTGAGAGCACCAAGGGTTCGAGAAATGAGGTTCTTGCAAGAAAAATATTAGAAGCACATGCATGGCACAAGCAAACACATATGGCATAGTACTAACTAATAATGAGCATGGAAAAAGAGAATTAGAAACATATATTAAATCGTTCATTAAAAGAAAATGATTATGTCAACCCATAATCATTGTTACATAGGCTACAAAGATGAAATTCTAAGCTAAGTAGAATGTCCTAATGTGCCAACAAGAAGTGTCACCAAACTTTCTTGAATCCCAAAATGGTTGAGGAGATTTATTTGAAAATGAGAAACATAAGCATGTAAAATGCTTGATGGTTTAGTGGAGGTAAACATTTGGTTGCATGGATGTTGTTGGGTTTGGAGATGTGGAGCTTGTAGGTGGTGAAATTGAAGATGGGTTTGTTGATTGAGGGTTTTAATGTTGTTCAAGTGATGGTGTTTGTTGAGATCTAGTAAGAAGATACTCAATCCATGTAAAGTGCTCATTCAATGCAATGGTTTGTTGTTGGAGGAAGATGCAACAAGGGCAATTGTTAACATGCTTCTCAAGTTGGTTTTTGTTATGTGGTGATGATGGTGAGCTTGATTGTGGTGGATCCAAATTGCGTTGAGCAAGATGTAATGCCAAAAGAGCACTAAGCTCATGTGCCTCTTTTAGCTCCTCAACGAACTTCAAGTGTTCGGAGGAAGGTGATGGTGGTGGAGCTTGATAGTTGTCTTGGGTGAAAGTTTTAACATGCAACATGGGAGAGGCATGTGAAGTTGTAGGATGTGGTGGTGGTACTCTTGGTGGTGGAGACATGATTGAGCTTGGGTAATCATGAAAGCATGATATGGGTGGAAGAGGTTCTTCATGGGATGATGGTGTTTTGGTTGAATGAGCAACATATGAGGTGTTGATTGAGAGATTGGGATTGTTGTTTTGGGATTGAGCATGCTCATCAAATGAAGAAGCATTAATGAGAGCATGAGTGGATGATAGGTTGTGAGATGAATCAATGTTGTGGGTTTGAGGTTTAGCAGTTGGTTGACTTGGAACAACATCACTTGAGTTATGACAAGAATCAAGTTTCCTCCTCCAAACGGGTTTGACGGAGATCCTTGCGGTTCTTGAAATCTTAGGTTTTTGGTTGTTGGGAGATGACATGTTTGGGTGTGATGGCATTAATGATGGGGAGAGGGTATTTATAGTGTATGAGAAATGTGGTTTAGGAAGGTAAATTTTGAGGGATAGTATGGGACAAAATATGTTTGTGAATTTTGGGAAGTATAGGCTGAAATGGGTCAAAAAGTGATAAAGAAAACAGTATCCCCGACCATCAGATGGCCGGTCCCCTTAATTAGGGGTCGGTCCCCTTAAACATTAAGGGGGCCGCCTTATATAATTAAGGGGGCCGCCCATCTTGTGATTCCCAGAATGCCCGAAATGGATTTTTGGCAGAAAATTTTCAAAAAGGTTGTGTTTTTGGATTTGGATTCAAGTAAGTTTAACTTTTTGAGGCAATATAGGGCATACTATTCATGAATGTAGAGAGTGATATAGAAATAATAGAAACAAGCACCAAATTTCTAATAATCATGCAATCTATTTATTTAATAATTAAGATATGTAATTAAGGAGGCAATAAAGTAAATAGGCTAAATAAGCAACTATATGAAAATGATAACACTTAGCCAAGAGCAACCATGTTGATGATTGTTAACAAGTAACACATAGGTGGATATGATTATATGGACTTCAAGACTTGTTACAAACAAGTTCCATATGGGCAAGTCATGATTCTCATGAAATGATTTGATTAAATTGTGAATGTTATTTCCAATAGAGTTGTATGACACATGTGAGAAGGTTATATATGTTTTAAGGAAAACGTTTTTAGTTTTATTCAACAATGTTTTGAAGTAACTTCAAGTGTGTATTATAATAACCAAGAAAAAATTTTAATCTTGTTTTTGATTAAAATAATGGTTATAAAGAAGTTTTAATTAAGTAACGAAATACTTCATTTCAAAAAGAGAAGAGTATTAAACATAATGTTTTGATCATAATAATCAAGAAGTTGCAAATGAAGGATTTGAAATGGAAGCTTGTCATCTTTAAGAGAATCAATTAAGCCCATTGTCGCATATAATCATCTTTAATGACACCTTACGATATTAAAGTGAAATGATAGATACTTATGATCTAAATGCAATGGGACAGAAAGAAGCAAGGTAAATAGGTCATGGATACAAGATAGACATATGTATATATGTATACAAAGAACATCATAATATCAAGTAGCAAACAAATATCAATTATAATGCATCTATTGAAGCAACTAGTAAGATCATATAGCTTAAGTGGAAGGGTTCTACTATAGATCATAGAATATTTAAGAAAAGTGATACTAGACTAAACAACAAGAAGATTGATAATGCTAATATCATGTATGCATATATTAGTGTTAATAATCTAAAAGCATGGCAACATATCAGTTAAGTTTTATTCACACACTAATTAAAACATTCTAAAGTATAATATAACATTGACAAGTTTTAGAAAAGAAAAACTTATCTCAGGTCCAGCTTTTCAAAAAGGATGGGCATGATGGTGAAAAAAGAAATTTAGGAGGCTTTATCATGAAAAAGTACCCGATACACCATGATACCAATACTTTGAGAGTGAAGAACAAAATGCCGATACATGAATAAATCCGCAACAACTTCATAGGCGAAACATTTGTAGAACGTGAAACAATATGATAGAGACCAATATCCGTCAAAGGTAATAGAGCGAGATGAGTAGATCAACACGTAATAGGCTCTTCATTCATAAATTACCTAAACAAGATAAACAGCTTGGTACCCAGATTCTCATGGGTCCTAGTTGGTTAGATGACACCATCCATTGCATTTGAATGCACATGATGTGGATGTCGTCGATAAGTACAAGAATTCATCAATAGTTTGTTTTAATTAACAAACAATGACTTTCTTGACTAGAATAAAAAGTAATTAATATTAATAGTATTAGTTCTAAATTTACTCACTAGATTTAACAAATTTTATTTGTTTTAATGCATTTGTTGAAGGATCATTTACGATAAATCCTAACCCGGTTTTATCATAGAATGGCTTTTGAATGTTGAGAAGATATTTTAAAGATTTAGAGCTATTTTTGAATTTTGCCAATGTTTTTGCTTTTTCATTTTCCATTTTAATTTCATATTTGTAGTCTCGACATTTTTTACATGCAAGATCGATTTCAATATTACTTTTAAGTCTAGACATTTTATCTTCTAAAATGATTTCTTTTTCAAAGTTGTTTTCAGCGGATGTTGAAAATTCGTTCTTAAAAATAATTTTTGAGTCAATGTTGCAAAAATGTTTGAAGTTATTTTCCATTTTTAAAAATTCTAATATAAATTGCTCATAACAAAAATGTTCAGTTTTGAATTGTACCTTCTTTGTAGTTGTACATTCCTCACATGCAATACGGTGATCAATTTCATTTTCCATGTCGCTCCATGTTTTGTTTGTAGTTTCACTTGGATCTAGGAACATGTAGTTCTTGCCGTCAATACTTGTGTTCTCATTTGTTTGAATATTCTCATGAGCCCTATTATCATCGTCTTCTTTGCACTTGTTGCACCATGATTTATTCACGCTCTTTCTTTGGATTTGACTCATGTATTCTTCGTTGTATATACCTTCAATGATCACATTTGAACTAGTAGTACATGTATTTACATCAACTAAATATTTATTTACTAAATTTTCTAGATTAACTATTTCTTGCGCAATATCAAGTTTATTATCTTTGGTTTTACATTTCTCTTGGTGAATCTTTAAAAGACATTTCCAAATATCATTTGCCGTTTTACAACGAAATAATCTTTCATATTTAACTTTTGGTAGAGTTTTGAAAATAAGTAATTTGGCTTTAGTGTTTTTATCAATATTAGTTTGAGGATTATTATATTGATTTTCAAATTCTATTTTGGTTGGTTTAAGATCACCAATTGAAATGATATGCCAAAGATCAAGATCTATTGATTTCACATAGTTTTCAAATTTGTTTTTCCATTTAAGAAAATGATCATTTTCAAATAACGGTGGTTGTTGTGCAAATTTCCCTTCTACATATTTTTCAAATTCCATTGATCGTTGCAAGTTTTAAAATACAATCTATTTTAAAAATCTTGCTAGACGTGGCTCTTGATACCAATTGTAGAAAACTAGAAGGGGGGGTTGAATAGTTTTGCGTCTTTTTCGTTTTAATAAAAGTTTACTTTCAAATAATAAATGGTAGTTTGTAAAAACCCTTTGAAGCTAAAGTATAGATACAAGTTAATTCACATATGTCACATAAATACTTCTTATTTAAAGTGTTAAATAGAAATTATAATTTCATATATCTCACTTAAATATAAGTTTGTATTTATATATGTATATGTGTTTTAATAATTGTATATACTTTAATTTACTAATGTATAATTTATGTTTTGAATGGAACCTAGTTTGATCTTTATGTGAAATCAATATATGCACAACACACAAGCAATTGTAACTATGAATGATATGCAAGTAAGTTATAAATCAAAGAGTGAGAGATGGAAAGATCAAACCAAGAGACAAAGGATTTATAGTGGTTCGGCTACAAGGACACCTTCCTTGCCCTACTCCACTCCCCGAGTCACCTACTCGAGAGTTTTCTTCACTAGTTCAAAAACCTCCTTTATGGCGGAGAAAACCTTACACACCAATTAGCACACCACAACGATATCACACCACAATCACAACTTCAACACAACTTCTTCACACCAATCTTCTTCACACCTAACTTCTACACACCAATCTTCTACACTTCAAATATCTTCACAACTTTCTACTTTGCTCCTAGCTTCTTCACAACTTACTACTTCCTAACTCTTTTTCTTCACGCCACTTGTTTCTTCACACCTTCACTACTAAGTCCTATCCACTACTTCAAGATATATACTACTTCACAACTTCTAGGCTTCAAGGTCTTTTCAACTTTAAAGCTTCAACTTCTTTGTCTTCACAACTATCTTCACTTCAATATGCTATTACGACTTATATCTTCTAACACTAATCCTATCCACCTCCGCTTCTTCACTACTAGTACTACTTCACACCTTCAATGGATCTAGATCTAATATCTAAATCTATCTACCCAATGTATACACAATGTTCACAAAGAAATAAATGATATACAATATGAACTAAACAAACAACTTAGATAGCAAGATGATACTAAGTTGTAATACTTCTAGTAGAAGTATTCTTCTCTTTGCACTTGAGTGTTGAGGCTTGAATCACTTTGAAACAAAGATCAAAGTATATAAGATCAACGGATTTTTAGAAGATGTAAAGGAATGTTTAGATCAGAAAGTTTTAGTGCAAAAAGGTGAGAAAAAAATCCAGGTTTAAGGTGGTATTTATAGGCAACAGAATCTGACAGAGGAGCGTGGCCGGTCCCCTTAAACCATGGCCGGCCCCCTTAAAATTAAGGGGACCGCCCTTTATAATTAAGGGGGCCGCCCAGCTGAAACGGCCAGATTCTTTGTCTTTTAGTGGGGAAAGTTTATTTGGTGAAAAACTAACTGATTTTGGTTAAAAATTTGAATTCATATATTTAGTATGAATAAAACATTTTTCTTTATTACCAAAAGTGTTTTTCAAAAATATATAATATGTTTATATAATTAAGTAAACTTTGTAATACTTAATTAAACTTTCCTTTGATCTTATAATGCTTTAATCACTATGTTTATTCATACCTGAAGTGATTAGATGGTGAAAGTGATTATTATCTACTAAATACTTGTTTACGTCATTATCTTTGATTTAATGTGTTTTCATTTTGTGATCATCAAAACATAGAGATATCGAAAGATATGAATAACGTTTTTAGTCGTTTATTTATATCAACAGAGTCTTTGTGCGGATACCCCTTTAAATGTTTCCTAGACGCATGCAAAGGGTACCACCAAATTCAGATGGCCAAGGAAGACTAGGAAAAAACAGCCTTCCACACAAGTCAGGGGGTCTACTGCTACACAAAAATGCCCTTTGGCCTAAAGAATGTGGGAGCCACTTACCAGCGGTTGGTAGACAATGCATTTCAGAAGCAAGTGGGCCGTAACCTGGAGGTTTACGTTGATGACCTTGTCATAAAGAGTCATACCGAAGAAGAGTTGGTGCGTGACATTGAAGAAACATTCAAAACACTGGGAAAGATCAACATGAAGTTAAATCCCAAGAAGTGCACTTTTGGCTCCATAGAAGGCATGTTTCTCGAATATTTGATAAAGCCTGATGGCATCAAACCTTGCCCAGAAAAAACAAAGGTTGTCGTCCAACTCCCTTCGCCACGCACATTGAAAGAGGTCCAGTCCTTGAATGGAAAATTAGCTGGGCTGAATCGATTCTTGTACAAATCAGCGGATAAGTCACTCCCTCTCTTTAAAACACTCACGAAGTGTACAAAAAAGGTAGATTTTCATTGTCCTGCGGAAGCGGAAGAAGCTTTTCAACGGCTTAAGCAACATATAGCAGCGCTTCCCACATTCGTCGTACCCCGACCAGGGGAATAATTGATCATGTACTTGTCTGCAACTCATGGAGCAGTCAGCGCGGTGCTATTGACAGACAGGAACTCCGTACAAACACCAGTATACTTTGTAAGTAAAGCACTCAAGAAGACAGAGATTAACTATACCGAAATGGAGAAGCTGGTCTTAGCTTTAGTTTTCACAGCTAAAAGATTGCGCAGATACTTTCAAGCACATCCAATAGCGGTGATCACGTACCAACCTATCAAGCAAGTTATCTCTAAACCCGACGCATCGGGACGGCTAAAAAATGGAGTGTGTTACCGAGCGAGCATAACATCTCTTATAGACCACGCACTGCGATTAAGGGGCAGATATTAGCCGACTTCATCATTGAGAAACCAGATACCGATACTCCACCTTCAAAAAGCAAGGAAGAACTACAGGAACCATGGGTTCTATTAACGGACGGATCTTCGTGCGTGGATGGGTCAGGCGCAGGCCTTATCCTCACCAGCCCAGAAGGAATGGAATATGAAGCCCTAATTGTTGGATGGGTCAGGCGCACTGCATTTTGAATTCACAGCCACAAACAATGAGGCAGAATATGAAGCCCTAATTGCTGGATTACGCATTGCAACTCGAATGGGCGTACGCAACCTAGAAGCAAATGTCGATTCCTGATTAGTAGTCAATCATGTGTTGGGCGAATACGTGGCTAAAGAGGATAACATGATCCAATACTTCAACAAGACCAAATCTCTAATCCAGAATTTTGACATGTTTACCATTAAACAAGTTCCTAGAGGACAAAACAGGAAAGCAGATGCACTGAGCAAGATTGCATCCACAAGCTTTGCGCACTTGTCAAAACAAGTATTGGTGGAGACCTTGAAAACAAATCCATCTCGGAGATGGAGATATCCACAGTGATAGAAGAGCAGGATCCTACGTGGATGACACCTATCATCAAATTTATAAGCAAGGGAATATTACCCCAGGAGCAGAAGGATGCTCGACGGATACGGCGCACAGCGCAGAGGTTTTAACTTCGAGATGGTATCCTATATCGACGTTCATTCCTACAACCATGGCTTCGGTGTGTTGGACCTCTTCAGGCAGATTATGTACTCCGAGAGATCTACGCCGGTTCATGCAGTATGCACTCAGGACCACGGTTCGTTGTAGCACGAGCCTTGCGGTCAGGGTACTATTGGTCTACTATACATCGCGATGCGCGGGATATGATAAAGAAATGTGGCGATTGCCAGGTCCATAGACCCATCCCGCACCAACCACAACAAGAGCTTACGCCTATCACTTCACTGTGGCCATTCAATAAATGGGGTATTGATATTGCAGGCCCTTTCCCTGTTGCAACAGGGGGACTAAAGTTTCTCATCGTGGCTATAGACTACTTCACCAAGTGGATTGAGGCAAAAGCAGTAGAAACTATCACAGGTAACCAGGTAAAACGCTTTGTATGGGAAAACATTGTATGCCGCTTTGGACTACCTGGAGAAATTATTTCGGACAACGAAAAACAATTCTGTGATAACCCGTTCAAAGACTGGTGCGCGTCAGTTAAGCACCCACAAACCAATGGTTTGGTTGAGTGCGCGAATCGTAGTCTGGGCGATGGAATTAAAGCGTGTCTCGACAAACACAAAGGAAGATGGGTAGATGAATTGTCGCATGTTTTATGGGCGCACCGCACGACAATCAAAGTCAGTACTGGAGACACACCATTCTCTCTTGTCTATGGGACAGAAGCTGTCATACCAGCTGAAATTGGGATGCCAACTATTCGTACGACGGAAGTCAATGTTACAACCAACAACGCCAAGCGACGTATAGATTTGGATCTATTGGAAGAAAAGCGCGAACGTGCAGCTATATGTGAGGCAAGATCTAAGTCAAAGATGAAGGGGTACTATGATGCTAAAGTCAGAAACACTTCATTCAGACCAGGAGACTTTGTATATCGTGCCAATGATGCAAGCCACGCAGAAGATACAGGAAAGCTTGGACCAAAGTGGGAAGGACCCTATGAGGTCACAGAAGCACTAGGCAAAGGCACATACAAGCTGCGAGACATGGATGGCCGTGAGCTACAACGCACATGGAATATTTGCAATCTCAAGAGATGCTATCTTTAAGAAAGGTTACGGCCCACGCACAAACACCTCCGCACTTTAGTAAGTTCCCAATAAATGTCCGTGTATTTACATTTTGTTTTACTTAGGGAATTGTCTTTTCTTTTCAAGAAACTTGCAAGAATTAATCAAACATCGTGGTTTCTAGCTAACTCTGCGACACATTTAACTTTATTGCTTACATTTTATTTATGTCTCAATATTGTTAATTTATCTCTTTGCCTACATGGTGTGCATGCATTTATTAAGACCCACAATGGCAGAAAGGATGAGTAAACCTAATAAATAACTCGTTGAGTAAGAGGGTTGCAAACCCATCAACATTGGATCACGTATCCTTGTTAAACACCTTACTCTCAAGACGTTGGAGTAAGTTCAATGCATGTCCCACGAAGGATACGCAATAATGCACACTGTGCGCGTTTAACAAATTAGGAGTCAAGACTCTTGGTTCCTTGATATGGCACTTGCAGTACACTACAAGTTAACCCATACACCTATGAATTTTATATATCAAGTTATGGACTTAATATGTAAATATAAAGGATCACAGATTCTACAATTTTTTTAAGTACGTTGTAATCACAATTTGACTCTTGGACATCTTTTATTCAAAGACAAATATGATGATACAAATGTGCGTAGAAAAAACCAACTTTATTTTCATAAACTGCGAGTTTATAAAAATGCTAGATTCAACATACATATGTGCAACAAAAGAGGTGAATCTATAATAACCTAAAAACTACGAGTGTGTCTATGCCCTGAACTACCAACATTGGGCACTGCACTCCCAGCCGCTTCAAGCCTTTTCAGTAGGCTACTATCCTCAGGCGACACTGTTGCCACACTGACAAGAATCCTATCGGATCTAGGAAGATGTGCGGCACCAACACCACACAGGATCGCCTTCCCTTTCACACCCTTCTTCCTTGCGAGCCTTGTGGCATAGGCTTCCAAGGTTGCCTTCAAAGATATTTCCTTCTCCAGGGCGAAAGGATTCAACATGTCGCGTGGACGAGCAAAAACGGGCACTTGTAGCTGCAACTCATCCGGCTTCAAAAAGAAGTCAGGTTGCGCCTCCGCGTCCTCCGCTATGTGCCTCGCCAGGGTTAACCCCTCCGTAATTACATTGATGGGGTAATCCTGGTCACGCTCCAGTTGAGCAATGTGGGGGAAATCGAAGATCTTCATCTTCTCGATAGCCGCAACAAGCTCCGCATAACCATCTCCAGCGTAGCCTAGCATTCCTGCAGGGGGTACCGTCAGCATCTTGCCCTTGTGCAGCTCTTCCATAGCTTCAGCCTTGCCACGCGCTAAGGCACACTGCACGACGTTCCCAAAAGCTTCGACAACTTCTGGGGACTCTAGCGTGCCCATTGTAGCCAAGCGAAGACCATGACTGATCAGCCACCTACGAATAAAACAACACACGCATTACAAGACAATAATTTCAAGGGAATTAAAAGTGAAAAGCTGGAAAAGAAATCAAAAGGAATTAAGTACCTGTGCTCAGCAACAGCAGACACCAAGTGAGGGTACAACTCCTCATCGTACTCGATGCTAAGCTTGCGCCGCTTACCCTCCTGCGTCTCCAAGGCAGCCTCTACAGCCTTGCAGAAGTCATCCAACTGGGCGAAGTGCTTGCTCTTATTCTCCTGCAGGTACGTCAACCCCCACAAGCAGGTAGACTTATACTACTCAAAGGCAGCACGCTCATGGCTAAAGTCAACCAATAGAGACAACCTTTCATCCGCAAGCCTCTTGCAGTGCATCGTTGTTGACTCTAAGGAAGCTTAAGCACTCGCCAACTGCGTCTTCAGCAACGCAATCTCCTCATCCTTCTGCGCGCTGCTGCTACCCTCACCATCGTACTGCGCCTTGAGTTGAGCGACCAATGTGGGCTGGCGCACAGCAGCCACGCTTAACTCCTCTATCAGCGCAAGCACCTACGGGTGACTCTTCCACCTACGGGTGACTCACCTTAGGTGGCAATTGCTCCATATGCGCTGCATCACCCCCTGCAGCTTCGTCACTACATACAAAAAGCAAGAAGTCAAGACATTATATCGTTGATAATATATATTTAAAAAAAATAAGAGGGAAGAAGAAACATAACATTGTTACTTACTTAGGAGAGGAGGTCTCAGCAGTACCCCGCGCAGTTACAGATAGTGACGCATCCTCATCTGTGGACACATCCACAGTAACGATGTGGCGTCTACGCTTGGACATGCCCACCCCACCATCATCAGACGCCTTGCGCTTCACTCCCTGACTCGCCTCTTCAGAATCACTGTCAACCTTGAAGATCACCACACCCTCAGAGGACTCAGTGCGTGCAGGCTCAGGGGTTGGCACTTCCTGAGAAGGAACATTCTGCACGGGAGTCGCCACCAACAAGGGTTGGGCGACATTAGCCGGTTCCTCTTGCGCATACTCCATAGTGCGCCCGGCTGTGGCTTCCAGAATCGGTGCCTCACCTTCCCTCAATGGACGCACCCCCACAGTCACTTGTGTGGGCTTTGACAACTTCACCACGCCAAACAAGTCCATCTCTGCGCAACAAATAACAAACAACAAACAAGATGGAGTTACACATAATTGCAAGTTAAAAGAATGCTTACACTAGAGATGCAAAGGAAAGGAAGGACAAGCACCCACCCCGGCCATTCTCATCCAGAAACGTTGGCACCTCATCCGCGCCTTGAAAGAAGTTGCGGCTAATCCCCATGTACACCAAAAACTCTTCGGGGTAAGAGTTGATGGGGATGCGGTTGGTATTTATTGTCTCCGCATCATCTGTGTTGTATGTCCCGGGGTCTGGGCGCTCATCCTTTGGTAGCATCCCCTGAGTATAGAACTCAAAGAGCCAGGGGAACACTTTGTTATCCACCCAGAAAAATCTCTCCCTCCAATTCCTAAGGGCGTCTACCTTCTCCGTATAACATTGAAGGCGCCCTGCGCGCTTCGAAAAAGACACCCACCCGTTTGGCCACGTCGTGTGGTAAAAATCACGGAAGAGATTGATGGTTGGGTTTATGGCGAGTAAACGACAGTTTACTTCAAAATTGGTTATCTTCGCCGCACCTATACAGTGCAACTGGGATATGTGCAGACGATAGAAATTGAGCACATCACTCAGGAATAGGGATATGGGCACGCGCTGATTTGCAAACTCGAAAAAACGCGTGTATACCCCTACTTTCCCCTCAAGGAAGTCCGCAATAGATGCATTTGCCTCCGGTACTACCGGATGCAACACAAGGGGAATATAATAGTCCGAGGTGAACTGACGGAGTTCATCCTCGTCCATCTCAGAGGCAAAATCATCTAATTGGCGAACCATTTTCAAAATACAATTTGGTCAAGATGCGCACGCGCTATTACCTTAACGAAGAAAAAATTTCTTTCTTGGTATTTCATGATTCTAACAATGGAGGAAATGGCGTTTTACTGTGATAATCACAGTGAAAATGGGAAACCCTTTATATAGGGTTACCCCTAGCCTTGGATGGATGCCATGTGGATCCCACTAACTCTAATCGTGTGGCTAGAATATCAAAAGGTACAACACTTTTTCAAGATTTTTAAGGGATACGTGGGACTCGCTTAGACTAGATACACCGTATTTTTATTTTTGGTGAGAAATACTTGGAGTTTCCCCGCCACGCTTACCGCTTTCGTCGTAAGTCTAGCATCCGCGGCCACACCCTGTGCATACTAGACTGGGGGGACATGATGACGTATAGCCCACACTCGGGTCACGAGCCCGATTAATGGACATTACTAATGCTCAAGCCCATCACGCATAGGCTATCATAATAATAGTTTGGGCTACCATGTTAACGGTTTAAGCTCACGAAAGCCCAAACCCAAATATATTATTTATGGTCCTGATAATGATCTTCTATTTATGGGATAAAGATCAATAGACCGGATAAGCGTGATACGTCAAAGAGTTAGGAGCACGAAATCAACTAGATTTCGTGCCTATAAAAAGAATATCACGACTCTCGTTGAGGTACAATCAAAAAACCCTAACTCTTCAATATAACCCTAAAACCGATTACTTACTCTCACGCCGAAGGATAATCATTGGAGACAATCCCATGATAAGCCTAACGGTGTTGTTTGCTTTCTTAGTGCGCAGGTCTCAAGCATTAAGATCTAATTGGTACGAGAACAGGAACGCCCAACTTTTGTAGCAACAATCTTCAAATGACTTTTGAATATTAAGTAAGTATTTTAGAGATTTGGAACTATTTTAAAATTTAGCTAATATTTTTGCTTTTTCATTTTCCTTTTTAATTTCTTGTTTGTAGTCTTGACATTTTTTACATTCAAGATCAATTTAAATATTACTTTCAAGTCTAGACCTTTTATCTTCTAAAATTGTTTCTCTTTCAAAATTACTTTCAACGGATGTTGAAGATTCATTTTTTTAAAATGATTTTTGAGTCTATGTTGCAAAAATGTTTGAAGTTGTTTTCTAATTTTGAAAATTCTAATATAAATTGATCATAGCAAAAATGTTTGGTTTCAGATTGTACCTCATTTGTAGCTTTATTTGCTTGACAATCTTTACGTACCATATGATTATCCTCTTCATCGTCCATGTCGCTCCATGATTCATTTATAAATTCACTTAGGTCTTGACACATGTAGTCCTCGCCATCAACACTTGTAGTTTCATCTATTTGAGCATCTTCACATGCCATATTGTGATCATCTTCTTCGTTTGTGTTGCTCCATGATTCATTAACAATCTCTCTTTGGATTTGGCTCATTTATTCTTCGTCATTGATACCTTCAATGACCAAATTTGAACTAGTAGCACTTGCATTTATTTCAACTAAATGTTTATCTATTAAATTTTCTAGAACGACTAATTCATGTGCAACATCAGGTTTATCATCTTTGGCTTGACATTTCCTTTGATGAAAGTTTAAAAGACATTTCCAAATATCACTTGCCGTTTTACAAAAGAATACTCTTTCGTATTCAACTCTTGGTGGGGGTTTTATAAATCATTAATTTAGCTTTAGTATTTTTATCAATCTTTATTTGAATATGATTATATTGATTTTCAGAATTCGTTTTTGTTGGTTGAAAATCACCAATCGAAATGATATGCCAAAGATCTTGATCTATTGATTTCACATAATTTTCAAATTTATTTTTCCATTCACAAAAATTATCATTTTCAAATAGTGGTAGTTTTTGCGTATATTGCCCTTCGAAAAATTTTCCAGATTCCATAGATCGATTCAAGTTTTAAAATACAATATATGTTAAAAAAAATATTGTTTAACGTAGCTCTGATGCCAATTATGGAAAACTAGAATGGGGGGGGGGGGGGGGGGTTGAATAGTTTTACTCTTTTTCTTATTATAAAACGTTTATTTGAAAACCTTTAATTTTAGTTTTGTATGAAAACTATGCTTGATCGAAATAATCAATTATATGTATGTTACCTTTTAGTTTGATTGTAAAAACTTTGTTTTGTGAATGAAACTTTTGTTTGATCTTTTTGTAAAATCAACACTAGCACTATATGAGTAACTATATATATGTATGTCTATGTCTACGAAAGTAATAATGATATAGATAAGATAGTAAGTAAGAGATGGAAAGATCAAACCGAGACATAGATGATTTATAGTGTTTTGGCTAAAAGGACACCTTCCTTGCCCTACTCCACTCCCAGTGTCACCTACTCGAGAGTTTTCTTCACTAAGTCAACGAACTCCCTTATGACGGAGAAACCCTTACACACTTTTGCTTACACCAATTTAACGACACAAAGCTAAATGTCGAGTTCTAATCGTAGCTAGAACCAATCTCACGACTTCAATCACAACACAACTCTTTCACGACTTTTCTCACGACTTCTTCACTACTTCACGACTTCTTAGCTACTTCACGACTTCTTCTTCTTTCCTACTTCACGACTTCTTCGCTACTTCATGACTTCTTCTTCTTTCCTACTTCACTACTTCTTCGCTACTTCACAAATTCTTCTTCTTTCCTACTTCACTACTTCTTCGCTACTTAACGACTTCTTTTTATTCACTTCTTCACGGCTTTACTACTTTGTCCTGCAGCAACTAAGTAACACTACTAGTTTACGCCACAAATAATCCACACCTATACACACCTTCTTCTATGCTAGCCACTACTTCTTTACACTTCTTCTTCTAAGCTCCTATGCTTACACACCTTTACTACTTCACATACACCAACCTAATCTAATCACTTATGTTTACTCTTATACACAACTTATACACAAATGAATGAATGAATTACAAAGAATGATACACCAACAACTTGAGTGGGAGGATCACACAAAGTTGTAATACTTCTAATCTTGAAGGTTAGAGGTATTCTTCTCTTGCACTTGAATGGTTAAAGCTTGAATCACTTGGAAACAAAATCTTATGATTATATGATCAAAGGTATTCTTCTCTTGCACTTGAACAGTCAGGTACACTACTTGGTGGATTGCAAAATCTCTCAAGATCCCTTGAGATGTAACACCTTTTGTGAGGTTGCAAAACAAGCATCAAGTTTTTGGCACCGCTGCCTGGGGAATTGTTATTTCTTAGGTTGATTTTTATTATGATTAGGTCTACTCATTAGATTCATATCTAGTGAGATTTTTATTTTATTTTTCATAGGATTTCTTTAGTCTATCTTTTTTCTTCGTGTCTTTGTTTGTAATCATTATCATCCGCCATCATGGAAGGTGATAATATCCTAGAACCTGCCGTTCAACTAAACCAACCAAACCACCAAAACCCACCCGAACCACCTAGAAACGCACCTTAGGAGACTACTCCCGACCTGGCCACCAAGGCTATCGAAACACCATTAAGCTCAACCAAGGAGCTAATGTGTCTCCCTTGCAATCCAACACCATCCGATTAGTGCAAAGTGGATGTGCATTCCATGGACTTCATTCTGAATATCCAAACCAACATCTCAAGGATTTGTCACTCGAGAGATGACATGATTACGTCTCTTCCAATTCTATCTACGTGACCAAGCTAGTCAATGGCTTGAGCGTTTACCCACAGGATCCATCACTTCTTGGGATGATCTTACCTCTAGTTTCCTTGCTCATTTTTTCCCACCGGGGAGAACTACCAAGTTAAGGAATGACATCTTGATGTTCCAATAATGTCAAGGTGAAACTCTTTATGAAGCATGGACTCATTTCAAGGACTTACTCCAAAAATTCCCTCATCATGGCATCAATCTTTGGCTCTTAGTCCAAATTTTCTATGACCACGTCGATTATCTCGCCAAACGTGCAATTGATCAAGCGGCCGGCGAAAAATTGCGAGAGAAGGATGCCAAGGAATCATGGGACACCATTGATGAGCTTGCCTTCTATGATACTGGGATGACCCCCATGATGTAACCACGGTGGTCAAAGCTATTTCATCACCAGAACAAATCTCTCATCTCTCTAAAGAGAACCTTTGTGAACTTGAGAAAAGGTTCGATTACTTGATTGAAAAATGAAATAGACACTTAAGTCCAAATCGAGCGACAGTTAACTCCATCTCACGTAAGGCCGACACCCCTATCCGAGTCACCTCTTAGAGAAAATGTGGAATCTTTTCGAAAACATGTTGAGCCCTATCCACCTCCCCACGACCTTAACCCAAAATTCAAAGCTCGAGTGAGAGAATATATGTTGGCGCACTCTGAGAGATTGGCAAGGTTAGAAGAATCCGTTTATAAACAAAGGGAGGAAATGCAAGAAAAGATGGCTGAAATGATGAGTCTGCTAAAGGACTATACTAAAGCCAGGGCTCCAGAAAAAGTGTTGTTACGAAAGGAAGTCAATACTCCCATCACCAAATCTGTTAATGATATCTCCATTGTCCATGAAAACGGCAATGAAAAGCAATCGACCAATCTGGGAATTGGTGAAGTTAACCTCATCACGGTCGATGATGGAACAGATGAAGGAGGAGTAATCAACGAATCATGTTCAAATAAAAGGAGAGGAGATATCCCCTAATGAACAACGAACGAAAGAGCCACCAAAGTTCCCAACCTTAGAATATTATTTGAAACATGACATTTTATGACATCAAATAAGTACATATTATTTTCATCATTTATCTTATTTATTTGACTTGTTTTATTTTATTATTTATGAGAATTGGTGATTTAATGTTTACTTTAGTAATTCTCAGGTAAAAACAATCAATTGGTGAAACTTGGCGATTTTGAACGAATTATGGAGCAAAACTAGCAAGATGTCAAAAGTCTACTGAAATCCAGAAGATATGCCATATCTCTCTCAACAGATACGCTGCAATATCAAACTTAGATGAATTTGAAGACCATTGCCTGACTTTGAAGGACGCGCCGCATGTAATTCTATCATGCACCGTATATGAAACTTTGGTCAACGAAGAAGATCAAGCTTTTTCTACTCCACATACGCCGCATTATACTTCTGACATAAGGCGTATCACTATCCAAACCTCACCAGATACAACCCAAGACACTGAAGGACATGCGCCACATACAAGATCAAGATACGCTGCATCTGAAGACGGTGTACGAATATTCCAGAATATATTAATATTGGACCCCACGCGAAGTTAAGTCAATGCGCCGCATCTACTTACTCAATGTGCCGCATCGTGCCCTCAGACAGAAACTATAAATACCCCAAGACATATATGAATTTTGTGTGCAAGAAAACCCTAAGGAGATGAATTCATTCGAAGAAGCATCACAAGACACACCCCAAACGAAGATATTAGAGTTGTAACAAGGTCCTGCATGTATTTAATTCATTAAGTAGTTTTGTTTTATTGTATTAGAACGCTTTAATTCATCAGGATTGATGGGCTTGTGGCCACCATACTGCTCCCCTTAAAATTACTTTCCCATTAATTAAAGTTTATATGATGATGTTTTTAGTGACTTGTATATGTGCATTAATAACCTCTGTGTTTAGTTGAGCTTTCTGGGCTACCATACATGTTCCTTGCCTACTTATCTAGCATTTAGAAGTTAGGATACACATAAGTAATCATTAAGAGTTACTCTCCTATATTTAGAATCCAACGAGACATATTAGATTACGATACTCATCATATAAATCTAGCAATAAAACAAGTGACAAGTTGCTTAACTATTAGGACAGGCCTTCTTCTACTTCTAATATCTATCTGTGTACGTGTTGCTATTCATTGATTTGTGCTCATTAGTTTATTAACTGTTTAATAAAACCAAACTGTGGCAGTCTCTTAGGATGAACCCCCTTTCGTTAGATTAGACTATAAAACTAACTTAGGATATTAAAATACTGATTAGGTTAACTAGATAATACGTTCCACTCTTAGTGATCGACACTCTACTTACCATTATATTCATACTGGCTGGGTACACTACTCGTTAGGTGTGTGTGTTATTGATAGTCGGCTAAATATAAATTTAAAACTTGAATAGGCATTAATAATGCTAAACTGCAACGACACATGACAAGCCTCACATCAAGTTTTTGGCGCCGCTGCCGAGGAGTGAATTATTATTATCTGATTAGAATTTTAATTAGCTCTTTTTTATCTTTTTAGGTTTTTAGATTCTAACCGCTAACATTGTTGTATATTAGTTAGATTGCATTTATTGTATAATTTGCATATTTATTGTTTTTCTGTGTTTTTTTTTTTTTTTTGTAATTTTTGTTTTTATTTCTTTTCTGTATTTTTTCTGCATTACTACAGTCATTGTATTCTGCTGATATAAACGATATGGCCCATCTGCTTCTCAGATATGACATATTGCGTTTTAACTTTTTATAAATACAACGCGTTTAATAATTCGAGTACGGCACATCTATCCCCAAGATACGGCATATTCTGTTTTTCTCAGATACGGCATATTGATTTTCTAAATAAAAGTCATATTTAATTTTAACGTAGGCGTATCCTTTTTCCAGGATACGGCGCATTGTTTGCAGATATCAGCGAACTTTTATTTATCCCGAACGGAGAAAATTCTAATCAATCTTTCCTGTCTCTTAGAAATTTTTTACTTTGAAGCCTATTTGTTTTGTGTTTCAGGAATCATGATTGATATTTTTCCAAGCTGGTTCGGAGGACCAAGGATCAAACTTACAATCGATGTGATTGTATTCGCCCACGAATGTGATAAGGAGCATCATGAGGTCGAAACTTTCATCAATGAACTGTTGCTAAAAGAACAAAACAATATGATTAGAGAATTGACGATTGAAGTGCACCAATTGTCAAAGATGATTAATGGAATTTTGTTCCAAGGGCACGACCTGAATGGAATAACTACTTGATGCGGATTAGTGTCAAATATGTTCCAATTAGTGAACATAATGTTTGGTTACATGACAATAGAATTAAGAAACAGATGGAGATGGAATATCTCACGTGAACAAGCTAGGAGCTGAATGTGTGTCTAACTTGAAGACTCTGGAGTAAAGAAAAGTGTTGGCTGGGAGACAACCCGGATTTCTATTTCATTTTTCTGTTTTCTATCGAGTCTGTCTGACTTGCAGAAGATGCGGCGTATCAACTGCACTGGTCATATACGTTTTATTTTTCTGCATTTTATTTTTAGAACTTAAAACTTTCTGTCATTTCATTTAATGTGGCGCATCCCTGGTTAAGGATGCGACGCATTTATTTTATGATTCGTGTTTATTCCAGGCTCGATACGGCGCGTCCCCTTCCATAGGATGCAGCGTATCGACTGACCTGATGTTTTACAGTTTTATTTTTTAGGTTTAATTTTTACTAACTACTAATGAATTACACAAGTTGTAACCATCTTAACTCAGGTGTGTTAAAGTCTTGGTGGTATAATAGATTCCTGTACTTTCTATGGAGACATCATTCCTGGAGCTTGAACGCCTTTCA
Source organism: Artemisia argyi (assembly GCA_030686995.1). NCBI lineage: Eukaryota > Viridiplantae > Streptophyta > Magnoliopsida > Asterales > Asteraceae > Artemisia > Artemisia argyi. Next base: position 99,943,430 of record CM060709.1, on the reverse strand, counting down.
TCCACAAGAAAGTAGATTTTGCTCATAAACGCATAATGGAGGATCAAATCGAGCAAATATCAGGGGAGATTTTTCGTTCTAATTCTTTTATTTACTAGTTTTTAACTTTTAATACAAACAACGAGGACGTTGTTTAACTTAAGTGGGGGGATGGAGTATTAGAATGCTTACTTATCCCAAACTTTTCAAAATATGCTTCAAATGTGCTTAATATATCAAAATTTAAATTTTTTAGCATGTTTTTGTTTAGGTCTAAATTAGATAGCCGCACACATAACCTTATTTTTCCAAAATTAAAAACTTTTGTGTGCTGGTGACTTGTAAACTTTAGAACTTGGCTTGGATACTATTCGAGACCACCATAATGAGTATTATTGATTTAATTGGAGTGACTTGTCTAATTTGGTAAATTTCTAGGATTACACCCAAAAAGCCTATACATGTTATGTGATATTAACTAACTACACTGGTTAGTTAACCCCCGTATAAACCCTTTTGTTTACTATCATTTTTAGAGTAAGATACCCCTAGAAAAACCCTCAGAGCCATTCCTTTCGTTTCTGACGCCTTTGTTAAAATGTTTCGTTACACCCTTACACCTTAGCCTACCTTGTAGATTACAATCTGTGGTTAGTTGCTTTAGCCAAAGTGTGTTTCCTTGCGTTACCTGTGTTCGTGTGCGTAATTCATTATCTTTGGTTAGGTCGGAAAATTGCACAATGCAATTGGAGTGAAAGTACATATTGTATAATTTATAGTTTATTTTTCGTGTGTTTACTACTTTCATTATTTCTGAAAGTTATAAAAAGTGTTGAAACATTATGCGGAAAAATTATTGTAGTGATATAGTGAAATTTCACACATCTATGTTAGTATGTAAAAAAAAAAAAAAAAAAAAAAAAAAAAAAAAAAAAAAAAAAAATCGAAAAAATAGAACAGAAAAAGAAAGAGGAAAAAGTTAGAAGTTTGTTTAACCAACTTATGTAAAGTTTTGTTGTTGTAATATATTTATGGATTGAATAGGAGTTGGCCGTTATGGGAACGCCAACTAAGGTTTATTCTTTGTTTAAGATATTATTGTGTTTAATTTGTGTCTACCTAAAGCGTGAGTTACATGAGTCAAAAGCGTGAGCTATTCAATGATATATGTCTTATTCATGGGATGGTTGGTAAAGTGATTAACCACACATTAGGACTTAATCTATTTGTTTTGTCTATTTTTATTTTACAGCAATTTATATCCTAAATGTTATCTATACCCAACCGTATCATTATATTCGTTGTTAGCTTTCGAGCATCCGGATATGATGATGGCCAAGTGAGAATATTATATGTATGAATAAGGTAGTGACCATCCGAGTATTAGATTAATTGACTAACGCGCCAGGGATCCAATGTGTGACTTGGTGACCATCTGTTATGCAAATAACGCGCCAGCGATCCAAGAAGTGTACTAGTGACCATCCATTAGTTGAAGCGTCGAGGACTCGCTCCAGCGATCTACTAAGTTTATGCAGGAGATATTTGAACGAAGCTAGGTTTAACCCTTAAGCCTCAAAAACCCTTTTTACCGCCTTAGACTTGTTACTCCTTGGCTTTAGTGGTGGAGATGCGTATGCTTGCCAAGCTTATGATAAAATATTTGTCATGACAAAGAAACTAAAAGATTTAGAATTGATTTGATATTAAAAAATTATTTTGTTTCTATTTCGTTAAGTGTTTGGTTGTGTGATTATGATAAAACGAATACTTGTTTAATGATACAAATAAATCCTAATACCTTTTAGGATACATTTTCATAATTATTAATCTAGAGTTTACTTGGGGACAAGTAAAGTTCAAGTGAAGGAATATTTGATGGCATCAAATAACTACATATTATTGCCATCATTTATCTTATTTATTTGACTTGTTTTAATTTCTTATTTATGAGAATTGGTGCTTTAATGTTTACTTTAGTAATTCTCAAGTAAAAACAAGCAATTGGTGGAACATGGCGATTTTGGACGAATTATGGAGCAAAACTAGCAAGATGTCAAAAGTCTACTGAAATACAGAAGATGCGCCGTATCTCTCTCAACAGATACGCCACAATATCATACTTAGATGAATTCGAAGACCATTGCCTGACTTTGAAGAATGCGCCGCATGTAATTCTATCATGTGCCGCATATGAAACTTTGGTCAACGAAGAAAATCAAGCTTGTTCTACTTCGGATACGCCATATTATACTTCTGATATACGGCGTATCACTATCCAGACCTCACCAGATACAATCCAACACACTGAAGGACATGCGCCACATACAAGATCAAGATACGCCGCATCTGAAGACGGTGTACGAATATTCCAGAATATATTAATCTTGGACCACACGCAAAGTTAAGTCAATACGCCGCATCTACTTACTCAATGCGCCGCATCGTGCCCTCAGAAAGAAACTATAAATACCCCAAGACAGATACAAATTTTGTGTGCAAGAAAACCCTAAAGAGACGAATTCAGTCGAAGAAGTATCACAAGACACACCCCAAATGAAGATATTAGAGTTGTAACAAGGTCCTGCATGTATTTAATTCATTAAGTAGTTTTCTTTTATTGTATTAGTACACTTTAATTTCTCAGGATTGATGGGCTTGTGGCCACCATACTGCTCCCCTTAAAATTACTTTCCCATCAATTAAAGTTTATATGATGATGTTTTTGGTGACTTGTATATGTGCATTGATAACCTATGTGTTTAGTTGAGCTTTGTGGGCTACCATACATGTTCCTTGCCTACTTATCTAGCGTCTAGAAGGTAGGATAGATATAAGTAATCATTAAGAGTTTACTCGCCTATATTTAGAATCCAACGAGACATATTAGATTACGATACTCATCATATAAATCTAGCAATAAAACAAGTGACAAGCTGCTTAAATATTAGGACAAGCCTTCTTCTGCTTCTATTATCTATCTGTGTACGTGTTGCTATTCGTTGATTCGTTCTCATTAGTTTATTTACTATTTAATAAAACCAAACTGTGACAATCTCTCAGGATGAACCCCCTTTCATTAGATTAGACTGTAAAACTAACTTAGGATATTAAAATACTGATTATGTTAACTAGATAATACGTTCCACTCTTAGTGATCGACACTCTATTTACCGTTATATTCATACTGGCTGGGTACACTGCTCGTTAGGAGTGTGTGTTATTGATAAGTCGGCTAAATATAAATTTAAAACTTGAATAGGCATTAATACTGCTAAACCGCAACGACACACGACGAGCCTCACATCAAGTTTTTGGCGCCGCTGCCGGGGAGTGAATTGTTATTATCTGTTTATCTGATTAGAATTTTAATTAGCTTTTTTTATCTTTTTAGGTTTTTAGATTCTAACCGCTAACATTGTTGTATATTAGTTAGATTGCATTTATTGTATAATTTGCATATTTATTCTTTTGGTGTGTTTTTATTTTTCTGTAATTTTTGTTTTTATTTATTTTCTGTACTTTTTCTGCATTACTGCTGTCGTTGTATTCTGCTGATACAAACGATACGGCCCATCTGTTTCTCAGATACGGCGTATTGCGTTTTAACTTTTGATAAATACAACGCGTTTAATAATTCGAGTACGGCGCATCTATCCCCAAGATACGGCATATTCTGTTTTTAATCAGAAAAATTTTCGAAACCCTAAACGCCAACCGACGCATCTGTTTCCACATATACGGCGTATTATATATTTAATTAAAAATAGTTTTCGAATTAATTAAACATAAGCGACGCATCGATTTTAATCGATACGAAACATTTTTTTATCGATTTTTATCGATACGGCGCAATTACTAAATCAAAAATCTTGTATTTTGAAACATAACGAAAATACGGCGCATTAGTTTTTGCTTATGTGGCTCATTTAAATTTTTATAAATATAACCGATTTTGGATATTTAACGAGATACGGCGCATTCTAATTTAAAAGCAGCGTATTAATTTTCTGAATAAAAGTCTGATTTAATTTTAACGTAGGCGTATCTTTTTTCCAGGATACGGCGCATTGTTTGCAGATATCAACAAACTTTTATTTATCCCGAACGGAGAAAATTCTAATCAATCTTTCCTTTCTCTTAGAAATTTTTTACTTTGAAGCCTATTTGTTTTGTGTTTCAGGAATCATGATTGATATTTTTCCAAGCTGGTTCGGAGGACCAAGGATCAAACTTACAATCGATGTGATTGTATTCTCCCACGAATGTGATATGGAGCATCATGAGGTCGAAACTTTCATCAATGAACTGTTGCTGAAAGAACAAAACAATATTATTAGAGAATTGACAATTGAAGTGCACCAATTGTCAAAGATGATTAAGGGAATTTTGTTCCAAAGGCACGACCTGAATGGAATAACTACAAGATGCGGATTAGTGTGAAAGATGTTCCAATTAGTGAACATAATGTTTGGTTACTTTACACTGGAATTAAGAAAGAGATGGAGATGGAAGATCTCACGTGAACAAGATAGGATCTGAACGTGAGTCTAACTTGAAGACTCTGGAATAAAGAAAAGTGTTGGCCGGGAGACAACCCGGATTTCTATCTTATTTTTCTATTTTCTGTCGAGTCTGTCCGACCTGCAGAAGATGCGGCGCATCCCCATTGTAGGATGCGGCGTATCAACAGCACTGGTCATATCCGTTTTATTTTTTTGTATTTTATTTTTAGACCTTAAAACTTTCTGTCAGTTCATTTAATGTGGCGCATCCCTGGTTAAGGATGCGACACATTTATTTTCTGATTCGTATTTATTCCAGGCTCGATAGGGCGCATCCTCTTCCATATGATGCGGCGTATCGACTGACCTGATGATTTACAGTTTTATTTTTTAGGTTTAAGTTTTACTAACTACTAATGAATTACACAAGTTGTAACCTTCTTAACTCAGGTGTGTTAAAGTTTTGGTGGTATAATAGATCCTTTACTTTCTGTGGAGACATCATTCATGGAGCTTGAACGCCTTTCATTCACAACACAGTAGATTTTGCTCATAAACGCTTAATGGAGGATCAAACCGTGCAAATATCAGGGGAGTTTTTTCTTTCTAATTCTTTTATTTTCCAGTTATTAACTTTTAATACAAATAACGAGGACGTTGTTTAACTTAAGTGGGGGGATGGAGTATTAGAACGCTTACTTGTCCCAAACTTTTCAAAATATGCTTAAAATGTGCTTAATATATCAAAATTTAAATTTTTTAGCATGTTTTTGTTTAGTTCTAAATTACATAGCCGCACACATAACCTTATTTCTCCAAAATTAAAAACTTTAGTGTGTTGGTGACTTGTAAACTTTAGAACTTGGCTTGTATACTATTCAAGACCACCATAATGAGTATTATTGATATAATTGGAGTGCCTTGTCTAACTTGGTAAATTTCTAGGATTACACCCAAAAAGCCTATACATGTTATGTGATATTAACTAACTACACTGGTTAGTTAACCCCCGTATAAACTCTTTTGTTTACTCTCAATTTTAGAGTAAGATACCCCTAGAAAAACCCTCAGAGCCATTCCTTTCGTTTCTGACACCTTTGTTAAAATGTTTCGTTACACCCTTACACCTTAATCTACCCTGTAGATTATAGTTTGTGGTTAGTTGCTTTAAGAAAAGTGTGTTTCCTTGCGTTACCTGTGTTCGTGTGCGTAATTCATTATCTTTGATTAGGTCGGAAAATTGCACAATGCAATTGGAGTGAAAGTACATATTTTATAATTTTTAGTTTATTTTTCGTGTGTTTACTACTTTCATTATTTACAGTTATTTCTGATAGTTATAAAATGTGTTGAAAAATTATGCGGAAAAATTATTGTAGTGATATAGTGAAATTTCACACATCTATGTTAGTATGTAAAAAAAATAAAAAAAAATGAAAAAATAGAAAAGAAAAAGAAAGAAGAAAAAGTTAGAAGTTTGTTTAACCAACTTATGTAAAGTTTTGTTGTTGTAATATATTTATGGATTGAATAGGAGTTGGCCATTATGGGAACGCCAACTAAGGTTTATTCTTTGTTTAAGATATTATTGAGTTTAATTTATCTACCTAAAGCGTGAGTTACATGAGTCAAAAGCGTGAGTTATTCAATGATATATGTCTTATTCATGGGATGGTTGGTAAAGTGATTAACCACACATTAGGACTTAATCTATTTCTTTTGTCTATTTTTATTTTACAGCAATTTATATCCTAAATGTTATCCATACCCAACCGTATCATTATATTCGTTGTTAGCTTTCGAGCATCCGGATATGATGATGGCCAAGTGAGAATATTAAATGTATGAATAAGGTAGTGACCATCCGAGTATTAGATTAATTGACTAATGCGCCAGGGATCTAGTGTGTGGCTTGGTGGCCATCCATTATGCAAATAACGCGCCAGCGATCCAAGAAGTGCACTAGTGACCATCCATTATTTGAAGCGTCGAGGACTCACTCCAGCGATCTACTAAGTTTATGCAGGAGAATATTTGAATGAAGCTAGGTTTAACCCTTAAGCCTCAAAAACCCTTTTTACCGCCTAAGATTAGTTACTCCTTGGCTTTAGTGGGGGAGATACGTATGCTTGCCAAGCTTATGATAGAATATTCGTCACGACTAAGTATCTAAACGATTTAGAATTGTTTTGATATTGAAAAATTATTTTGTTTCTATTTCGTTATGTGTTTGGCTGTGTGATTATGATAAAACGAATACATGTTTAATGATACAAATAAATCCTAACACCTTTTAGGATACATTTTCATAATTATTAATCTAGAGTTTACTTGGGGACAAGTAAAGTTCAAGTGGGGATATTTGATGACATCAAATAATTACATATTATTGCCATCATTTATCCTATTTATTTGACTTGTTTTATTATCTTATTTATGAGAATTGGTGCTTTAATGTTTACTTTAGTAACTCTCAAGTAAAAACAAGCAATTGGTGAAACTTGGCGATTTTGGACGAATTATGGAGCTAAACTAGCAATATGTCAAAAGTCTACTGAAATCCAGAAGATGCATCGTATCTCTCTCAACAGATACGCCGTTATATCATACTTAGATGAATTCGAGGACCATTGCCTCACTTTGAAGAATGCGCCGCAAGCAATTTTATCATGCGTAGCATATGAAACTTTGGTCAACGAAGAAGATCAAGCTTGTTCTAATCCATATACGCCGCATTATACTTCTGACATACGGCGTATCACTATCCAGACCTCACCAGATAATATCCAAGACACTGAAGGACATGCACCACATACAAGATCAAGATACGCCGCATCTGAAGACGGTGTACGAATATTCCAGAATATATAAATCTTGGACCCCACGCGAAGTTAAGTCAATGCACCACATCTACTTACTTGATGCGCCGCATCGTGCCCTCAGACAAAAACTATAAATACCCCAAGACAGATACGATTTTTGTGTGCAACAAAACCCTAAGTAGATGAATTTAGCCGAAGAAGCATCACAAGTCACATCCTAAACAAAGATATTACAGCTGTAAGAAGGCCTTCATGTATTTAATTCATTAAGTAGTTTTTTTTATTGTATTAGTACGCTTTAATTCATCAGGATTGATGGGCTTGTAGCCACCATACTGCTCCCCTTAAAATTGCTTTCGCATTAATTAAAGTTTATATGATGATATTTTTGGTCACTTGTATATGTGCATTGATAACCTCTGTGTTTAGTTGAGCTTTCTGGGCTACAATACCTGTTCCTCGCCTACTTATCTAGCGTCTAGAAGGTAGGATAGACATAAGTAATCATTAAGAGTTTACTCGCCTATATTTAGATCCAACAAGACAGATTAGATTATGATACTCATTATATAAAACTAGCAATAAAACAAGTGACAAGCTACTTAACTATCAGGACAGGCCTTCTTCTGCTTCTATTATCTATCTCTGTACGTGTTGCTGTTCGCTGATTCATGCTCATTAGTTTATTTACTGTTTAATAAAACCAAACTGCGCCAGTCTCTCAGGCTGAACCCCCTTTCGTTATATTAGACTATAAACTAACTTATGATATTAAAATACTGATTAGGTTAACTAGATAATACGTTCCACTCTTAGTGATTGACACTTTACTCAACATTATATTCATACTGACCGGGTACACTACTCGTTAGGTGTGTGTGTTATTGATAAGTCGACTAAATATAAATTTAAAACTTGAATAGGCATTAATACTTCTAAACCACAATGACACACGACAAGCCTCACATCAAGATTAATAAAAAGACTATTGACAATTGGATAAGAAACAACGGACGAAATTATCTACCTAAAGTCTCTAAGGGGAAAAGGAAAAAGGAAGGGTATGATACATTAACCGAAGGTCCATTGTGCAGGAGTATTCTTCAGCAGATAGTAAATAAGAAACAGACGGTTTACGGGGAATTTTGAGATACCCTACGGCATAGGAGATTTAAAATACTTAGATGCTTTGGCCGACCAAGGGTCAGAAGTAAACTTAATGAACCTCTCCATTTATGCCCATGATGCGTAGGATTGCGCCCTCGCAAAATGTTTTACCTCTCAAGAGATCTCAAGAGGTTTGCAATCCCCACCAGGCAGTGTACCTGACCATTGTAGTATAGTAAAGTGGCAAGTACCGGGGGATTTATCGTTCAACTCAAAGAATAGTGTTCGTTAGGATTAAAATTAATCTAACTAGGTCTAAAGGTGAGGGATGATTCTTTTTGTATTTTTATATTTTATGGAAAGTAAGTAAAAATCTCGGGTTTTGGAAGAAGGGGTAGAATTAGTTGTTAATCAACTAACCCAAATAACTAAAAATGCAATAAAAATAAAATAAAATGACACGAAAGTAAATGGAAAAAAACAATAATAAGAAAAACGTGTTTACTTAGATTTCACTACTCCCTAGCTATCTTTTACTAGTTGATGAGTTTGTTACAATTGCATGCATGACGGGTTATATTCCTTAATACCATTCGTAGGGCCATGTACGTTCTTCCCTAACTCTATAAGCTCCTACCTCTTCCTATGTCGAGCCGACAACTAACTCCTGACATGGCCTCTTTAGTAGTTACTTATGCATTAAATATAACCAATTAATCGTAGTACACATCCGATTCATGTTTCTTAAGACGTTCAAGCATGTTACCAATTGGAAGTCTACCAATTTTCTTAAGCCTAACATCAATACCATTCATCCACCACAATTATAAACAAACAACCAACCAATAATCAATAACTAGGTTTCATTATATCTAAGCAAACACAAAGAAAACCTAGCCTAGCATGTTAAAGTAAAGACAAGCATAAGATACAATCAAACAACACATAGACATATTGAATGATTATTGGAAAACTTATCTTCAATCAAACATGGATGAAATAAGGGTTTGGAACCCTTAAAAGTAAAGTAAAATTCGTGCTAGGGTTTCTCCAAAACTATCCCAAAGTTCTTCTCCTTTACAAGTGAAAATTATAAAACTATATATAGATTTTTGGGTCTGACGGCGTCACGTGTAAATCCTGACGCCGTCAACTCGCCGCCAAAGAAACTCTCGTATTGCCTAGATCCAGATTTGACACCGTCAAGAGTAAATTACACGTGATGGCCTTGGTGACGCCGTCACATGTTAAAGTCTAAAAACATTCTGGCGTGTCTCGTTATATCTTTTTATCCACCTCTTTGCCATAACGTGACGCCGTCACCTCCAAAGCGTGACGCCGTCAAGAACTGTTTCCAGCTTGATTTGGAGACTTTGCCATTTTCTTCACTTTTTTGCTCCAAAAATGTTTAAAATGCTTCCTTTTCCAGATTTCTTCTCCAAAGTACCTAAAATGACAAAAGGAACGATTTAGGGAAATATTTGATCAAATAATCTTGAATTTGGGCTAAAATGACCCCCTAAAAGCGGTACACTTTTCGCCTTATCAAATACCCTTACACTTGAGATTTGCTTGTCCTCAAGCAAATGCGTTTTTATTCTAATCAAAATACAAGCTAGGGTTCATTTAACACCAATATAAAAATAATTACAACAAATAATCGTTCCAATTCAACCAAAACAAGCACGAAAATTATACACTAGCACCTCACAAATAGTGTTTAGATACTCACATCTCTCGGGTGTAATAAAAGTATATATCACAATATGAAAATGGAAAATATCTCTCACAACCTGTCATAGCACATAGATTACCATAGGCTTGGGAAAGGATCAGAGTTCCACCACTTGGCGTAAGCACCTAGGATAAACTATCAAAGAGGTCTTTTAAAAGGGTTATAACGTGAGGTGTAGGGATATGATAAACACGGTTATGTTGGATAAAGGCAATCTTTACTGGTGGCAAGTTAATCATCTTGGTCAATTACATGTACGATGTGGCGTTGCTAAGCCAAGACTCGACTCGACTTAAGCTAATGAAAATTAACAAAAACATAAAATAAACATAAAATGAAACGGGATGGTAGTCCGTATGTTTTTTTTCTCTTTTTCTTTTTCTAATTTTTTTTCTTTTTTTTTCTTTGATTTTACGATTTTTTTTTTTTTTGTTTGCATACAGTCTTGCCCTACCATCTAAAATAATACATCATAGGGGATTTACATTCCCCTTACACTTGAACTTTTACATACTTTACAATCAACAATTCTAATGACTCGAATTAAGATAATCAAAACACTTGGAGTACTTTTTAAATATTAGTGCACATATGGGGGTAATATATGATGTTCTTCCCCATTGATAACAATAGTACTTTACCCATGAGTCCCAATCGTTCCAAAACAATATGTACAAGATATGACTCGACTTAGCAACCATGTAATCAATTAGACAATTAACTAAGGGTTTAAACATATAACAATAATGCACTAAAGATGGGTGCATACAAGGACGGCTAAGGCGATTTGGGTGTACATTTGGGGTGGATTGTAAACAAATTCTTCCTTTAAGTAAAATGCTTAAAGTTAGAAACGAAAAAGATAGGCTCGGAGGGGTGTACTAGGGGTATCGTGTACTAAAAATGAGTACAACGCAAAGGTGTGGAAAAATTAATTGACTTTACTACTCAAGTAATTATGACTTCATTGGTCAAGTAATTGTGATACGGGTTCAACACAAGGGTTATCCTAATGCCTCTTATCATGTAGTAAATCCTACTACATGAATGTAGTCTCACTAGCGGTCTCGGGATGCATCACTAACGCATGTTCTAGAATCTAAGTACTACCGGTCACTCATAAGCATCTTTTCCTAACAAATCTAGGGGCGAACCTCACATATTTGGGGTGGAAAATTTTGAGTGGTACGGTTTTTCGTGCTAGTCATACAACTCCTATCCATGAGACGCTAATTAAGGTTAAAGCTTCACTCCTAAATGTTGTAAAATTTTTAAATTTGGCGCTAAAATTACCCTAACAAGTATTTCTCTTAGTTTTATTACACACCTACTTTTAAACAAACAAACTCAAGCGCAATTGCATTCTCTAAGGTATCATCATTTACCCTCCCCTTACACTTAGGCTGAACATTGTCCCCAATGTTCAATAAAAAGGATGTAAAAGTAATGAAGGTAAAAGAATGAAACAAATACTCCCCTGATTCATTCGGTGTGGATAATGTGGTAACAACGTTAGATCCTCCTCTAATAAAATGAACGTTGAAAGCTTCCCTCCATAAATATAAATCATCTTCTTGTCCAATATAACCTGTTAAACCTGAGAAAACAATCATGGCAAACCTCGCATAAAATAGGCGACAAACTCTTTATATATAATAAAATCCTAGAAAGCAAATAAAGATATAATGCTTGTGGAATGAATGTTTGCAGATTTCCTGGAGTTTATAAAACTAAAGATTTAACAAAAACTATACGACTCCGGAAGAAAAACAAAACTCGCAAAATTTCCAAAATTTTACACTTGACGCCGTCAGGTTATAACCCTGATGCCGTCAGAAGTGACCTGCAAAAATTTCATGTTAAGTTTCCGGAAAATTTCTGAAAAAAACTCATCCCTTAATTCCTGGAAATCCTGCAAAACATCATTATGACTCGATACAAGCATTTGACTCACACAAATACTAATATGCACATTCGTTTAATATCGTTGTGATTCATGTTCAATCTCGTTCTTGGAAACAAATTTAGATTTCCCTTACACTTATCTTTTGCGAAATACCTTTATATGTAATCAAGACGAAGTTAAAGACAAAGTAAAGCATTTTCATAATTTACTTTGAATCATGAGCCACAAACAATAAAAATAAGACACGCATACGGAAACAAATAAAATCAAACAAACAAACAATCAAACAAATAAATAAAGTTTGGGTTGCCTCCCAAGAAGCGCTTGTTTTTGTTCGAGTCACGAGCCTGACTCTACCCTTATTTAACGGGAATAGGGGAGGTTTTCCCTACACTTAGGATTAAGTGTGGGTGGAAGTAGCGATACACACCCTTAGGGTGGAAATATGCCACGTGAGGTGAAGGGGTGAGTGAATGGCATCCTTCATCCTAAAACTACCTGGGTAATATTGGTTGATGGGTAGGTCTGTAACACCCCCAAAATACCGCAGCGGAAGACTGTGTCATTGGGATGCTACTTCAGGGCACAAAGTACAAGATATAGAAAACGAACTCTAAATGAGACGTTTTTGAAAAGTTACCATTCGAATTGATAAAAGTCATAGTTTACAAAACAAAGATCCCAAATTAGAATAATACATAAGTTTTTAAAGTGTATCGAATGGTAAACGATAAAAGTGAAAGTCTCCAAAAGCATGCCCTAAGACTCTCAGCTCCATACCCCTGCTATCGCCTTTCTAACCTGAGATAAACATGCTTAAAGTGTCAACACAAAGGTTGGTGAGTTCATAGAGTTTGTCCTAATACAGTTGAAAAGCTTATAAAGAATGTTCACACAGCAAAGGCATCGTAAATCCACTCAGTTACAAGTCCCGTCATAAGAGACTTGTAACCTGTGTGTTCACAACCCACTGCTACAATATAATATGATTAAGATATGTATAAGTTCATAACAACAGTTAAGCAATTAGTAGTGAGTCTACACTTCATCTCCGAAGACCTCACCTAAGTATGTATACTTCCATGGTTGTGCCCAGAAACTTAATCTGGGGCCATTGGAAGTATATATGTCTCCATGGTTGTGCCCAGAACTAAATCTGGGGCCATTGGAAGTATGTATGTATGTATCCATCACAGTTTAGTATAACACAGTTAAGTATAACACAATCACGTATGTATGACATCAAGTATAATGTAATCAAGTATAATGTTATCAAGTATAATGTTTCCCAAGTATAAATGTTATGTGAATCTGTACAAGTAAGCAAGTAGTAGCATGTATCTCCCCCAAAGAGTTGATAGAACAATTAAAAGAGTAGGGGCTATGACTCACCTCGAAGTAATAGTACAATGCAACGGAATGTTAAGGACAACAATGCACGGTTATCTGCCGCAACCTAAAATGAATGATGAATGATCTCATTTAGATCACCAAATGATGTTATGAATGTCCATGCTCATGTTTCTATACCACTCTAGTCTTTGGAAAAACACTTGTGTTATCAAAAATATATAATCTAAGAATTTGGAAAAATATTGCTATTAGAAAATATAATAAGCTAGTTGTAATATATATATACTTATATATATATATCGTATGTTTCCATGTTAGCGTTGAAATCCTCGGGTTGTAATCCTTGTAATATCGCCTTGAAATGATGAAAACATTCTTGTAATAACTAATACTACATTAGTTATAAAGCTTGGTACTTAATATTATGTCTAGCTTATAAAAGTACTTCGTAGTTTTGGTGCCATTTTTATTAAAAGCTGTCAACTAGAAATGGTTTTAGCCGATATTCAAACGTGAATATCTTTGTCGTTACTTGTCCGTTTTACTTGTTCTTTATGTCCACGGTTACGTCTTAGTATATAGTAATATATTTTGGAAAGCTCGGCTCCTCCGGGTTACGTCTAAAGTCTCTTTTTGTCCAATGAAAAACGTCCAACAGCAAACATTTTCAGAAAAATACTTTTCGTCTACAACCTTACAAAAATCATAACTTCTTCGTTATTAACTCTTTTTAATCCGTTCTTTCGCCTACGGATTCGTTTTTGAAAGTATTTTCTAAAAATTTTGCCAAAGTTCGCTTGGTGTTTACTGATTTTCCAGATTTTCACAAAATGGGACAGCATGTCTAAAATATGTTCCAAATCAAGTTTTCAAGGTTTATAACTAATTTCTACCATCACCAAACCTCTTGTAATCACCACATAGCTAATCTAATCCTACCATACACCTTCTTAGGGTGCCATGGACTCCTAACCAAGTTATTATAGCAAGGGGATTCATAAATAAAAAGTTAGGGTTTGTATGTTTCATTTTAGACAAAATAAAGAGTGGTATAGCTAGTTGCACATGATTTTTAGCATGATACTCATGAAATACATGTAAAAATAAGATGATCCATGAAAAATAAAGTTGAAAACTTACTTGATAAAATGAGATGATTATATGATGATTATGCTTGATGTTCTTGTGTTTTTGTTGCTTGATTCTTGATTAGGCATGTAAAAGGAACAAGTTTAGTGTTTTAACTTATGAAAAATGATCACTTGATCTTGGTGTGAATTTTGGGTCGTGGGTTTGCAAGAGGAAAGGAAGAGATGAGCAAATTTTTGATCTTTCTTAAAAGTATGGATTATGATTTTGGTTATTTGGTAAAGTTATGTTTATAAGTGTTTATTAGTTAAATAAAGGTAATCAATGCACAAGGTTAAAAGGGGGTGTCTCATGGCCGGTTTTTCAAGGGTGAAGGGGGGGGGGGGGGGTAGGGTGCTTGTGATTTAATTAGAAAACCTTGTATGAATTTGTGCTAGTTTGTGTTTTTAGTTACAATCGAGTACCGGTTTTATTAGAAATAAATGTTCACGAAGTTTACCGGGATGAAATAAAGTCATAATAATGTTGAAAATATGTTAAAAATATGTTGGGTACATTTACTGAGTGATCGGGTGATTATTGTTTAGTTTTCACGAAAACCGTCGTTATATTCATACGCGTACGTTATAAATAAAATAAATTTCCAAAATACTGGGTAACTGAATGTTATAACTTTTATGATGTAAAAATGGATATAAAAACATGTCGGGACCATTGTGGGAATATTTAGATATATTCGTCGTGTATAAACCGGGTGTTAACGTTTACTATAAATACTTATACGTAAAAACGTTAAATGTACTGAATATAGTAATTTGAAAATCCTGAGAGTGGTATAATCATGAAAATGCTGTTATAATGATATGCAGACTATCCCCAGTCCGTATGCAGTGTCCTTAGCACTAATGAAATGAATTCGCACCTAAACCAATCCGGTTACGCAAATTTGAATACCCGTAAACTAAATTTACGATGAAATGAGTAATGCAAGTGAATATTGAAAACTTTTCCGGAAATGAATAGTGTTTAGTGAATAGTAAATTTCCCAAATGTTTCTCAGAATATCAAAATGACCTCGAAAATGATGAATAGTAAAACGATGAATAGTGTTTTGATGAATAGTGATTTATGAATAGTGTTTTTCCAAAGTTCCCGAAATGACCTGAAATGGTGAGTTGTGACAGTCTTCCCCTCTAAAAAGAACTTCGTCCCGAAGTTCAGTTAATGTTAATCAGTTAAATGTGTCAAAGCTTATGTATGTGGGTTTCTATCCAACTAGGTATGTTCTCGTGGTCAGACTTGATGAGGCAAACCTTCCCAATCCCGAGCATAGTCCTCAAAAGACCTCCTTTAGGTTAATCATTTAGGTAACCGATTTTCACTTAAGCCCACAACCCAATCAAACAAGAACAGTCATGAGATTAGGCTAAATCGGTTTGAGTGATGACTTTAACTTTTAGCTTGATTTTTGCAACCCAATCAAACAAGAACAGTCACTAGAACCAAGCTAAAAATCAAAGTCTGGATTCAACATCCTTGAAAAAGATCTTTTGGAAGATTTGCTCGACTTTGGAATTGCTTACACTAATCAAATTTCTAATGTTAGTATGACTAAGGTTAATGCTGCTAGGTCTCAGATTAGTCAATGTTGTGTATAGGTCCTATATTAAGACTTAAGTGCTACAAAAATACGCTAGTTGTTCAAGAGAATGTACCCGTTGTGCTATCGCGGACATGTTGGGTGATAGGATTTCCTAGGAAATAAGCTCTGCCAATTGCGGGTGGAATCTCATTGGCCTCATCTCGTGGCCCTTCAATTGCTGCTGCTAAGTTTGGACGATTGCCTCCTTGGTTAAGATTTCTTTTCAACTTAGGACAGTTGTTCCGAAAGTGATCCGGGCTGTTACACTCATAGCATGTCTTTTGGTTCACTGGTTCTCTACACTGGTTTGCATAATGACCAGACTGTCTGCAATTAGCACACATACGGCAGGGCACAGTCTTTTGGTGATGAAAGTTACATTTCGTACATTTAGGATGCTGGCCTAAATACTCTCTCTGACCCGAATTAGTCGCCGCAAAGGTCCTTGCCCTTTTGTTGTCAGTCTGCTTGTTCGACTCGCTTGTTCCCTTCCTTTTATCACTGTCCCTCAAGCTTCCATTTCTAACCATCTCATCTGTCAGAGTCCCTGCTCTCAATATTGCACTCTGAATTGTAGCAGGCTCAGTTGTTTTTACAATCCCACGAATTTCTGGGACAAGGCCATATATGTACCTCTCGATCCTCTTGGACTCAGGGGTAACTAGGTGTGGAACTAGTCTGGCTAATTCATGGAATCGATCTGTATAGGCTGCATGACCAGCCCCTATCATAGAGAGATGATAGAGTTCATCCTCCAGCTTTTGCATCTCGTTGTCCGGGCAGTATTCCTCCTTCAGTAATGCCTTAAAATCATCCCATGTCATACCTACAGCTGCCGCTCTACCCCTAGCTTGAATCTGCGTATTCCACCATGTCAATGCCTTTCCTGATAGTAAACACATGGAATACTTCACCATTTGATGTGCTGCACAGTTACTAATGTCGATCACCGACTCCATCTTTTCAACCCATCGAGTATACACCAGCGCGCCTCCTACACCATCGAAATCAATTGGCTTACATGACGTAAATTCCTTATACGTGCATCCGGTCCTAATGTTGTTGTTGCCATTACCATTCTGGCCTATACCATTGGTGTTGTTAATTCCGCTTTCGTGGTTTGCCAAATTATTCATATGATCGCCAAGTTGAGTGACAATAGTGGGGAGAAAGTTTTCAAGTTGTCGAGCGATGATGGCTTCAAAATCAGTATTTCCACCGTCGTTGTTATCATTGTTTTCAACGCCGTGACCACCTCCTCTACCTCCACGTCCACCAGTTCTTCCACCATCGTTACTTGGGTTACTAGTGTCATGAGCAGCTCCTCTACCTCATCTACCTCCACGTCCACCAGTCCTTCCACCCCTTGGTGTTGCGCCTCCTCGACCAGAGCTACGAGTCACTCTCTTTGGTGCCATGATTTCCTGAGAGGAAGGACATTTAGTGAACGTCAGAGATGAGGGAAAACCGTTGATTAACCAAAGTCTATACTTCACATCCTCGTATATAATACCGTGCCACCAGTTGTTTCCTAAGTTGTGCCAACACTGATCTACATCTGCATAGTCATATATCCACGTGTGTCGTGAAGCACTTATAATTATGTTGGCCACCACAATTATAAATGTTTCCTTTCACAAGTGTACATATCACCAGGCACACATATCTCAGTGGTAGACGTTGCTTAAATGGGCATCTAGGGAACGTCACGCTTAGTACAAAGGAACAAAGGATTCTCCCTTAAGTGTTAAAGTCACCGGGAAGTCTAGTTTCTAACGGTTTCTACAAAGTATCTAATAGCGTAGGTCTAAAAATAAATTACCAGCAAGCGTATGTGTATGTAAAGTGCAAGGCGATAGGGAGGAGAGTCTACATGTATGTAGTTATAGTCTAGACTCTAAAACAACCTAGTTCTCTATAACCAAGGCTCTGGTACCAATCTGTAACACCCCCAAAATACCGCAGCGGAAGACTGTGTCATTGGGATGCTACTTCAGGGCACAAAGTACAAGATATAGAAAACGAACTCTAAATGAGACATTTTTGAAAAGTTACCATTCGAATTGATAAAAGTCATAGTTTACAAAACAAAGATCCCAAATTAGAATAATACATAAGTTTTTAAAGTGTATCGAATGGTAAACAATAAAAGTGAAAGTCTCCAAAAGCATGCCCTAAGACTCTCAGCTCCATACCCCTGCTATCGCCTTTCTAACCTGAGATAAACATGCTTAAAGTGTCAACACAAAGGTTGGTGAGTTCATAGAGTTTGTCCTAATACAGTTGAAAAGCTTATAAAGAATGTTCACACAGCAAAGGCATCGTAAATCCACTCAGTTACAAGTCCCGTCATAAGAGACTTGTAACCTGTGTGTTCACAACCCACTGCTACAATATAATATGATTAAGATATGTATAAGTTCATAACAACAGTTAAGCAATTAGTAGTGAGTCTACACTTCATCTCCGAAGACCTCACCTAAGTATGTATACTTCCATGGTTGTGCCCAGAAACTTAATCTGGGGCCATTGGAAGTATATATGTCTCCATGGTTGTGCCCAGAACTAAATCTGGGGCCATTGGAAGTATGTATGTATGTATCCATCACAGTTTAGTATAACACAGTTAAGTATAACACAATCACGTATGTATGACATCAAGTATAATGTAATCAAGTATAATGTAATCAAGTATAATGTTATCAAGTATAATGTTTCCCAAGTATAAATGTTATGTGAATCTGTACAAGTAAGCAAGTAGTAGCATGTATCTCCCCCAAAGAGTTGATAGAACAATTAAAAGAGTAGGGGCTATGACTCACCTCGAAGTAATAGTACAATGCAACGGAATGTTAAGGACAACAATGCACGGTTATCTGCCGCAACCTAAAATGAATGATGAATGATCTCATTTAGATCACCAAATGATGTTATGAATGTCCATGCTCATGTTTCTATACCACTCTAGTCTTTGGAAAAACACTTGTGTTATCAAAAATATATAATCTAAGAATTTGGAAAAATATTGTTATTAGAAAATATAATAAGCTAGTTATAATATATATATACTTATATATATATATCGTATGTTTCCATGTTAGCGTTGAAATCCTCGGGTTGTAATCCTTGTAATATCGCCTTGAAATGATGAAAACATTCTTGTAATAACTAATACTACATTAGTTATAAAGCTTGGTACTTAATATTATGTCTAGCTTATAAAAGTACTTCGTAGTTTTGGTGCCATTTTTATTAAAAGCTGTCAACTAGAAATGGTTTTAGCCGATATTCAAACGTGAATATCTTTGTCGTTACTTGTCCGTTTTACTTGTTCTTTATGTCCACGGTTACGTCTTAGTATATAGTAATATATTTTGGAAAGCTCGGCTCCTCCGGGTTACGTCTAAAGTCTCTTTTTGTCCAATGAAAAACGTCCAACAGCAAACATTTTCAGAAAAATACTTTTCGTCTACAACCTTACAAAAATCATAACTTCTTCGTTATTAACTCTTTTTAATCCGTTCTTTCGCCTACGGATTCGTTTTTGAAAGTATTTTCTAAAAATTTTGCCAAAGTTCGCTTGGTGTTTACTGATTTTCCAGATTTTCACAAAATGGGACAGCATGTCTAAAATATGTTCCAAATCAAGTTTTCAAGGTTTATAACTAATTTCTACCATCACCAAACCTCTTGTAATCACCACATAGCTAATCTAATCCTACCATACACCTTCTTAGGGTGCCATGGACTCCTAACCAAGTTATTATAGCAAGGGGATTCATAAATAAAAAGTTAGGGTTTGTATGTTTCATTTTAGACAAAATAAAGAGTGGTATAGCTAGTTGCACATGATTTTTAGCATGATACTCATGAAATACATGTAAAAATAAGATGATCCATGAAAAATAAAGTTGAAAACTTACTTGATAAAATGAGATGATTATATGATGGTTATGCTTGATGTTCTTGTGTTTTTGTTGCTTGATTCTTGATTAGGCATGTAAAAGGAACAAGTTTAGTGTTTTAACTTATGAAAAATGATCACTTGATCTTGGTGTGAATTTTGGGTCGTGGGTTTGCAAGAGGAAAGGAAGAGATGAGCAAATTTTTGATCTTTCTTAAAAGTATGGATTATGATTTTGGTTATTTGGTAAAGTTATGTTTATAAGTGTTTATTAGTTAAATAAAGGTAATCAATGCACAAGGTTAAAAGGGGGTGTCTCATGGCCGGTTTTTCAAGGGTGAAGGGGGGGGGGGGGGGGTAGGGTGCTTGTGATTTAATTAGAAAACCTTGTATGAATTTGTGCTAGTTTGTGTTTTTAGTTACAATCGAGTACCGGTTTTATTAGAAATAAATGTTCACGAAGTTTACCGGGATGAAATAAAGTCATAATAATGTTGAAAATATGTTAAAAATATGTTGGGTACATTTACTGAGTGATCGGGTGATTATTGTTTAGTTTTCACGAAAACCGTCGTTATATTCATACGCGTACGTTATAAATAAAATAAATTTCCAAAATACTGGGTAACTGAATGTTATAACTTTTATGATGTAAAAATGGATATAAAAACATGTCGGGACCATTGTGGGAATATTTAGATATATTCGTCGTGTAAAAACCGGGTGTTAACGTTTACTATAAATACTTATACGTAAAAACGTTAAATGTACTGAATATAGTAATTTGAAAATCCTGAGAGTGGTATAATCATGAAAATGCTGTTATAATGATATGCAGACTATCCCCAGTCCGTATGCAGTGTCCTTAGCACTAATGAAATGAATTCGCACCTAAACCAATCCGGTTACGCAAATTTGAATACCCGTAAACTAAATTTACGATGAAATGAGTAATGCAAGTGAATATTGAAAACTTTTCCGGAAATGAATAGTGTTTAGTGAATAGTAAATTTCCCAAATGTTTCTCAGAATATCAAAATGACCTCGAAAATGATGAATAGTAAAACGATGAATAGTGTTTTGATGAATAGTGATTTATGAATAGTGTTTTTCCAAAGTTCCCGAAATGACCTGAAATGGTGAGTTGTGACAAGGTCGGTTCCTCTTTTGTC
Organism: Artemisia argyi; assembly: GCA_030686995.1. Taxonomy (NCBI): domain Eukaryota; kingdom Viridiplantae; phylum Streptophyta; class Magnoliopsida; order Asterales; family Asteraceae; genus Artemisia; species Artemisia argyi. Next base: position 99,922,216 of record CM060709.1, on the reverse strand, counting down.
TCCTAGAAATATATCTAAGGATGGAAAATTGTGTAAAGATTGAGGTTCCGGTTCATCAACACTAGGAAATTCCCTAGAACCAAGAGTAAGGTTGTGGCTACAAGTATTCAAACTTATATCCTCTAGTTGTGTTTGGTTCAAAGGTTCTACCTCCATCGAGATTCCTAAAGTCTTTTCTACTTCTTTCGGGTAAGTTACGGGCGGTGTGTATGCCTCAAATGATGGTTGAGTATTTTGTGGGCTTATGTTATTGACCTCATCAGTCCATGTGTCAAGATCACCTATATCCTCATCATGTGTTTTGGTAGAATCTATCTTAAGCATTCTCCTAAGTATCTCACGTGCTTCTCTAGGCATCTCAACTTCTATGTCCGAATCATAAGGATCTTCCTCAATAATCTTATGTTCAATTTGCCTAAAGGATTCATCATGTGTTCCTTGATATTCAAAGTCATTGGTCATAAAACCTAGATATTTTTTTATCAATGTGATCATGCTCGGCTAAATCCTCCTCAATTGTTTTCTCAGGTAGTGATAACAACAAACCTAATGCTTCATCCAACATATGGTTTGTTGCTACGGCTCTCTCCATAATTCCTTGGCAAACTAGGTCGCTATTCCTATTGGTCTCACTAAAACGAGATCCTAAATATGGAGGTTGTTCATAAGAATCTATCCTAGGTGAAGGCTCATATGATTCATAGGTGTCTCTAAATGAGGTATTTTGAACTCCTTGGTGTTCTAGCAAATCAACCTTATCTTGCAATCTTAGAAGTCTAAGTGAAAAGTCCATTTGAAGCAAATAACAAATAAAATCACAAAGAAAAGATAGACTACGAGAAAGCTACAAAATAAAAAGAAAAAATCTCACTTGATAGGAATCATGTGAGTAGACCTAATAAAAATAAAATTCAACCTAAACAATAACTATTCCCCGGGCTGCGGCGCCAAAAACATGATGCGTGGGATTGCGCCCTCGCAAACGGTTTTACCTCTCAAGGGATATCAAGAGGCTTGCAATCCCCACCACGCAGTGTACCTGACCGTTGTAGTATAGTAAAGTGGCAAGTACTGGGGGATTGATCGTTCAACTCAAAGTATAGTGTTCGTTAGGATTGAAATTAATCTAACTTGGTCTAGAGGTGAGGGATGATTCTTTTTGTATATTTATATTTTATGGAAAGCAAGTAAAAATCTTGGGTTTGGAAGAAGGGGCGGAATTAGTTGCTAATCAACCAACCCAAATAACTACAAATGCAATAACAATAAAATAAAATGACACGAAAGTAAATGTGAGAAAAACAATAATAAGAAAAACGTGTTTACATAGATTTCACTACTCCCTAGCTATCTTTTACTAGTTGAATAGTTTGGTACAATTGCATGGATGACGGGTTATATTCATTAATACCATTCGTAGAGCCGTGTACGATCTTCCCTAACTCTATAAGCTCATACGTCTTCCTATGTCGAGCCGACAACTAGCTCCTAACATGGACTCCTTAGTAGTTACTTATGCATTAAATATAACCAATTAATCGTAGTACACATCCGATTCATGTTTCTTAAGACGTTCAAGCATGTTACCAATTGGAAGTCTGCCAATTTTCTTAAGCCTAACATCGATATCATTCATCCACAACAATTATAAACAAACAACCAACCAATAATCAATAACTAAGTTTCATTACATCTAAGGAAACACAAAGAAAACCTAGCCTAGCATGTTAAAGTAAAGACAAGCATAAGATACAATCAAACAACACATAGACATAACCACAAGGGGTGACCCAACGATAAGAATACCAGCCTTCCAAAGAAGAGGTCAAGGGTTCGAATCCAACGGGGAGAAAATTAATCCCTTTGTGGTCACGGAGGTTCACCTGCGCCGACTCCGGGCTATCCAAAAGGGTAGTCACCGTGGGATTAGTCGACTCGCAATGTCAAGTCGGAAACCCATGTTACCAAAAAAAAACCATAGACATATTGAATGATTACTGGAAAACTTATCTTCAATCAAACATGGATGAAACAAGGGTTTGGAACCCTTAAAAGTAAGGTAAAATTCGTGCTAGGGTTTCTCCAAAACTATCCCAAAGTTCTACTCCTTTACAAATGAAAAATAGAAAATTATATATATATTTTTGGGTCTGACGGCGTCACGTGTAAATCATGACGCTGTCAACTGGCCGCCAAAGAAACTCTCGTATTGCCTAGATCTAGATTTGATGCCGTCATGTATTATGCTTCTCATGGCTGTCAAGAGAAAATTACACGTGACATCCGTGGTGACGCCGTCACGTGTTAAAGTCTAAAAACATTCTGGCGCGTCTCGTTATACCTTTTTATCCACCTCTTTGCCATAACGTGACGCCGTCACCTCCAAAGCTTGACGCCGTCAAGCACTGTTTCCAGCTTGATTTGGAGACTTTGCCATTTTCTTCGCTTTTTCACTCCAACAACGTCCGAAATGCTTCCTTTTCTAGATTTCTTCTCCAAAGTACCTAAAATGATAAAAGAAACGATTTATGGCAATATTTGATCAAATAATCTCGAATTTGGGCTTAAATGACCCCCTAAAAGCAATACACTTTTCGCCTTATCAGCCCAATCGACCGATAAGATACCAACCACCGCCCGTATTAGACTTTCCCTTGCCGATCATTCTTATGTGTATCTGATGACATCAAATAAGTACATTATATTGTCATCATTTGTCTTATTTAATTGACTTGCTTTATTATATTTATGTATGAGAATTGGTGCTTAATCGTTTACATTAGTAATTCTCAGGAAAAAACAAGCAATTGGTGAAACTTGGCGATTTTGGATGAAATATGGAGATAAATGATCAAGATTGGAAAAGTCTGATGAATTAAAGAGATTAAAGACCATTGCCTGACTTTGAAGCATGTGCCGCATCTGATTTTATCATGCGTCGCATATGAAACTTTGGTCAACGAAGAAGAACCAGCTTGTTCTACTCCAGAAACGCCGCATCTCATTATCAACATGCGCCGTATCACTATCAAGACTTCACTAGATACAATCCAAGACGTTGAAGGACATGTGGCGCATAAAGATTCAAGATACACCCCATCTGAAGGCGGTGTACGAATATTCTAGAATATATTAATCTTGGACCCCACGCGAAGTTAAGTAGATGCGTCGCATCTACTTAGTCAATGCGCCGCATCTACCCCTCTGACAGAAACTATAAATACCCCAATACCTAGACGAATTTAAAGAGCATCAAAACCCTAAAGAGACAAATTCATATGACAAGACAACACAAGACACACCTCCAAAGAAGATCTTATAGCAGAAAGAAGGTCCTACACGTATTTAATTCATTAAGTAGTTTTGTTTTATTGTATTAGTAAACTATAATCCACCAGGATTGATGGGTTTGTGGCCGCCATACTGCTCCCATTAAAATTTGCTTTCCCATCGATTATTAGTTTATATGATGTTTTTTTGGTGACTTGTATATGTGCTTTGATAACCTCTGTGTCTAGCTGTGTTTTGCTTGGGCTGTTATACCCCCTCCACGCTTACTTATCTAGCTTCTAGAAAGTAAGATAGGCATAAGTGATCATTAAGAGTTTACTCGCCTTTATTTAGGATCCAACGAGAGAGAAGAGTTAACGATACTTATCATATAAAACTAGCAATAAAACAAGTGATAAGCTAGTTAACAAAAGGACATGACCTCTATCTGTATCTATTATCTATCTGTGTATGTGTTAGTCTATCGTTGTTTCGTTCTCATTAGTTTTATTACTTTAATTAAATAACCAAAACTGTGTTAGTCTCTCAGGCTAAAACCTCCATTTGCGTTAGATTAGATTGTAAAACTAACTTAGTATATTTAAAATACTGATTAGATTAATTAGATAATTTGTTCCCCTCTTAGTAATCGACACTCTGGTTACCAATATATATGATTGGCTCTAAACAGTCAGATAATATTAACCAAGTTATGGTCAACAAGTCAGACAGCCTAAACCAATACTCCGGTGAGTTTAGTGTTTCCCCGGATCGTTAGATCCCAACGAGATGTGAAATCTGAAATAAAACGACTTTGAGATAAGGTGAATTGAACAGGAAAAGGGTTTAAGTGATTTGTACTACTGAAATATAAGAGAAAATAGCTTTAATAAGCTATATCAACTAATACGTGAAATCAGATAAGTATACGTGAAAAAGGGACGGACAAACGTAAACGTTTATTAATTAAACGTAAACAAAAACAAATTTGCTTATAGTAGGATTTTATAAGCCTTAGGGGCTTAGATGCAAATTAAATAAATTTAAATATTTATTTTATAATTAAAAACTATTTAATTAATTATTTTTATTTAATAACTATTTATTAATTATCTAATAATTAACTATTAATTATGAAAATGTAAAATAAGTCTAGAAAATTAAAATTAAAATTTCTAAAAATCTAAAATATTATAAAACTTATTTTAAAATTAAAATTATATTTTTCACTCTATTTATCTATTTATTATTAATTATTTAATTAAAAACTATTTAACTATTTAATTAAAATTCAACTAAAAATTATAAATACTACAAATTAAACTAAAAATTTATAAAAATATTTTCTAAACCTAAAATAGAACTTGAAGAAAATATAAAAAAATAAAAATAAATCTTTTTGTCTTTTTCTAAATTTTCTATTAATTAAAAACTATTTATAATAATTAAACTAATTAAACTATTTTAAATTACAAATAATATTAAACTAACTTAGAAAATTATGAAAAATTTTATAAATCTAATTAACCATCATGGGAATCCTAAAAAAATTATAAAAACTTTATTTCATGTATTTTTAATTTAATCTATTAATTATTATGCTATTTATTAATTATTATCTAATTAAAATAATTAAATTATAAAAACTAGTAAATGAACAATATAAATCACAAGAAAATTTATAAAATTATTTTATGACTTATAGAAGCTAGGAAAAATATAAAATATAAGTATTACTTTATAAAAATATATTATGCTATTTAATTCTTATTTATTATTTAATTATTAAATAAACTAATATTAATTCTAAATAACACTAGATGACAAAAGAAAATTCTGGAAAAATTTATAAAATTACTTTAATATATAAGAGATTTAATAAAAATATAAAATAGCAAAAGTGCTTATAAATAAGCTAAAAAGGAAAATTAAATAGATAATTTCTATTAAATAGAAGCTATCACTATAATTAAGTTTGGTTTTTTTCTTGTTTTTCTTTTATAAATCTAATAAAATACTTAAAATATCAAACTTTTACAAAAACAAATAATTTAGAAATCAAAAATAAGCACTGAGAGTGCTTATTACCCAAACAGTTTGACCAAAGTTGACTTTCTAAGGAAATAAGCTCAAATGAGCTAATGTGGGGTGAACCTTGGTATTTTCTGGTCCACCTAAGTTAGTTGAACAAGTTTGAACAAGATTTGATCAAATAAGCCCACTGGATAAGCCACAAGATCACAATAAGCTGTTGCTTATTTGGGTTCTGGGTCATAAATGGGACAAAGATTGGGTGCAATTCTAGGTGGGGTCCAGGGGTATACAGGTCAACCAAAGGGTCAAAGGTTGAACCTTGGTAGGAGGGGGGTTAGAAGAACTAGGATTTAGGGTGTGGGACCTAGTGATAAGCTCAGAATGAGCTTAGGAAGTGAGGGGTCCAAACTGGTTCACTCAGTTGAGTGAGTGAGTGAAATAAGCTAATAAGCTTGGTAAAAGCTTTAAAATAAACCTAAGAAAGAAAACAAAAAGATATTATTATATATATATGGTATATTAACTATTATGAACAAGTGACTTCACTGGAATGAGCTAATAAGCTTGTGAAAAGCTTATAAGCAATACCAATGAACTGAGATCCAAACACCCCTAGACAGGCAACCAAGATGCCAAATTGAGCTTATGTAATAAGCTCAAAAGGGCTTATTGAGTACTGAGCTATAAAGATGGGCTGGTGAGGATTCTAAATTGCAAAAGCTTGAACAAATGGGACCACTAGGTAGCTTATTGAGGGCTTATTAAGTTGGGTGGTTTGACTGGGTCACTCAGAGGACTGAGTGAATGATCAAGCTTATAGCTGATTGCAGCCCTAGTAAAAGGACTAGAAAATGAATAAATAAGCTTGAACTTGATAGGTGGACTGCTAAGCTTCTTAAAAAGCTTTAGATCACAAGCCAAAGCTCAGTGATGAGCTTATGATGAGCTTGTGATGTTGCTTGTGTACACTGAGTGATCAGTGGTTAAGTTATTTTGATAGCACAAGATTAGCAAGAATAAGCAGTACAGATAAGCAATTAAGAACAAATAAGCACTTAGATCAGATAATTAGTCACATGGGCATCACAAAGATCCAATATACTCAGACCACCACTCAATAAACAAGCTTAGGCAAGCTTATGAAATTGGGTATCAAACCTGTGCACAGGGGAGGTCTAAGAAGAATCACCAAAAGATAAGCACAATTTAAGCACTCTAACCACTTTAATAAAATTTATCAAAAATATAATAAGAAAGATCAGCAACAAGATATTTTAAACCTACAAGCTCAACTCCTAATACCAAATAACCAGTTCACAATTAAATTCCAATTTTATTCAAAAAAATAGATAAGCTGCAATTTTGACTTTTTAATGTAAACCAATATGTTGACTTATATGAGCTTTGATCTAAATTTACTCACTGAATATGTTATATTATGATGAAATGAAGCTAGATTAAGCTAGGGTATCAATTTTTAAGCTAATATGGTGAATTTGGGACTGATTACACTACACAGTTAACAGATAGATTAGATTAAGACTACTTTTGACTTTTACTCTAATAAGGTTTATGTATTATAACTGATATGAGCTATATTAACCTATACTAACATGCAACAACAAGTTTCAAAGACAATAACATGCATTAATTCACAAGAGCAGCTTGATCCAAACGCCCTATAACAAGGTTGTTTTCTAGATTAGTGTTGCACAATGACAGATTAAACCATGAAACTGATTCCTACACTTGATTATGATGTTATAAAGATCAAATTAACACATATAACACAGATTTAACAACAACAAACAACTAGAACCTATTTATCACTACTAAGCTAATTATGACTGTCTAACTAAATTACTAGCAACTAAGATTTCCAACTAACAACCTATTGATTTTAAGTTATACTATCACTAACAAATACCAACTAAGCAGGAAACAAGAAGAATTACACTAAAGTAAGAACTAATAAAGTAAATGCCAAAAATCGAGAAAGTAGCTTACAACTTGAATCCAAGGCACAATTGAGAACCAAGATCTGAGTACCACACCTAAATGCTTACCACTAAGCTCTAATACCAAAGCAATCCAGAATAGCTTTGCTCCAAGCTTTGATCATCTTCTTCATTGAATTTTTTATTTTCTACTTATTTTTCTTGATTTTTATTTATTTTTGAGTTTTATTACTACACTTACTTTTAAAGTTACTCAAAGCCTTCAGAAGCTTTCTTAGAGCTTATATGAACTAAATGAGTCTAGAATCACAGCTAGAAACAACAATCAAGCTATTTGAGATTTTTGATATAAAAGGAAATTGCATATACTGAGAATCATAAAGAAAGCTTGAAATTTATTATTGCCAAAGGTTTAGAATACACTGAAGTTCAAGAAATACCACTAGAAAAGCTTAAAGATACAAAGGAATTTAAAAGATTAACTAATCGACATACATTTTTTATAAATTAAACTAGATAATCTCTCCTTTCTGCTTTTCTCCACTTTATAGCCTTTCTTGAGACTCCCCATGCATCTCTGAGCAAATCCCACTTGAATTGAACCATTGGATTACTGTAATTCATCTCAACCGTTTAAAAGTAATTTTGGCGCCAAATTATTACACGTGGAATTGGAGCAGCTTGAGACCAATTAAAGATTTTTGGTGTTTAGTGGAGGTGTAAGGGACAACTTAGGATAACAAGGGTGGACTATGGGTGAGTTTTGATCATTACCCAGGCTGTAAGTATGGAGGTTGAGTGAAAATGGTGGAGAAAGCATTTAATGCTAAAGTGGGGTGAAATGATGGGGGTAGGTGAGGTGGAGTAGCCAGCTGGGGAGGGTGAGTGGTGATACCATGGGTCGTATTGGAGAAGATGGCTGGGGGTGAGGTGAGTGAGCAGTGGTGGTGGTTTTGGGGAAGAAGGGAATACGGGGTGGTGGTGTTTGACTTTGTTTGACCCGGCTTATTTAACTAAGGGGTGTTGGGTTTAATTTTGGACTGGGCCTAGGACTAGTGGGTGGGCTGTTTAGGTTGGGTAGTGGATTAGGATTTGGTGGATTTAATAATAAAAGGGTCCGGTTTGGTTTTTAAGATACAAGGACCAAAAATGTAATTTGGTAAAAGATGAGGGGCTATATTAGTAACTTTCCCAAACTTCACATAAGGACCAAACCTGCAATTACACATTAGTATAAGGACCACAAGTATAAATTTTATCATTTTAAATCTCAGGGACCAATTCTGCCAATTCCACAAACTCCAGGGACCAAAACTGTAACTTTCTGATTTTTTGAAGGGTTGAATTTGTAACTTCTCAAAAGTTATCATAAGGACCAATTTTGTCTTTTTAGAATAGTACAAGGGTGTAGTTTGATAATTTTCCATTTTTAAACATCCAGGGACTAAATTTGACACTTTTCAAAAGTTGAGGGACCAAAGTTGTCATTTTGCCATTTTTAAACTTTAAAGGACTTTTCTTGACAACTTATGAATTCCAAGGACCTTTTATGACATTTGTACAAGTTTTGATTTACCAGGGACTAGTTTTGCCAATTTTCCAAAGTTCAGGGACTGAAACTGTAAATTATGTGAAATGTTTTGTTTTTCATCAGTTTTCAATCCTTATGCATAAAAACACAATCCAGGGATAATTTTATGTATTTCAAGACATTCCTGTGTGTTTTCATATGTTTTTGCAGCTTAATTGTAACAGAAATGATGAGTATTTACACACTCATCAATCCCCCACACTAAACTATTGCTAGTCCCTAGCAATCTATTTGAGAAAAAATTAATGGATTTTTACTCTTTACCAAAAGCCATCACTTCTGGAGTAGCCAGGTGTAAGAACTGTGGCACACCTGATAACCGTGTGATTTTTAGCAAACCTCCAGCTGTCAACGGATTTGATTTGTCTTTACCAGAAGCCGTTTGCTTCTGGACTAGCCAACTCTTGATGGAATAGTCAACATCTTGGTGGAATAGTCAACATCTTGGTGAGCTGATTACCAATTATGGATTTTCTACGGCCCTTTACCACAAGCCATAATCTTGCGGGCTAGCCAACTCATTAGCTTTTTAGGATAATGGGGAGTTGAGGAACCATACAATTTTTGGCAAATTGCAAGCCATCAACGGTTTTGAGATGTCTTTACCAAGAGCCGTTTGCTCCTGGACTAGCCAATCCTGTTGTGGGTTAGACATGGAGGATTGATACCATTTATTGCATTTCTAAGTGTGAAAAAACTTTAAATTTTGATCAAATGAGGGTGCTTGATGGAACATGTGTTTGAATTCGTGAGAATCCCCCCCCCCCCCACACTTAGAAATGAATATTGCCCTCAATATTCAAAACACCGGGTGTTAAACCGATATTTAGAACGTAAGAAGGAAATATTTATAACCTTTATTTTAGGCTATTTACATACAAACTCACGTTTTTCTTTTTGTTTTAAACTTTTTTTTTTTTTTTTTTTTTTTTTTTTTTTTTTTTTGGGAATCACTACCTCCCAGGCTTGTGTCAGGTTTACCACGCTAGCTAATCACTTGTGAATGATTAACTGTAATAAATTTGTCCTGACAGCCCGGGAGTTGAATGATATGGTTTATAATATACATACAAAACATGATTATTGAAATTTGAAACATATTTACTTTTGAAACGGTGGGGGATGGCCACTCCCCCACACTAGGGTGGTAGAAAGTAGAAAGAAGTCAGAAATACGGGTGAAAACCCATATTGCTATGCTTTTGATTACCGAGTCATTAGCTTGACTCGACCTCGAATTGATTTGTTCATGAGGTAGCTTGTTTTTGATTCCCGAGTCACTAGCTTGACTCGACCCCGAATTTAATTGTCCTTGGGGAAAGTTTGGAGATCCGGGACAACCATGTTTGGGAAGTCCTCTCCAAAGTAATGTTTCACACGATGGACATTTACTTTAAAACATGGACCGTCATTTTGAGATAACTCAACGGTACCATATGGATAAACTTTAGTGATAGTAAATGGACCAGTCCAACGGGTTTTTAATTTACCCGAGAAGATCTTTAATCTAGAGTTAAAGAGAAGTACTCGATCACCAACGTTAAAAACGCGGTTCTTTATTTTTGAGTCATGAATTCTCTTTGTTTTTTCTTTATAGATTAAAGAGTTCTCGTAAGCCTGATCACGTAGTTCATTTAGTTCATTCATTTGAACTTTTCTGTGATCACCCGCAGTTTTGAGGTCAAAGTTGGCATGTTTCAAAGCCCAGTAGGCTTTGTGCTCAAGTTCCATGGGTAAATGACATGTCTTTCCGTACACAAGCTTGTAAGGTGTACACCCAATGGGTGTTTTATAAGCTGTACGAAAGGCCCATAGTGCGTCATCTAATTTATCCGACCAGGCAGCACGGTTTTCACCAACAGTCCTCTCAAGTATCCTTTTGATACCACGATTTGAAACTTCCACTTGCCCACTTGTTTGTGGGTGATACGCGGTAGAAAGACGGTGGGTTACACCATATTTTTGCATGACTTTATCAAATTTGTCATTGCAGAAATGCGTACCACGATCACTTATAATAGCACGTGGGGTTCCAAAACGGGCAAAAAGAGATTTCAGGAATTTCACTACAACTCGGGCATCATTTGTGTGTAAAGCCTTAGCTTCAACCCACTTTGATAAATAATCAACTGCCACAAGTATGTACTTATTTCCTCTGGATGATGGAAATGGCCCCATAAAGTCAATGCCCCAGATATCAAATATTTCACATACTTGAATAGCATTTTGTGGCATCTCATTTCTTTGTGAAATGTTTCCATGACGCTGACAAGCGTCACAGGTTTTAATGAGATCCTGGGCATCTTTATAAATTGTGGGCCAGAAGAATCCGGAATCAAACACCTTTTTGGCGGTGTAATTAGGACTATGATGTCCCCCAGTGGGTCCAGCATGGCAAGCCTTAAGAATTTCAGTGGCTTCTTGTCCATATACACACCGTCGGATGACTTGATCCGCACAGATTTTGAATAAGTAGGGGTCATCCCAGAAGTAATGTTTAACATCCTTAAAGAATTTATTCTTCTGTTGGGTTGACATCCCTTTCACAACAAAGTTACCCGCATGGTAGTTTGCGAAATCGGCAAACCATGGGGTAGTAGAATCTCCACGAAAAGCAACCGCATTGAGTGTTTCGAGAGGAAATGTTTCATTTATTTCCTTTTTCTCATACACATTTTGATGAGGGTTTTCTAATCGGGACAAATGATCAGCAGCCAGGTTCTCAGCTCCTTTTTTATCACGAATAATGATATCAAATTCTTGGAGGAGGAGAACCCAACGGAGCAATCTCGGCTTTGCATCTTGTTTTGCAAATAGATATTTAAGAGCCGAGTGATCCGTATACACTACGCTTTTAGTCAAGATTAAGTATGTCCGAAATTTCTCAAAAGCATACACCACAGCTAATAGTTCTTTTTCTGTAGTGGTGTAATGAGTTTGAGCTTCGTTCACAGTTTTGCTTGCGTAGTGGATAGGCTGAAAGTGTTTCGTTTTGCGTTGCCCCAGGACTGCACCGATAGCAAAATCACTTGCATCGCACATAAGCTCGAAGGGTAAGTCCCAGTCGGGGGCAATAAGAATGGGTGCCTCAGTAAGCTTTTTCTTTAGTGTTTCAAAAGCTTCGATGCACTCTGGTGAGAAGATAAAAGGAGTATCCTTTTCAAGGAGATGAGTCATAGGCCGTGAGATTTTAGAAAAATCTTGTATAAATCGACGATAGAAACCGGCATGACCCAAGAAACTCCTAATACCTTTGACGGTAGTAGGGTGAGGCAGTTTTGCAATGACATCAACCTTAGCTCTGTCAACCTCAATCCCATTCTTGGAAATCTTATGACCGAGGACAATGCCCTCTTTGACCATAAAGTGACTCTTTTCCCAATTTAGACATAGATTGGTGTCTTTACACCTTTTCAACATTTTTTCTAAATTGGTGAGACATGTTTGGAATGAATCCCCAATGACCGAGAAGTCATCCATAAAGACCTCCATCGTTTTACCAATCATGTCGGTAAATATGGCCATCATACACCTCTGGAACGTACCTGGAGCATTACATAAGCCAAAAGGCATACGTTTATAAGCAAAGGTTCCATAAGGGCATGTAAAGGTAGTCTTTTCCTGATCCGATGGATCAATGGGGATTTGAAAGTATCCTGAGAAACCATCAAGGAAACAATAGTACTCATTTCCAGCTAATCTCTCAAGCATCTGGTCCATAAAGGGTAGCGGAAAGTGGTCTTTGCGGGTGGCGTCATTTAACTTACGATAGTCAATGCAAACACGCCATCCGGTAACCAGCCGAGTTGGAATCAACTCATTTTCCTCATTGGTGACAACAGTAATGCCACCCTTTTTTAGGACACAATGAATGGGACTAACCCATGGACTATCAGAGATAGGGTAAATCAATCCCGCATCAAGAAGTTTAAGAACCTCTTGTTTAATCACATCATGGATTTTTGGATTCACCCTTCTTTGATGTTGCACTGCAGGCTTGAAGTCATCCTCCATCAAGATTTTGTGTGTACAAAAATCTGGGTTAATACCCTTAATATCGGAGAGTTTCCAAGCAATTGCTTGCTTGTTTGACTTCAAGACCTTGATGAGAGCACTCTTCTCCTCAACACTTAAACCTTTAGCAATAATGACGGGTAATTTATCATCACCCTCCAAAAATGCGTATTCAAGATGAGGAGGTAAGTCCTTGAGTTCGACCTCAGGAAAATCATCAGTTTCCTCAACATATTTGATTTCCTGATTATGAAGTTGTACGGGAGGGAGTGGAAGAGAATTGTCTTGATTTAGCAATCTCTCAAGGAGAAGAATATCTCCCTCCAGATCAATCTCAGTGTTATCAATTCCCAATGGAACTGAATCACTTTTGAGAAAAGCCTCGACCTCTTCCAAAAGGAAATCACTTCCCTCAAACGGAGTGAGAGAAGGGGAAGAGTCGGAAATGATAGGTTCAGATGATGGAGTGGCATCCCTACTCACAGAATTATGAGAATAACCAAGAAACTCTTGAGAGTACTCCTCAGAAGCAATGTCTATGATATCTATTTGATTAACTGCTTCAGAATCATAATTGGAGGAGTACCTCGAAGTTTGATCGAGGTTAAATGTAACAGCTTCATTACCCACACGAAGAGTGATTTCTTGCTCAAATACATCGATAAGAGCACGGCCCGTTCTAAGGAAACCCCTCCCCACAATGAGAGGGACCCTTTGATCGGCATCGAAATCAACCACTACAAAGTCAGCGGGGAGATGAAATTCTCCTACCTTTACAAACACGTCCTCGGCAATGCCGAGAGGACGAGATATCGATCGGTCTGCAAGCTCTAAAGTCATGCAGGTAGGAGTAAGATCAGGAAGAGAAAGTTTCTTCCAAACTGAGTACGGCATTAAGTTGATACTTGCACCAAGATCGGCCAAGGCATAGCAATCAACCATTCCTGGGAATACACATGGTATTAGAAATTTTCCAGGATCTCCCAGCTTCTCGGGAAGCTTCTTTAAAAGAACTGCTGAGCAATTCTCATTCAAGGGAGTCTTTGCCATTTCAAACAGTTTCTCCTTGTTGCTTAACAAGTGTTTGATTGTCGATGCAAATTTGGGCATCAGAATAATAGCATCCGCAAAGCTAATGTCAAAATGCAAATCTTGGAAGATTTGAAAGAATTTATCCATCTGGTGACTAGCTTTTTCACGGAGCTTTTGTTCACTCAAACGTGAGGGGTAAGGAATAGAGGAAGTAGAAGGTCTGGACTGAGGTGTTTCAACTGGAATATCATTTGGTTCAAAAACAACTCTAGGTTTTGGTTTGGGTTTCGGGACAACATGAGGTGGGACGTTTTGGGTACCTCCCTTATGAGTAGGAAGTACTTCGTCCTTATTTACCTCGACATTATTTTCCACTACCTTGGGAGAAGAAGAAGAAGGGGTAGTGGGAACAATGGGTCCATCATATGAAACTCCGCTCCTGGTCGTGATCGCCTTTGCATCGCCCCTCGGGTTTGCGATCGTGTTGCTCGGAAGTTTTCCAGAGCCCGAGGGTTGTTCATTTAAAGATTTCTTGATTTCAGAAATCTGGCTAACCAACAACCTGTTTGTCTCTTCTTGAGTTTTCATGAACTGCTTTAACAACTCATCGGATGATGGTTGTGGAGCTGGAAGAATGGCTTGTGTTTGGTTAGGGAAATTTTGGACACGGTTATTTTGATTATAACCTTGTTGTGGCTGAAAATTTCCCTGATTTGGATTACCATTTCCCTGAAAATGATTTCCGGGGTTGAAATTGTTTCTGTTAAAGTTTCCTTGATTGTGGAAACCTTGATTCTGTCCAGGATTGAAATTCCCTTGGTTTTGATAACCTTGGTTCATTCTGGGTTGGTTCTGGTTTCTGTTTTGCAAATTTGGGTTTTGGTTAAACCCGGGTGGTCCCATATGTGTGTTAGCACGGTAACTTGGTTCCATTTGAGGACGGTATTGATTACCTCCCTGATTTGTAGTACCAGCTAGGGCATTGGCTTCAAAAGGACTACCATCGGTGGCAGTACAATTGTAGTAAGCATGTGGGCCACCACAAGTGACACAAACTTCCACTTTTTTAACTTCAGCATGTGAAGGGTTTTGTGTGAAAGTGACTTTTTTCTGGTTTGAGAGAACCAAAGCTTGAATGGCGTCCGTGAGTTTATCTATCTTAGCATCGGTGCTAGAAGTACTCACGGGTGATGAAGTAGAAGGACCAGCACTCACTTGGGAGTTATATGGCTTTGTGCGTGTAGTGCGGACTTTGGACTTATTTTCAATGATTTCTAAAGCTTCTTTTGTGGTTTTGCTCAAAAAATTACCTCCCGCGGAGGCATTGAGAGAATCTTGGTCAGATTGACTCACACCATTATAAAACGTGTCAATTTGCATTAATTCAGTGAAACCATGATGAGGACATCGACGAAGCAATTCTTTGAAACGATCCCAAGCGTCACCAAACGATTCATCAAACCTTTGAGTAAATTTGATGATTTCATTTTTAAGACTTGTCGTTCTGGACGGGGGAAAAAATTCGTTTACAAATTTGGTAACTAGATCTTCCCATGAGTGTATTGAACGAGGAGGTTGTTTTTCCAGCCAAATCCGGGCTGCTCCCTCAAGAGAAAATGGGAAAAGAAGAAGTTTAACTGCTTCGGAAGGGACGTTCTTGTATTTTATGGTAGAAGTAATTTTATTAAACCATCGAATATGAGCATGGGGATCATCCCTCTCAAAACCATAAAATTGGCTTGAAGTTACTAGATTTAGTAACCCGGTTTTGAGCTCAAAGTATTCAGCCACGATGGCTGGGACAACAATAGCGTCTCCGTAACCCTCAATGGGTGCTTGGAGAAGCTCATTCATCGGACGGTCTTCCGCCATGATAACTTTCTTTGGTGAAACAGCACGTTCCTCAGATACGGCTGTTGGGGCAGAACGTCTACGGCGTCTTCGAGGAATTCTGACAAGCTCACGTAAAGGGCTTGTGGACCTAGAAGAACGAGTGCGCATGCACTAGAGACGACTCTAAGAATACTTAGAGTGACGGGAAATTTACAAATAGAAAATAAAATATGAACAAAAAGATGATATATAACAAAGGGTGAAAATGCAAACTCACAGATATTTCAAAAAGTCGTAATACGCAGCACACCTCCCCGGCAGCGGCGCCAAATTTTGATTGGCTCTAAACAGTCAGATAATATTAACCAAGTTATGGTCAACAAGTCAGACAGCCTAAACCAATACTCCGGTGAGTTTAGTGTTTCCCCGGATCGTTAGATCCCAACGAGATGTGAAATCTGAAATAAAACGACTTTGAGATAAGGTGAATTGAACAGGAAAAGGGTTTAAGTGATTTGTACTACTGAAATATAAGAGAAAATAGCTTTAATAAGCTATATCAACTAATACGTGAAATCAGATAAGTATACGTGAAAAAGGGACGGACAAACGTAAACGTTTATTAATTAAACGTAAACAAAAACAAATTTGCTTATAGTAGGATTTTATAAGCCTTAGGGGCTTAGATGCAAATTAAATAAATTTAAATATTTATTTTATAATTAAAAACTAATTAATTAATTATTTTTATTTAATAACTATTTATTAATTATCTAATAATTAACTATTAATTATGAAAATGTAAAATAAGTCTAGAAAATTAAAATTAAAATTTCTAAAAATCTAAAATATTATAAAACTTATTTTAAAATTAAAATTATATTTTTCACTCTATTTATCTATTTATTATTAATTATTTAATTAAAAACTATTTAACTATTTAATTAAAATTCAACTAAAAATTATAAATACTACAAATTAAACTAAAAATTTATAAAAATATTTTCTAAACCTAAAATAGAACTTGAAGAAAATATAAAAAATAAAAATAAATCTTTTTGTCTTTTTCTAAATTTTCTATTAATTAAAAACTATTTATAATAATTAAACTAATTAAACTATTTTAAATTACAAATAATATTAAACTAACTTAGAAAATTATGAAAAATTTTATAAATCTAATTAACCATCATGGGAATCCTTAAAAAATTATAAAAACTTTATTTTATGTATTTTTAATTTAATCTATTAATTATTATGCTATTTATTAATTATTATCTAATTAAAATAATTAAATTATAAAAACTAGTAAATGAACAATATAAATCACAAGAAAATTTATAAAATTATTTTATGACTTATAGAAGCTAGGAAAAATATAAAATATAAGTATTACTTTATAAAAATATATTATGCTATTTAATTCTTATTTATTATTTAATTATTAAATAAACTAATATTAATTCTAAATAACACTAGATGACAAAAGAAAATTCTGGAAAAATTTATAAAATTACTTTAATATATAAGAGATTTAATAAAAATATAAAATAGCAAAAGTGCTTATAAATAAGCTAAAAAGGAAAATTAAATAGATAATTTCTATTAAATAGAAGCTATCACTATAATTAAGTTTGGTTTTTTTCTTGTTTTTCTTTTATAAATCTAATAAAATACTTAAAATATCAAACTTTTACAAAAACAAATAATTTAGAAATCAAAAATAAGCACTGAGAGTGCTTATTACCCAAACAGTTTGACCAAAGTTGACTTTCTAAGGAAATAAGCTCAAATGAGCTAATGTGGGGTGAACCTTGGTATTTTCTGGTCCACCTAAGTTAGTTGAACAAGTTTGAACAAGATTTGATCAAATAAGCCCACTGGATAAGCCACAAGATCACAATAAGCTGTTGCTTATTTGGGTTCTGGGTCATAAATGGGACAAAGATTGGGTGCAATTCTAGGTGGGGTCCAGGGGTATACAGGTCAACCAAAGGGTCAAAGGTTGAACCTTGGTAGGAGGGGGGTTAGAAGAACTAGGATTTAGGGTGTGGGACCTAGTGATAAGCTCAGAATGAGCTTAGGAAGTGAGGGGTCCAAACTGGTTCACTCAGTTGAGTGAGTGAGTGAAATAAGCTAATAAGCTTGGTAAAAGCTTTAAAATAAACCTAAGAAAGAAAACAAAAAGATATTATTATATATATATGGTATATTAACTATTATGAACAAGTGACTTCACTGGAATGAGCTAATAAGCTTGTGAAAAGCTTATAAGCAATACCAATGAACTGAGATCCAAACACCCCTAGACAGGCAACCAAGATGCCAAATTGAGCTTATGTAATAAGCTCAAAAGGGCTTATTGAGTACTGAGCTATAAAGATGGGCTGGTGAGGATTCTAAATTGCAAAAGCTTGAACAAATGGGACCACTAGGTAGCTTATTGAGGGCTTATTAAGTTGGGTGGTTTGACTGGGTCACTCAGAGGACTGAGTGAATGATCAAGCTTATAGCTGATTGCAGCCCTAGTAAAAGGACTAGAAAATGAATAAATAAGCTTGAACTTGATAGGTGGACTGCTAAGCTTCTTAAAAAGCTTTAGATCACAAGCCAAAGCTCAGTGATGAGCTTATGATGAGCTTGTGATGTTGCTTGTGTACACTGAGTGATCAGTGGTTAAGTTATTTTGATAGCACAAGATTAGCAAGAATAAGCAGTACAGATAAGCAATTAAGAACAAATAAGCACTTAGATCAGATAATTAGTCACATGGGCATCACAAAGATCCAATATACTCAGACCACCACTCAATAAACAAGCTTAGGCAAGCTTATGAAATTGGGTATCAAACCTGTGCACAGGGGAGGTCTAAGAAGAATCACCAAAAGATAAGCACAATTTAAGCACTCTAACCACTTTAATAAAATTTATCAAAAATATAATAAGAAAGATCAGCAACAAGATATTTTAAACCTACAAGCTCAACTCCTAATACCAAATAACCAGTTCACAATTAAATTCCAATTTTATTCAAAAAAATAGATAAGCTGCAATTTTGACTTTTTAATGTAAACCAATATGTTGACTTATATGAGCTTTGATCTAAATTTACTCACTGAATATGTTATATTATGATGAAATGAAGCTAGATTAAGCTAGGGTATCAATTTTTAAGCTAATATGGTGAATTTGGGACTGATTACACTACACAGTTAACAGATAGATTAGATTAAGACTACTTTTGACTTTTACTCTAATAAGGTTTATGTATTATAACTGATATGAGCTATATTAACCTATACTAACATGCAACAACAAGTTTCAAAGACAATAACATGCATTAATTCACAAGAGCAGCTTGATCCAAACGCCCTATAACAAGGTTGTTTTCTAGATTAGTGTTGCACAATGACAGATTAAACCATGAAACTGATTCCTACACTTGATTATGATGTTATAAAGATCAAATTAACACATATAACACAGATTTAACAACAACAAACAACTAGAACCTATTTATCACTACTAAGCTAATTATGACTGTCTAACTAAATTACTAGCAACTAAGATTTCCAACTAACAACCTATTGATTTTAAGTTATACTATCACTAACAAATACCAACTAAGCAGGAAACAAGAAGAATTACACTAAAGTAAGAACTAATAAAGTAAATGCCAAAAATCAAGAAAGTAGCTTACAACTTGAATCCAAGGCACAATTGAGAACCAAGATCTGAGTACCACACCTAAATGCTTACCACTAAGCTCTAATACCAAAGCAATCCAGAATAGCTTTGCTCCAAGCTTTGATCATCTTCTTCATTGAATTTTTTATTTTCTACTTATTTTTCTTGATTTTTATTTATTTTTGAGTTTTATTACTACACTTACTTTTAAAGTTACTCAAAGCCTTCAGAAGCTTTCTTAGAGCTTATATGAACTAAATGAGTCTAGAATCACAGCTAGAAACAACAATCAAGCTATTTGAGATTTTTGATATAAAAGGAAATTGCATATACTGAGAATCATAAAGAAAGCTTGAAATTTATTATTGCCAAAGGTTTAGAATACACTGAAGTTCAAGAAATACCACTAGAAAAGCTTAAAGATACAAAGGAATTTAAAAGATTAACTAATCGACATACATTTTTTATAAATTAAACTAGATAATCTCTCCTTTCTGCTTTTCTCCACTTTATAGCCTTTCTTGAGACTCCCCATGCATCTCTGAGCAAATCCCACTTGAATTGAACCCTTGGATTACTGTAATTCATCTCAACCGTTTAAAAGTAATTTTGGCGCCAAATTATTACACGTGGAATTGGAGCAGCTTGAGACCAATTAAAGATTTTTGGTGTTTAGTGGAGGTGTAAGGGACAACTTAGGATAACAAGGGTGGACTATGGGTGAGTTTTGATCATTACCCAGGCTGTAAGTATGGAGGTTGAGTGAAAATGGTGGAGAAAGCATTTAATGCTAAAGTGGGGTGAAATGATGGGGGTAGGTGAGGTGGAGTAGCCAGCTGGGGAGGGTGAGTGGTGATACCATGGGTCGTATTGGAGAAGATGGCTGGGGGTGAGGTGAGTGAGCAGTGGTGGTGGTTTTGGGGAAGAAGGGAATACGGGGTGGTGGTGTTTGACTTTGTTTGACCCGGCTTATTTAACTAAGGGGTGTTGGGTTTAATTTTGGACTGGGCCTAGGACTAGTGGGTGGGCTGTTTAGGTTGGGTAGTGGATTAGGATTTGGTGGATTTAATAATAAAAGGGTCCGGTTTGGTTTTTAAGATACAAGGACCAAAAATGTAATTTGGTAAAAGATGAGGGGCTATATTAGTAACTTTCCCAAACTTCACATAAGGACCAAACCTGCAATTACACATTAGTATAAGGACCACAAGTATAAATTTTATCATTTTAAATCTCAGGGACCAATTCTGCCAATTCCACAAACTCCAGGGACCAAAACTGTAACTTTCTGATTTTTTGAAGGGTTGAATTTGTAACTTCTCAAAAGTTATCATAAGGACCAATTTTGTCTTTTTAGAATAGTACAAGGGTGTAGTTTGATAATTTTCCATTTTTAAACATCCAGGGACTAAATTTGACACTTTTCAAATGTTGAGGGACCAAAGTTGTCATTTTGCCATTTTTAAACTTTAAAGGACTTTTCTTGACAACTTATGAATTCCAAGGACCTTTTATGACATTTGTACAAGTTTTGATTTACCAGGGACTAGTTTTGCCAATTTTCCAAAGTTAAGGGACTGAAACTGTAAATTATGTGAAATGTTTTGTTTTTCATCAGTTTTCAATCCTTATGCATAAAAACACAATCCAGGGATAATTTTATGTATTTCAAGACATTCCTGTGTGTTTTCATATGTTTTTGCAGCTTAATTGTAACAGAAATGATGAGTATTTACACACTCATCAATATACATATTGACCGGGTACACTGCTCGTTAGTGTGTGTGTTCTAGGATAAGTTGGCTAAATATAAATCTAAAACTTGAAAAGGCAAAATCACTATATACTACACGTGACACAACACGCATCAAGTTTTTGGCGCCACTGCCGGGGAGTGAATTGTTAATTATCTGTTTTTCTATCAGTATTTTAAATTAGGTTTTCTAACTTTTTAATTTTTAGGTTTCTAGATACTAACCACTAACTTTGTTGTATTATTAATTAGATTGCATTCATTGTATATTTTGCATATTTTCTATTTTTTTGTGTTTGTTTTTCATTATTTTTAATTTTTGTGATTTTATTTTTTGTTTTGTTTTCCTGTACTATCTCTGTCGTTGTTCTTTGCTAATACAAACGATACGGCACATCTATTTTCTAGATGCGACGTATAGCGTTTTAATTTTTACAGCGCAGCTAATTTAATAAATCGAGTACGGCGCATCTATACCCTAGTTGCGGCGTATTCTGTTTTTAATCAAAAAAAAATTCAGGAACTTTAACAGACATACGACGCATCTGTTTTCCAGATACGACGCATTAATTATTTATTAAAAACAGTTAACGTATTTATTAAATTAAAGAGATACGGCGCATCGATTTTTGTCGATACGACGCATTTATTTAAAAATAAAAAATCTTGTGTTCTGAAACGTAACGAAGATACGGCGGCGTATTAGCTTTTGTCTATATGGCGCATCTATTTTTTCTAAAATATAAGTAATATTTGATAACTTAAAAACATACGGCACATTTAATTTCTTTGTGCGGCGTATTGATTTTCTGAATAAAAGCCTGATTTAATTTTTAAACGTATAAGATACGGCGCATCCTATTTTTAGGATATGGCGCATCGTCTGCAAATAGCAGCAACTTTTATCATTCGTTTTGTTCCTATATTTCTGTGATAATTTTTCTACGGACAAATCATACTGACTATTTTACCTATGATTACAGGGATCACTATGGAAAATATCACAAAGAACGATTCAGAATTCGCTTAGACTAAGTTTGATTTTAATGAAATTTTTTCTTTGAAAGGTCAGATACTCGAGACACTTCAGGAGGATGCTTTTAATGGGTTGGAGCATGAAAATGCTCACGAACATATTGATAAGATTCTTCAGCTCGCAAATCTGTTTAGAATCGAGAATATGACCTTTGACCAATTGATGCTTACTATCTTTCCCCTTTTACTTCCGGGAGATGCAAAAAGATGGTTATATAATGAACCTATGGAATCGATAACTAATTGGAGTGAGCTGGAATCGCGATCTTAGGGAAGTTTGGCCCTATTGAGCATGACCCGGAGTTTACCTGTTGGATAAAGTCTAAATTTTTCTACCCTAACAAAATGAGCACGTTTTTGAAAAATGAACTTTGGACTTACTGGAAAAAGGGGAATGATGAGGAAGAACTTGACGAAGAGGTGGCAGAATTACTAAGGATTGATACAAATTTATTTGAATACGAAACACCTCTATGCAAGGAATTCATGGAATTTAACTATCCCTTAAAGATAGACGAAGATGTTCTTACTTGGGATCTACCAGGCTTTAAAACTTATGAGGAATTCAAAAACACCTAGTACTATGAATGGAACAACCAAATACCATGGGTCTTTGATAAACCATGGGAATATGGCCATATAGATCATACATGTAAACCTATCAAATTCAAGGATGGAAATAGTGAATGGTCGAGTTGTGACTGGAAAAACGAAGGAATCTGCAATGGCGGAAATATAATTGGGATGACGAAATTTGGTAACGAGATCTACTTTGCAGATTACAGTTGGTACGATTTGATTAAAGATTGTGATAAGAAAAGCGCAGCTTTAAATGAAAAAAGAAGAGTTGAAAGCCTCAAGAAAAATCCCATGAATATGAAATTCTTAGAATGGGTACATAGGAATTTCAATGATTATACAAAGCTTGATAGAAGGTTGCAATGGAAGCTTCAGAAGGAATAGGAAGAACTTCAAGATAATTACGAATCTTGCAGTAAAGAAAGTTATCATCCTATTGATAATGATCAAGAAAATCTTTTTCAATCATCTAAAGAAAAAGATTTTATATTTGAAAATGAACTTGAAGATTATCTAATCTTTAGTCAGGAACCAAACTTTTTGAATGAAAATTTGAGTCATTAAAGAAACGAAAATGTCAACTTCTCCGGATCCCTTACCAGAAACCTCCGACTTTCACCGCTGAAAAATTTAAAGTTATCAAATACTCATTTGGACCTGATGAAGAATACACTGCTATAAAGATTATGGAATTTAATGAGCTAACTCGTTCTGAATAAAAAGTTACAGAAGTTTACTACGACATCTTTCGTATCAAGGATGAAGGATGGTTCGTAGCAAGAACAAAATAAGGAGCTGAACGTGAGTCTAACTTGAAGACTCTGGAATAAAGAGAAGTGCTCACCGGGAGACAACCCAGTTTATCTTTACTGTTTTTCTATGTCCAGTCAGTCAGATCTGCAGTAGATGCGGCGCATCTGCATCATAAGATGCGGTGTATCAACTGTACAGATCATATCTTTTATATTTCCGCATTTTTATTTTTCTACACTTTATAAACTTTCTGTCAGTTTATTTAATGCGGCGCATCCTTAGTTAAGGATGCGACGCATCTTATTTTTTGATCCGTACTAATTCCAGGCTTGATACTGCTCATCTCATTCAATAGATGCGGCGTATCGACTGATCTGATGATTTTTCAATTTTTTTTAGGATTTGTTTTACTAACTACTAATGAATTACGCACAAGTTTGATTTTCTTAAATTCAGGTGTGTTAAGTGTTTAAAATGGTGGTATATTTTAGCTTATGTACTTTCTATGGAGACATCATTCATGGAGGCTTGAACACCTCTCATCCACGAGAAAGTTGATATTGCTCAAGAAACGCATAATGTAGGATCACACCGAGCAAATCTCAGGGGAGTTCCCCGTTCTAATTCTTTTTAATTTCCCATTTTTAATTTCAATTATAAACAACGAGGACGTTGTTTAACTTAAGTGGGGGGGATGCAGAATTAGAACGTTACTTGTCATAAATTTTTGAGAATATGCTTTAATCTATGCTTAATATGTCAAATTTTAAATTTTTTTTCTAGCATATTTTTGTTAAATCTAAGTTGCATAACCGCACACATAACTTCTATTATATAAAATTATGAGAATAGAGCGTATCTGTTTCCAAATCTTTACCCAAATTCCACAAAAATATGAGTGTGTCGGTGACTTGTAAACTTTAGAACTTGGCTTGTATACTATTCGAGACCGCAGTAATGATTATTATTGATTTAATTGGAATGACTTGTCTAACTTGGTAAATTTCTAGGATTATAACCAAAAAGCCAATATATGTTATGTTTATTAACTAACTACACTGGTTAGTTAACCCCCGTTTAAACCCTTTTGTTTACTCTCATTTTTAGAGTAAGATACCCCTAGAAAACCCTCAGAACCATTCATTTCGTTTCATACACCTGTGTTTAATGTTTCGTTACACCTTTACACCTTAGCCTACCCTGTAGTTTAATATCCGTGGTTGCTTTAGGCATAGTGTGTTTTCTTGCATTACTTGTGTTCGCATGCGTAAATTCATTATATTTGGTTAGGTCGGGAAATTGCACAATGCAATTGGAAGTGAAAGTAAATATTGTATATCTTTAGTTTTGATTTTTGTGTGTTTACTACTTTCACTATTTTCGTTATTTCTGAAGTTATGAAAAGTATGGAAAAAATATCCAGATTTATCGTTATAAGTGATGTGGTGAAATTTTACACCATTAGTATATGAAAAAAAAAAAAGAAAAAAAAAAAGAAAGAAGAAATTGGTGAGTTTGTTATAAACCAACATGTAAAGTTTTGTATTAAGTGGTTGATATCGCCACTATTATTGTTGTATTATATTTATGGATGGAAAGGGAGTTGGTCGTTATGGGAACGCCAACTATGTATTGTTCTTTGTTTAAGATTTTATTTAGTATAATTCGTGCCTACCTAAAGCGTGAGTTACAAGTGTTACAGCGTGAGTTATTCAATGATATGAGTCTTATTCATGAGATGGTTGGGAAGTGATTAACAACACCTTAGGACTTAATCTATTTGTTTGTTTATATTTTTATTTTACACCAATTTATATCATATATGTTATCCGTACCCAACCGTATTATTATATTCGTTATTAGCTTTCGAGCATCCGGATATAGTGATGGCCAAGTAAGAATGTTAAATGTATGAATAACGTAGTAACCATCTGAGGATTAGATTAATTGGCTAATGTGTCGGCGATCTGGTGTGTGAATTGGTGACCATCCGTTATGCAAATAACGCGCTAGCAATCCAAGAAGCACATTAGTGACCATCCGTTAGTTGAAGCGTTGAGGACTCGCACCAGCGATCTACTAAGTTTGTACAGGAAATGATTAAACGAAGCTAGGTTAAACCCTTAAGCCTCAAAACCCTTTTTACCGTTTTGTACTTGGCATTCCTGTAACACCCCATGACCAAACACGACCAAAAACGTGAAAATTTTTCGCAAAAAGTCTACCCAGAATTTGACTCGCTGCCACTCTATGACAAACTGACAAAAATCTAAAAATATTTGGAACTTGAGACTATTTTTACGAGTAACTAGACTCAACTACCTTCATAACGACAGGTGGTGCGACCCGTAACAACTTACGATTCAAAAGATATGAATTTTCAAAGATTACCGAAAATCTGCCAAAATCCACATCCATAACCAAGATGAACAAATCATAACCAAGATGAACAAATCCTAACC
Source organism: Artemisia argyi (assembly GCA_030686995.1). Taxonomy (NCBI): domain Eukaryota; kingdom Viridiplantae; phylum Streptophyta; class Magnoliopsida; order Asterales; family Asteraceae; genus Artemisia; species Artemisia argyi. The sequence continues at coordinate 99,896,216 of CM060709.1, read as the reverse complement.
AAGATGAATAAGTTCATATGCACAGACCAGACCCAAGATGCACAATCTCATAACCAAGATGTACAATTTCATAGGTTATGCAATAAACCCATTATGACCCATTACCCTCCAAACTACTTAATCCACTTTCATTACACTCCATACTTAACCAACGTACATTATTTAACATACCTAACGTGTCTCATACACGCATGACCCGTTCATATACCAAATTGGGTGGAAACCCGCTTATTCCAAACATCCCATTAAGACCCATTTTAACTACACACTTTTACCCGATACATCTATCCACCACATATCCATTTAAAAGCTTACAATAGCTGACATACTTAATATATAGAAAAGTTGTTAGTACAAGGTCTTGCCCCATAGCTTCCCAAAATGGGTGAGATTGGCTAAATGCCAAACACCCTCCTAAATACCATCATAATGACATAACATAAAGATTTCTTGACATATACATAAACCTGACTTATGACCCAATTTGAACATTGACCTTATATAAAAAAAAGACCGTTAAATAACAAAATGACCATATGGATTGAAATATACCCAAACACGAAAGACACTTTTGGGGTTTCCAATTTCAATACGCTTGGTCCAAAAGAATACGGTCTTCTAGTCTACCTTCTACCACTACAAGCTAAGCTAGGTCCTTACCCTTGATTCCTCCACTTGTACCTACAAAACCATCATTCACTTTATACGTAAGCGAAATGCTTAGTAAGCATACAAGATATAACCAACATCACATTTACATAAGATTGGTGATTAACACCAATCATAACATTAATAAGGAGCATAAATTGGGATCATTACTCACCTTGACCAAGCAAGTAATACATATATCATTAACACATTTAGCATTGGAACCAAGCTAACATTCATTCACAGGCTCCATAACAAATCACAATAACACAAACATAACATTAACATCATAAGATTAACAAGTTATACTCGTACACTTACCTCAAATCCTACTAGCTTCCTACTTGGCTTGATTGGGCTTCTATAATTGCTCCCTATCACAAGATTAACTACAATTAGCAACTAACTAAGTAAAGATATCATTAATTCACTACCTTTTGCCATATTCCTCAAAACCCACCATATGAACCCTAATTTTCACAATTGGGGAAAACCACTTACTTGTTGAAGAGATAACAATTAAGATATCTCTAGTGATTCTTGATCACTTCTTAATACTCAAATGAGCTATATGAACACTTGAAGTCTTCCCTCTTTTTTTCTTGCTAAATGTCGCCGCAACTAGAACCAACCCCAAGTTTCCAGATTATTCATGAGCTAGCTATTTAATCATGTGTTGGATTATCTTTGGTCATTTGACAATTATAGTCCTTCTAAGTTCATTCTTTCCATATGGACCACGCATTTTACTACTTTACTTAAACACTTAACCTATTATATACATATGTAGTACCTTGTCGGGATATGGGTGTAACAATTCCTTAGCATTATTGGTAGAGATGTGTATCCTTGCCAAGCTTATGATAGAATATTCGTCACAACCGAGCAATTGATTGAATTAGGTTAGTTGAGAGATTGAGAGAGATATTTTATTTCCAGTTCGTTAAGTGTTTGGTTGAAATTATGATTAAACGAATAAATGCTTAAATATAAATACATCCTAATCTCTTTTAGGATACATTTTCATAATTATAATTTAAGGTTTACTTGGGGATAAGTAAAGTTCAAGTGGGGGATATTTGATGACATCAAATAAGTACATTATATTGTCATCATTTGTCATATTTAATTGACTTGTTTTATTATATTTTGTATGTGAATTGGTGCTTAATCATTTACTTTAGTAATTCTCAGATAAACACAAGCAATTGGTGAAACTTGGCGATTTTAGACGAAATATAGAGATAAATGATCAAGATTGGAAAAAGTCTGCTGAATTGAATGGGTTTGTGGCCGCCATACTGCTGAATTTAATTCATTAAGTAGTTTTGTTTTATTGTATTAATAAACTACAATCCACCAGGATTGATGGGTTTGTGGCCGCCATACTGCTCCTCTTAAAATTGCTTTCCCATCGATTATTAGTTTATATGATGTTTTTTTGGTGACTTGTATATGTGCTTTGATAACCTCTGTGTCTAGTTGTGTTTTGCTTGGGCTGTTATACCCCCTCCAGGCTGACTTATCTAGCGTCTAGAAAGTAAGATAGGCATAAGTGATCATTAAGAGTTTACTCCTATATTTAGGATCCAACGAGAGAGAAGAGTTTACGATACTAATCATATAAAACTAGCAATAAAACAAGTGACAAGCTACTTAACAAAAAGACAGGACCTCTATCTGTATCTATTATCTATATGTGTACGTGTTAGTCTATCGTTGTTTCGCTCTCATTAGTTTTATTAGTTTAATTAAATAACCAAAACTGTGTTAGTCTCTCAGGCTAAACCCCCCCCCCTTGTGTTAGATTAGATTGTAAAGTTAACTTAGTATATTTAAAATACTGATTAGATTAACTAGATAATTCATTCCACTCTTAGTGATCGACACTCTGCTTACCACTATATACATATTGATTAGGTACACTGCTCGTTAGTGTGTGTGTTATAGGATAAGTTGGCTAAATATAAATTTAAAACTGGAATAGGCAAAATCACACTATACTACACGTGACACAACACGCATCCGTATCCTTTAGGAATAGCATAGGATGTATTAATTAATGTAGCAGGATTTATGTATCCCGTTGACTTCATGATCATTGATGATAGGGAGAATGATTACATGCCAATAATCCCAGGGGCACCATTTCTTGCTACAGCACGGGCAACCATCAAATAGAAACGGGGATAATTGAATTCAAGTCAAGGCCGAGATGGGTTCACTTTCGCATGACCCATATAACATCAGAAAATGTATGATGCGAAAGAAACCTCCAACCAAGTCTAGTGCCCCTAGCAATCACATTCAGAAAATGATCCTTGCTTGGGAAGCAAGGATTAAAAATTACCAAGAGTTTGGGAAAGAGGGAGGAAATAGTAGAAATAGAGGCTTTGAAGAAGCTGAAATTGAGTGCAATCAGCAGGATTGGAATACTTTCGGGTTTCTGGAAGGAGATATGGTGCTTCTGCATCACTCATGACTGAAACTACCTCCCGACAAACTCAAATCTTGGTGGTATGGACCCTTTACAATTAAAAGTTTGTACAAAACCGGAGCCGCGGTCTTTGTAGCTAGAAAAGGAGGAAAGATAATTGTGAATTCCCAACGATTGAAACTTTACCACAAAGATGATGTGAATTCTATCAACGGATATGTCATCTTAAGGGATGAAGTCATGTAATAGGGTATGACTTTAAGTCTAGCTACAAGACTCGTAAATAAAGAAAAGTGTTTCTTAGGAGGCAACCCAAGCTTATTTTTCATTATTTGTTTGTTTATTCGATTTTATTTGTTTCCATATGTATACTTTTCCTTATTGTTTATTGTTCATGTAAAAAAAATAAATTGTGAAAATGCTTTATTTTGTTTTTAACATCGTCTTAATTAAATATAAAGGTATTTTGCTAAAAGATAAGTGTAAGGGAAGATCATATTTGTTTCTAAGAACGGATTGAACATGAACAATAACAATTAGAAATTAGTATACATATTAGTATTTGTTTGAGTCAAACGCTTGTATCGAGTCACAGTGAATGTTTTGTAGGATTCCAGGTATTAAAATATGGATTTTTCCATAAATTTTATGGAAACAAAATATAAAAAATTATGTCTGGTCATTTCTGACGGCGTCAGAGGTTAAAACCTGACGACTTCAGGTGTTATTTTCTGAAAAATTTTCCAGGTTTTGTTTTTCTGCCAGAATTGTAAAGTTTCGTAAAATCTAAAAATTTTAAACTCCAAGAATCTGCAAACATTTATTTTGCAAGCATTATATCTTTACTTGTTTTCTAGGATTTACTTTTATATAGAGTTTACCGCCGATTTTACGCAAGGTTTCTTGTTTGTTCTTTTAGTTGATTACAGGTTATATTGGACAAGAAGATGATTATATTTTAGGAGTAAAGCTTTGCATTGTTCATCTCTTGGAGAAAGATTTAACCATGTTACCATTTCGTCTATACCAAGCGAATCAGGGGAGTATTAATTTCTTTCATTTTCATTTATCTTTGCTTTTACATCTTTTATATGAAAATTGGGGACAATGTTCGACTAAGTGTAAGGGTGGTAAATTGGGATACCTTAGAAACTACAACTTCACTTAATTTTTTTTTTGTTTAATTGTAGATGTGTAATAAAACTAAGAGGAATACTGGTTAGGGTAATTTTGACACCAAATTTAAATTTTTTTGCAGCATATAGGAGTGAAACTTTAGTCTTAATAAGCGTCTCATGGATAGGAATTATATGACTAGCACAAAAACCATACCACTCAAAAATTTCCACCCAAATGTATGAGGTTCGCCTTTAGATCTTTAGGAAAAAGCATTCATCGTTAGTGCTTGTGAGTGTATCGGTAGTATTTAGATTCTATAACTTGCGTTAGTGATGCATCCCAAGACCGCTAGTGAGACTACATTTGTGTAGTTAGGATTTGCTATATGATAAGAGGCATTAGGATAACCCGTGTTTTAAACATATATTATAATTACATTTACTTCATTGGTCAAGTAATTTTCCCACACCTTTACGATGTACTCATTTTTAGTACACGATACACCTAGTACACCCCTCAGAACCTATCTTTTTCGTTTCTAACTTTAAGCATTTTACTTAAAGGAAGAATTTGTTTACAATCCACCCCCAAATGTACACCCAAATTGCCTTAGCCTTCCTTGTATGCTCTCATCTTTAGTGCATTATTGTTACATGTTTAAACCCTTAGTTAGTTGTCTAATTGATTGATCAATTATTGCCCTAAATCGTTCCTTTTGTCATTTTAAGCCCGAATTTAAGCCCAAATTCGAGATTATTTAAGGGGTCATTTAAGCCCGAATTCGAGATTATTTAAGGCGAAAAGTGTACCGCTTTTTAGGTACTTTTGGAGTGAAATCTAGAAAAGGAAGCATTTTGGACGTTTTTGGAGCATAAAAGTGAAGAAAATGGCAAAGTCTCAAAATTCCTTGCTGAAACAGTACCTGACGGCGTCAAGCTTCTACACGTGACGGCGTCAAGAGTTACAAAAGAGGTGGATGTGGAACTTATAACGTGATGGCCCAGAGAGTTTTCAAGCTTATTGGCCTGACGGCGTCACCAAGGTCGTCAGGGTCCAAATACTAGTAACGGCCCAGAGTAATTTCCTACATGACGGCGTCACAATTGGATCTAGGAAATACGATTTTTATCATGGCGGCGAGTTGACGACGTCACGAGCTAATACGTGACGCCGTCAAGATGTAAACTCTATATATAGTTTTCCAAATTTCATTCTTTAGTGTGCAACTTTGAGGGAATAAACCCTAAGACGAATTTTAACAGCTTTTCAAGGGTTTCAACCCCTTGATTCTTCCATGTTCAATTGAAGATAAGTATTCATTCAAATCATTCAATATGTCTATGTGTTGTGTGATTATATCTTTCGCTTGTCTTCTCTTTAACATGCTAGGCTAGATTTTCATTGTGTTTGCTTAGATGCAGTGAAACCTAGATGTTGATTATGGGTTGATTGTTTTTTTATAATTGTTACGGATGATTGTATTTGATGTTAGGCTTCAGAAAACTGGCAGACTTCCATTGGTAACTTGCTTGAACGTCTTAAGAAACATGATCGGAGGTGTACTATGATTTTTGGTTGTATTTAATGCGTAAGAGAATTCTAATGATCCCATGTTAGGAGCTTCTAATGGCTCAACATAGGAGTGAAGTAGGATCTTATAGAGTTAGGGAATATTGTACACGGCCCTACGACTAGTATTAAGGAATATGACCCGTCATCCATGCAATTGTAACAAGCTAATCAACCTGTAAAAGATATCTAGGGAGTAATGACATCTAAGTAAACACAACTTTCCTCATTATTGTTTCCACCACATTAGTATAATAGTTTCATTTTCATTTTTTTTATTTTATTTTGATTGTATCTTTAGATTTATTGGGGTAGTTGACTAGCAACTAATTCCGCCCACTCCTTCAAAACCCGAGATTTTACTTGCTTTCATAAAATATAAAAAGACAAAAAAGAATCATCCCTCACCTCTAGACCTAGTTTAGTAGGCTTTCTAATCCTATCGACACTATTCCTGAGTTGATCGATCAATCCCCCGGTACTTGTCACTATACTATACTACAATGATCAAGTACACTGCCTGGTGGGGGTTGTAAGCTTCTCGAGATCCCTTGAGAGGTAAAACCTGTTGCGAGGGGGAAATTCCCACGTATCAAGTTTTTGGCGCCGCAGCCCGGGGAATAGTTATTGTCTAGGTTAGGATTTCTTTTTATTAGGTCTACTAGCTAGATTCCTTTCTAGTAAGGTTTTATTTTTATTTTTAGGTTTTCATTAGTCTATCTCATTTCTTCGTTCCTTTGTTCGTAACCTTTACCATCCGCCATCATGGCAAATGAAGATCTCTCTAACCTTAGAATCACTAGGAGTCGTAGTTCCGTAAGAAATCTCGTTTTGCCATATGCAGAACCTGAAAGGGAAATGCATAAGCTAAAGCAATCTCTCTCAACACCTGAACCATCTAGCATAGCCATCAACTTTGATGAGGCCCTTTCTGAAGAAGATTCAGATAATCACCTCACACCCTCTAGCTCCCAATCCAACAACGATATGAGCACCCCCGAAACTCCCACCCCTAAGCGCCTTAAGGACTACTCCTCCCTGAATCCTCATAGCTTCTCAAATGCCATTGTTTTCCCAAAAGAACACACCGATGAGGTCTTGCGTGCAAACGATGTTTGGCTTGTCCAAAGTGTATGCAAGTTTCGCGGACAACATACCGATGACCCAATTCAACATATCAGGGATTTCTTGAAGATAGTGGACACCCTCCATACGGATGGGGCCACTAGAAAGACATCCCAATTACAATTCTTCCCTTTCACTCTTTATGAAAAAGCCAAAGAGTGGTATGATAGACTTCCCTCCGAGTCTATTTTTACCTGGGAGCAACTTATATCCAAGTTTTATGAGAATTCTTCCCAGCAGGGAAAACCTCAGCATTTAGGGATAGGATCCTCCGTTTCTGAAAGGGAAAGGACGAACCCATCCATAAATCATGGATTAGATTCAAGGATTTAATAAGATAAGTTCCCCATCATGGCATCGAACTTTGGCTTCTGGTCCAAATCTTCTACAACAATGTTTCCCCAAACGACCAGAACGGAATCAATAATTCAAGAAAAGGGAAAATAGCTAATTTGAGTGCCGAGGAAGGGTAGAATAGGATTGAGGAATATGCTCAAGACCAGGACGATACTTGGGATGAACCCGATTCGACTATGAGCACATCCGAAATCACACAAACACCCTCAGATCAGCTAAAAAAAATTCACGAAAGGGTGGAATACCTTGCAAGGTCGCGAACAATTAAACAACTTTCAAATCGTTACTTAATCTGCGACTACTCTGGGAGCCCGCACGAGGTAGAGGAATGCGGGGGAGAAACTACGACCGAACATGCGTGTTTGTCGGGACATGACATCTACGCTGACCCCTCCCTTTTGCCTTTTTACCAAAACGGTGATTATACCCTTTGGGGAAATCTGGTGAAAAGAAAAGAAGGAGAGGAAGGCCCTGAATACAAAATCAGGAGCACTTTTGAGGATGACCTTGGGCACTTTACTCAGGAAAAAGGCTTCAATTAAAAGGGCTTGACGAGCTCATCGCTGAGCAATAGAATGACATGGAAAAATGGTTCAACAAGCTTAATGCCACCCTTGATGGCCATAACAGGCCCCCTGTAAGCCCAAAAGATCCCCTGCTCGCGGTTACTACTCGAGCTGGAACAACAACCAAGGACCCTCCTTATCCGAGCCAACATCCTGTCACCGTTGAGCCAAACGATCCCCGCGAGGAGGAAGGTAATGTGAGCAACGAGGCTCCTGAACAACCTCCTCTAGTGACCCCATCTCCACCAACTCCACCTAACCAACCTGTGAGAATCCCATTTCCATCCCGCCTAAAAAACCAGAAGATTGAAAACGATAATAAGAGATTTTTGGCATATCTAAAAGATTCAATGGTCACCATACCTCTCCTTGATGCTTGCTATCACATGCCCAAGTATAGCTCATACTTCAAAAGATTGCTTGCCAACCGAAAGAAACTCGAGGGTCTTGTGACTCTGGGAGAAGAATGTTCGGTGGTGACCGAACGAGGGCTACCAAAAAAGGTAGACGACCCAGGCAGCTTCACCTTGCCCTGTTCCATAGGATCTCTATCGATAAAGAATGCTCTTGCCGATTTAGGGGCAAGCATCAACCTCATACCCTACTCCATGTTCCTCAAACTAGGATATTCCAGACTAAAATCTACCCGTATGAACATCTAGCTAGCCGATAGATCGGTCAAATATCCCTTGGGGATATGCGAGAATGTGCTAGTCAAAGTAGGGAAGTTCAAATTTCCGGTTGACTTCGTGATCTTGGAGATGGAGGAGGATGACCTGGTGCCCATCATCTTAGGGAGACCCTTTCTTGCCACCGCTCGTGCAGTCATTGATATTCACGACGGCAAGTTAACCTTACGAGTAGGGACCGATAGCTTGACCTTTGATATTAAAGACACTATGAATCTATCTCTCAAAGTAGCTAACTGGCTCTATTTCATTGGAGAGGTCAATGAACTAACTGATGTCATTGACAACTGTGTTGATGAACAAATCGAAGAAGGCTGGTTACGGGATGAGAGTTTCCTCCCCATAATGGAGGAGGAGAACACGGAGGGCACTAGTGCAGTCTCCTTCTACCCCAGACAAGAGACCACTGAACAGCTCGAACTCCGTAAACCCGAAAACAAGCTAAAGCCCTCCATTATCGAACTACCTAAGCTAGAACTTAAAGAACTCCCAAACCACCTGGAGTATGCCTTCCTCTAGGAAGAGGATCAACTGCCAGTAATCATAAACTCTTCCCTTGAACATGAGCAAAAGGATAGACTCTTAAGAGTTCTAAAGAAATATAAAGGAGTCCTTGCATGGAGTGTAGCTGACATTAAGGGGATTGACTCAACCTTTTTAACGCATAAGATTCTTATGGAAGAAGACTATAAACCAGCCGTGCAACCCCAAAGGCGGGTGAATCCCAACATTAAGGAGGTGGTGAAAAAATAAGTTATCAAACTCTTGGATGCAGGGCTGATATACCCGATTTCGAATAGCCCATGGGTTAGTCCTGTACAGGTTGTACCAAACAAAGGAAGAATGACTGTGGTGAAAAATGACAACGGTGAGATGGTGCCCCAGAGAACTGTTACTGGTTGGCGGGTATGCATCGATTATAGAAAGCTCAATGATGCCACCAGAAAGGATCACTTTCCCCTCCCGTTCATTGACCAAATGTTGGAAAGATTATCCGGGCACGAGTACTACTGCTTCTTGGATGGATTCTCAGGATATTTCCAAATCCCCGTAGCCCCTGAGGACCAAGAAAAAACCACATTTACTTTCCCTTATGGAACATTCGCATATAAGAGGATGCCTTTTGGGCTGTGTAACGCTCCCGCCACTTTTTAGCGATGCATGACCGCAATCTTTCACGAGTTAATGGAAGACAGCAAGGAAGTTTTCATGGATGATTTCTCAGTCTTCGGGGACTCTTTCGATCGCTGTCTCGCTAACCTTGAAAAAATGCTCAAACATTGCGAGGAAACCAACTTGGTCCTAGATTGGGAGAAATGCCATTTTATGGTAAAAGAAGGGATTGTGCTAGGGCATAAGGTCTCAGGAAATGGGATTGAGGTGGACCAAGCAAAGGTTGAAGATATATCTAAACTACCTTATCCCATGACTGTTAAAGCAATACGTAGCTTCTTGGGTCATGCCGGGTTCTACAGGAGGTTCATTAAGGACTTCTCTAAAATAGCTCGGCCAATGACTCAATTGCTTGTAAAGGATGCCCCTTTCGATTTCTCTCAAGAATGCAAGGATGCATTCAATCTCCTGAAAAAGGAACTCATGCAAGCCCCAATCATGGTTACACCTAACTAGGAGTTACCTTTTGAGATCATGTGTGACGCCAGCGACTATGCTGTTGGGGCAGTATTAGGCCAAAGGTGTAACAAACAATTCCAACCAATATACTACGCTAGCAAAACTATGAATCCCGCTTAAGAGAATTATTCTACCACCGAAAAAGAACTATTAGCCGTGGTGTTCGCTTTCGAAAAATTCTGCCAATATCTTGTCCTTTCAAAGACAGTCGTTTTTACTGATCATTCGGCTCTCTGATACCTTTTTGCTAAGCAAGACGCTAAACCACGACTAATTCGGTGGATCTTGTTGTTACAAGAATTTGATGTTGAAATTCGTAATAAAAGGGGGGGCAGAGAATTTAGCTGCTGATCACCTCTCTCGTCTCGAAAATCCCCTCCTTAGTGAACTTGACAAAAGTGAGATTCGGGATTCATTCCCTGACGAACAGCTCATGTCAATAACAGATTCTGAACCATGGTACGCTAATTATGCTAATTATCTTGCAAGCAGGCTCATTCCGGAACACATGACTAGACACGAAAAGAAAAGGTTCTTTTCCCAACTAAAATACTACTTCTAGGATGAATCCTTCTTATTCCGAAGATGTCCTGATCAAATAATCAGGCGCTGTGTTTCGGGAAAAGAGGCAATGAAGATTATGAAAGAATGTCATTCGGGCCCTACTGGGGCCATCATGGGATAAACACCACCGCACGAAAAATTTTCGATGCAGGATTCTATTGGCCCACAATATTTCGTGATGTAAAGGAGATGATACAAGCATGCGATGCATGTCAACGAGCCGGGAATATATCAAATAGAGATGAAGCGCCTCAAAATTTTATACAAGTTTGTGAGGTTTTCGATGTCTGGGGAATTGATTTCATGGGACCCTTTCCATCTTCAGGAGGAACAAATACATTTTAGTGGCCATTGATTATGCCTCAAAATGGGTGGAGGCACAAGCCCTTAGGACCAACGATGCTAGGGTAGTTATTCATTTTCTGAAAAAGTTGTTTGCTAGGTTCGGCATTCCTAAAGCTCTCATTAGTGATAGGGGGACCCACTTTTGCATAGCGCAAATGGAAAAGGTCATGAAGAGGTATGGAGTTTCCCACCGGTTCTCCACCGCTTATCACCCACAAACCAACGGTCAAGTCGAAAACACCAACAGGGCAATTAAGAGAATATTGGAAAAGACGGTTAATTAAAACAGAAAGGACTGGTCATTTAAACTCGATGAGGCCTTATGGGCATTCCGAACGGCCTACAAGACACCTATTGGAACGACCCCGTTCCGCATGGTTTATGGCAAAGCGTGTCACCTTCTGGTGGAACTTGAACACAAGGCTTATTGGGCACTTAAGGCATGTAATTTGGATTATACAGTCGCTGGAACGAATAGGTTCTTGCAACTCCATGAGCTTGACGAGTTAAGGCTAGAAGCGTAAGAATCCTCCGTTACATATAAAGAAAGGGCAAAAAGATGGCATGACCAGCGAATTAAGAAAAAAGATGTTCAGATATGGAATAATGCGGTTTTTGATTTGGATAATCAGATCAAGTCACCATCTTGGTTCGCCAAGAAGCCCGTCTCTTCGGATTCTTTCGATTCCAGTAAAGAAAACCAAAGCCTAACCCCAATCGGGTTTTCAAAATCATCTGTTGGTGTTCACCAATCGAAACCCTTGAACAATATTCCGCTCAAGGTTTGTCATATTGAAGAGAAGGCTGATGAGGAGATCGAGATCGAAAAGGAGATTAGCCAATTGTATGCGAAATTGGAATGTATTCGGCGAAACAAAACAGAGCGAAAACAAGGGGAAACAGGGGATGTTATTAAGAATGGAGTTAAAAAGATTCAAGAATCGGGTTTTTCAAAAGTTCAAAGAAGGGGTTTTAGTTTAGGACCGAATGAAATCATGTCAGCTGCGATGAATTCAAAGTCAAAACAAACCCCGGTTCAGTCGACTCAAAACAGAAGGAAATCTTGTTTTTGGAAATTGGAAGATATTGAAGAAGAAAAGATGGCGTTTTCGAGAGGGAAGAATTCAAGTTTACGACAAGCTGTAACAACCGTTGGATCCAAAAAGGGGACGAAAAAAGATGAGTTAATTTTAGGAAGTATTCAACCAAAGAAGCTATTTGGTGAACAATCTGTTGGTGTTAAGAAGCCATTGAAGCCAGGTAGGGTGATCCCGAGCCGTTATAACCAAGCAACTGTTAATTCATCGATGAAAAAGAGGTCGTTTACTGATAACAACATTGATAGGAAGTCATTGACCGAGGTTCGAGTAAAGAAGAAATGGGAAATTCCAAGTGAGATAGTGGTTCCAAAAAGATTGGATCTTAATGATAATGATAATGAAAGTGAGGGATCAATTGATGTGGCGATGCCTGTAGTGTTACCAAGGATTAGAGCAGTACGAGTTGTGGATGAGACGGGTCGAGATTCAGGTCCGGCTAAGAGGGTGGCTCAGTTGGTTGGAAAGAAGTCTTATTTTGCTCAAGAGGATGAGGAAACAGTTTGTCAAACATTAAGTTTTATAAATGATTGTGATGTGGTTTAAAAAATGTAAGCAAATATTTTGTTGCTTTTTTTTTTCTTTCTTTTTTGTGATTCATTTGCTATATGGATTATGTTGAAGGAAAGCTAGGCTTATTTTGCTCAAGAGGATGAGGAAACAGTTTTTCAAACATTAAGTTTTATAAATGATTGTGATGTGGTTTAAGAAATGGGCCAAAGTTAACATAGTGATAGAGTATATATACATATGGACTTCTAGATTGCTGCCCCCCTTTTGGGCTGCCCCTGGGCCGTCGCCCTTATGGCCCATAGCCAAATTCGGGCCTGTAAATTCGGGACATACATATCGACTAATGGGCTTGATACTTTGTGACTTGACTTTTGACGTTAGACAGCATATATACTTAACGGACTTAAAACATTGGACTATAAATATATATTGGATTATCGGAATTACTTTGGACTTATCAAATTAAATTGGGTTACATATATATATTCGGACTAAATAAATAATGGATAACGGACCGAAAATATTGGATTTTGGTTTAGAATTATTTGGACTAAGATTCGAACTATAACATTTGACATTTGACTTATATTGGACGAATATTGACTCGGGACTTGGACATTGAACCAATATGGATTGACATCGTTTGGACTTATTCGGACTTGTAACGAATTATATATATATAGACACACACACACACACACATATATGACACTTGACTGTTGGGTTATATTGGACGTTAGACAAAAACTATTAATTGGACATTGGATTAAAAATCATTAATCTTGACCTTTGGGCCGTACATTGGATACTTGTAGGACATGACAGACTTAAGATATCGGACCTAATATATCGGGCGGTCGCCTATTGGATTATTATGAGGCTATTAAGTATACTATATACGTGCTTTATGTATATATTATACTTTGGTGTGCATTTTGTGTCTTGAGTCTATAATTTCAAACCACCACACGAATAATGATACTAAACTTTCTTACAAACATTGAAACGAATCTTCCACGAAAACTAAAACATTTTATCCTTTGAAACTCATACGCATTGATTACTCTTTGCATGTCATATTCTGAGATAAACTACATATTCATTAGGTCGTGCCGAATTCCATATCATTGTGCTCTAATTCTTGACATCACTTATGTTATACTATTGTGCCACTCCTTGGCACCGTTGTTTTACTTGTGCCACTACATTCTAAGGTGAGTTTTCATAGCCCCGTTTTTTTTTTAATTTATTATTTCATTTCAAACCTACGGGGGAGAATACATTGCACCATTTTCATACGGGCGAAAGTATCAAATTCATTTACATTGCTTAAGTTACCGCATTGCCATGTTAAAGTCCCCTGTTTATCATGAACCGTTAATTTTCAGTAAGCGAGAGTGAATGAATAGATCTATTGAGGGTGATGCCTCCGTCCGGGTTAGTAGTGCCAACTAGTCTACGGACGCATTTTATTTTTATCATATTAGAGTGTCTGGCAAAACACTCTGTTGGGGCGTTCCATTTCAGTCTAGCTTCGGGGTCATGAGCTTATAGCAATTGTATTATTTTTCAGTATATGGCGACATTGTCATATGCACATTATACTTGTGGTTACCGTACATACATATCATTTACATAAACCTATGATTTCTCACCAACATTATTGTTGACTGTTTCAGAAACGTATTTTCGGGTAATTAAGGAATTAGCTGGCATGTGAAGGCACACGGAAAACATTTTGAAGACAATGCATATATTATCATTCGAAGAGCTTGACAACTTTAATGTTGTACATTTTGTAAACTTGTGGGACCTCTCTCTTTGTAAACTCTGACATTTTAATCGAATGATAATTTATTTCAAAACGTCTCATTTAGAGTCGTTTTCTATACATTGTGTTATGAACCATGAAGTAATACCCCAGTGACACAATCTTCCGCTGCGATAATTTTGGGTGTGTTACACTTATAGGCGGCTTCGCCAATGGGATAACGATAATGTTATAGCATAAAAAGCTGACATTGTGGTGCTTATAATAGTTATAGGCACCAACTGCACCAACTTTTTAATAGTTGAGCCAACACATACCCTAATGTTATTTTTAGTGTATTTTTGCTACACGACGACAAATTAGTAAGTAGTATATGTTTTTTTATTTGAGACGCTCTGTTACATATAACAGTTGTGCAACTTTGAACATAAATTGTTTCCTTGTGTGAGAAACTCCGAGAGGCATGATGCATTAATGCGTAACGTGACGCATATGTAATAGTTGTGCAAGGGTTTTTGATTTATGTAACAATGAAAGAAATGATAAAGAGAATTAAAGAACTTGAAAACACCACAAGATGATGGATTGAGGTAACGAGATGAAGGTGACAGTGGTGGTGACAAGATGATGATGATGGCGGTGGAGGTGACTGAGATGATAGTGGTGTTGGTGGTAGTAGTGATGGTAATGTGGGTGAGTGAGATAAGTGTTCATTTTTAGAATAAATACACACTTAGTCCCTAAGGTTGTATCACTTGTACCAAAACAATTAACAAAAGCGATGAAATAACCATTTATGCAAAGCACATGGGGGACTTAATGGATGTTAAATGAAAGGGACCTTGAATGATGCAAAAAGTGAACAGTAGGGATCTTAGGTGTATTTAGTTTTTGTGAAGTACTCCGCTAGTATTTTGGTACAAGTTCAGGGTGTATTTTACTCGAAAGTTAAGGAGTCAGTGAATGCAATTCGAAAGTTTTAAGGACAGTAGATGCAATTTTGAACAAACGAAAGGGACCGACGATCCGTGTAACTTTACAGTTATCAGATTGTAATCGGGTTGACCCACGTAACGTGTTTATAACTTGACATTGGTTTACAGAAACAGAGAAAGAAAGACAAAGATTTGATTTGATCGATGAATCATCAAAAATGGTAAAAACCCATTTTTTAATCTATGATCATCAAAATTCTTAAGCTTATATTTATATGAAGCAGTAACTAATAAATGAATTGGTTATTGATTGATAAATAATAAAGGTGTGCATAGCTTGTTTGTTGCCGCTGTTCCTTGTACCCATTGTTAATCTGTTACCACTCTTGTTTCATATTATCATGGTATTCTTCTTCATCTTATTATTTATTCATTACCTTTTTATTTATTTTCACACACAAATAAATTTTTTCTTTATTTAATTTAATTTTATTTGATTGGTGATTCAGGCTAGAGTTTATAGGATTTTAGGTTGGGAATATCGTAAACCGGAGCCTACACCACCCGCGTGTCCTTATGTTCCTTCTAAGACTACTCAAAATGTAAGTTTTTAATCTTTGCTATTGTTGTGATATCTGAATTTTTGAGCTCTTTATATAACTTGTGGGTCTTGCGGGGTGGTCTTTGGACACGCAACAAAGGTGGCTTGGCTGCTACCAAAACAAACAAACAAACATATAGTAGCTAGTTTGTTGTGGGTACTGAACGTCTTTTATACATGTGATGGAGATAAATAGTAGTAAAAGGTTTAGAAATGTAGCATTTGACACAAAACGTTACACACACTTGACGGATATAATGTCTTTTCTTTATGAGTTGAAATGCAACCCATTCACGACTGATGGTTTTTATTGTGGTATATATTTGCGCCAGTTATCTTCCACCCAATATTACCCCCATTGTCTGCACAATCTGGTAAAGTCTTACAGCAGCCCACCAAAATTAACATATTTCTCATATCTACCTATACTCGATGCCCTTAGATATAATAAGGTTTAAAGTTGTGCTTATGCAAATTAAACACACTTGGTGCAAACAAACCTCAAGTGGCCACACCATCGTCCCCCAAAAGGGGAGGGCTTTACCTGGTTTGAGTTTGTGTGTGTCAGTGGCCTTAAGCCCTGTGGATTACTCGGTCAAAAGGTCGCACACCATGCTTACTCAGTTATCTTCCCTAATAATGTACAATGCCCCTAGTTCATTTTCTTAGTCATTATTTAGATTTACATTTCTTATATCTTTCATATGCTCAAATGCAACGACCTTATGAAATCGGGATAAACTTATTCATCTTTCTGTTGAAAGTCTAAACCTTTGATAGTTTTATTGAATAACAGAGATGAAGGATCGATTATATAGATGAGGAAGAAAGCTTTAGGAGGTTAGAAACTGGTTAGCCTAGGTCAGGTTGTTTCAGGGTTCATTTTTTTTTTGCCAAATGACATTACTTCATAAACAAGAATATTTAGTCATCTTCTATTAGTCTATTACTTATAGTAAGAACTCTGGCAAAAGAATTTGATGGGTTGGGTAACGGGTCAAATAGGTAACTTCCTTGTTGGTTGACCTCTTTTCCATTTTTTTTAATCATATACCTGTTTGATCCATTAGATGAATAAACCCATATATAATTCGAAATTGCCACCTTTAATAGGTAGCAAGTGAAACACGACTAGAGATGAACATGGTATTATGGCCTAAATTTCAAAATTTGCTCCTATTTGAAAAAAAAACATTGAAGTGAAAGAACTCTGTTAGCCAAGTAACTCGATCTGTAGAATTGTAACCATGATGCCCCTTGTGATTATGGCAAAGTTTAGTGGCCTTATGTGCCGAGTACATAGTAAACTGATGCTTATCTTTGGTTACTATTTCTTATGATCTATTAGCAGAAATTGCAAAAGAAATCACAATACTGCATGGCTTTGCATATACAAATTTAACAAGGCAAGCTTATGTCGCATAACAACTAAGGGAACCTTTAGTGCAGTAATTCATAGTTTCCGCATGACACCTTTTGTTTGAAACACTACAGTCCCATCACCACCCTTACGCGAAAACCTGTATCAACTGCGGCTCTGATCTCTGCTCCTAATCTCGCTTTGCCACAACTACCACCTCCCCTTTTCTCTCTCTAAGTTCTGCCCGCTGGCTTATTATTCATGAAAACCCTATGGGCCAACATAAGATCATTGCTAAACCCAAAACATTTTCGAATGAATTAAGGGCCACAAAATCTTATTTTAACTTAGATTTTCACTAAAACATATTGGATTATCCATTGTTATAAAGCAAATTCATGACTGGCCTGATAATTCCCCAAGATTACCAGTCAAATTTCCAGCAATGTTAAAAATGTGTATGCTGATACGAGATGCTAAATAAGCAAGTGACCTGATTAGGGGATGCATATGTAGGCAAACCATTGTTTTTAATGCATCCAACTTCCATGACCTAATAGTTGGATGCAATGAAAATGTTGATCACCCATAATAGCAGCAGAGTGAAAGTTGGATGCATTTTCATCTGATTTGATGGATGTCCCCATTAAAAGATATCTTCCTTTGACTGTTAGCATCATAGTAATACAAAATAATTTTGACATATAGGTGTATTTTATCTGTAAAATTAATCTTTTCCTTGACATTGACAGAAAAACTGCATGATTGTATGTTTAGGGACATTGACAACACGTTACATGTCTTATTGTAGGGTAGGGGGTGGATATGGATAAAAGCTTATAAGCTGAAAATAACCTATAACAAACACCCCATGAGGTCTCCCCTTTTAATCTAAGTAGTAACCCTGCTATCCCTCCTTGAGTCGTCAACATCTAAAAAATATACAATGGTGAATTATGAAAATGGTCAATGACCAGCAGCCCAGGTTTGGGTAATTGAACTACTTTCTCTCGTTGACTGGGACTCTTAGTGTTGACTTTATTTATGTGGGTTAAATTTTTATCTTAATGTGTGTCAATTAGGTAAAGTAGAAACTTTGTTCGTAAAGCAAACGGGTCGATAGTAGCCATAAAGTGTATTTATAATGCATAGATCACCCTTTTAAATTGCTATTTTAAAACAATTAGATTTCTATGTTAGTAATAGTAATTTTTAATGCACTAATAGTCTATGAAAATATAAGAAAAGATGGGCAAAAATATCATCCGGTTAACCAACCCACACATTTTGCTGGAACAATGTTATTGTTGGGAGTTGTGTGACCTACTAGTTTTTTCGCGGATCCCTCACTTGCATGGACACGGGAATCTATAATTCTAATTGAATGGCATTGGTTATGAAGGCATAATCACTGTTATATACGATATATGTCGTAACGCTCTTGCTTTCTCCCCCAAAAATATTATCAACTAAGCATTGTTTGGTGATTTATTAAATCAATATGGATAGTCTTCATTTTGTCTCACAAACTTCTCTTTGAGTTTAAGTGGATCATGTTTGCCATGTGTTAACAGGTTGCAGGGGAGCATAATCCTATTGCTGCTGATCTCAATAATAAAACATTGCCAGCAGATAATGGAAAACTTGATTGAAGTTCAATTCTGTGTGCATTCATGGTTTATCCAATCGTGTTTGAAGCTTCGTAAAGCATGCACTTTTAAGGTTCGTTGAAAGTGGGTAATGTAACTTTAGTGTGGATCATGCCAAATTCTGTTTGATTATGTTTGACAAGTGACTTGTCATGTATATGCTGATGAAGTCTTGCTACTTTTCCAATTTTCTGCTTTTGCAACATAGAATAACTTGTCCTAAAGTGAGTAAGATGGAGTAATTGGTTAAATATGTGAACCATGTTTCCAGTCCTTTGGATTTGTTACATCATTGAAACAATATCGGGGCAGTAATCCCAACACAAAATAAATGTGTTAAGAGTTAAGGCTAATAAGGTAAAGGATATAAAAGGTTATAAAATGTGTGGACACACCTTACCACTATAATGAACATGTCATGTTCATGTGACCTTCTGGGAGGGAGGGGGAGGACATATTTTAATTTTGTTCAGATCTTGTGAGTTTATATATTCATAGTGTGTGAATTTTCCACAAAATCGTACAATGTTAAATTAAAATTCGCAAATGTGCAAAAAAACGGGTATTTTGATGAAATCTAAATTTGTTGAGTATTTTGTGCAGCATAGTTGAAAACTCTAAATCTGTCAGTATTTTGTGAAACATAGTTGAATCGCTAGGTGACTCGTGATTCATGTCCGACTCCCAACAAATCGAGTCTATTTAGTAGTCCGAGTCTGGTAAACAACATCTATTAACCTTTCAATGGAATATACCCACATTGTTTGATCTTAATTAACATAAAAGTAAATAAATAAAACAAACCTATTGATTGAGACACTACAAGTAAGACGACATGAAGTTCTATAATGTAAAAACTGCAGAAATTTATTGATTACAACATTTCCAAATTTAAGAAGCATGTATATTCTACAGCCTTGTTTGTTTGTTGAAAATTCTGGTCCTTAAAGCTTCCAGTATATCCCAAGTTTGTGCAATATTCCTGAAAGCACTCCCCAAAACGTAATCTCAGCAAATACGAGTATCACGTATAAAAGTGTGCCAAATTTTTCCGAGTTCCAAACGTCAATGAAAACATGATCTTGTATCCAGTTTACCTAAAACGCAACAGCAATGATTAATATGTGTTATAATGATTATGGTTCTTATTAACAATTATGTGTCTGAGCGAAATAATGTAGTTTATTGGTAATTACAATACCAGATTGTTTTCTTGATTCTTGTAGTACCACCCATTTATGAACCCTGCTAGAATACCTTGTGCTCCCGGTACAAAAACCAACATCGCGTTCATTCCAATCCATTCAAAGAGCAAAAAGGGAGTTCGTTTTCCCCATACATCGATCTTTATAATTTGTCATAACAATTCACCATAAGTAATAAAAAAAAATCACATTTTAGATTTAAGAAAGAACAAAAGAAAAACAAATAGCTCTACTTGTATCCTTATAATGGATGGCCGTTGCTCCACCACTATCACAGAGAACAAGTTTACTTCCCATGTTTACTCGCTTTTTGGTAGAAATGACTGTTTCGACCCATTTACAACTAAATGGGTTGTTTTGGACCATTTGGTCAAAAGGTACGATAATTAACTCTAACGCTCGGGCACTTGTCAAATGATTCGAACAAAATACAATGGTCAAAAGTTAATCAAGTACATTTTGCTGTCCTAAATGATTTTATTTAAGTTATAAGATTATTATGTTAACAGTAAATATTGCTTTTCACTCATTCTTAACGTGCCCGAGTGCTTGACCAACCCATTTTATAAGGATAAATAATTTTCTTTACCAGGATGTAGAAAGCTGAAAACATTATTCCAGCTGCCCCTGCAGTGAAACAAACGTAGCTGAAACTATAGAGTTGCTTGTTTATAGGAATCGCTGCACAGAAGTCGAAAGGTCAAGTTAGAACGGAAAATGGGTCAAGTATATATAAATTCAAAATAAATATATACCATCAGAAAAGTGAAGAACAATTGCTATGACCAACAAGCCAAGGGCCATTGAAACCCATTGTTTCAGCCTCTCTCCATGACCCTTGAAGTGGATCAAGACATGTCCATAATGAATGCCAATAACACCAGATAGAATAGCTGAGATTGAACTGATCATTCACAAAAATACTCAGATTATTAGTATCAAAGCATCTGGAATATTCCTTTAAATTATTATAAATCAATGAGTAAAATAATTTGTGTTTAGTTACCTTAATAGGCCTTCTGGTTCGAAGGGAGCACAACACCAAGTGGGGGCGTCTGGACGGAGATCACCAGCTTCTGGAGAGGCAAGAGTGCAAGCCTGTAATTTATAGAAACTCGAAAATGTTAGTGAACTTTTAATGACAGTAGAACATCTCTTAACATTTGTGGCTAAGCTATTTTTGTGTTTCCAAACCTTTAATCGAATCCAAACAGGTTGGCTGTAAAGATGATTGATGCCCCATACTTCTCTATCTACATAACCAACTGCGTTACAAGCAGGACCCAGATGCCCCCTCATACCACATTCAACCTGAAGCAATATTTACACGAATAAACATATTAACTTTTGATTCTAGATATCTGCATTGTATTTTTTTCAATTTTTTTAATCAAATGTAGGATTCGAACTTACGGTGAAACTCTCTGATACCCCATTTATGTCTGTAGTAAAGTTCCAATCAGGAACATACAGGAAGAATGTGGTAATCATGTAAATGAGAAAAGCGTAGAGGCCTCCAAACCTAATATTAAACAAAAAGAAAATGTTAAAATGCCCGTGAAGAAATTTATTTAGTTTTGGTGATTACTTACCATTGCCATCGATAAGCTGAGAAAATGGAGATATGACCAGGCTCTAGAACAGTTGGTCTGAGCTTTGTGGTTAAAGTTTCAATTAGAGCTACAAAAAAGTACACCAATGCTATTCTCTGCAAAATCGGCCAC
The DNA here is from genome assembly GCA_030686995.1 of Artemisia argyi. Taxonomy (NCBI): domain Eukaryota; kingdom Viridiplantae; phylum Streptophyta; class Magnoliopsida; order Asterales; family Asteraceae; genus Artemisia; species Artemisia argyi. The sequence continues at coordinate 99,874,310 of CM060709.1, read as the reverse complement.
ATTACACAAAATGTAATTGTCATCCTTGCATCATGGTATATAAATAATACATCAGCTCGAAATGAAATTTGCAAAATCACATTCCCTCATAAAAAAAAGGAAGGAGAAATAGTCGCACACATAAATCAATTTCATTTCGAGCTGATGTATTAGTATCAAAATCATTCACACGTATGGCTAAACTGAAATACCGATTATTCTTTCATAACGTTGGTTCTTTTTAACTATTGAACTGAATCAACTCATCACAGTGGCTAATACTTGACAGAAAAAACTTAACTACAGTAAGGTAGTTATAGTAACTTGTGAGAATAATTTGTTTTTCAAACAAATGACTTAAAAGAAAGAGTAAACACCGTAAACCATAAGCAACAGGAACAAAATCATGTTATTATCAATATTCATTTAAAGAAAGCAAAAGCCTAGCTTTCCTTCAACATAATCCACATAGCAAATGAATCACAAAAAAGAAAGAAAAAAAAAAAAAAAACAACAAAATATTTGCTTACATTTTTTAAACCACATCACAATCATTTATAAAACTTAATGTTTGACAAACTGTTTCCTCATCCTCTTGAGCAAAATAAGACTTCTTTCCAACCAACTGAGCCACCCTCTTAGCCGGACCTGAATCTCGACCCGTCTCATCCACAACTCGTACTGCTCTAATCCTTGGTAACACTACAGGCATCGCCACATCAATTGATCCCTCACTTTCATTATCATTATCATTAAGATCCAATCTTTTTGGAACCACTATCTCACTTGGAATTTCCCATTTCTTCTTTACTCGAACCTCGGTCAATGACTTCCTATCAACGTTGTTATCAGTAAACGACCTCTTTTTCATCGATGAATTAACAGTTGCCTGGTTATAACGGCTCGGGATCACCCTACCTGGCTTCAATGGCTTCTTAACACCAACAGATTGTTCACCAAATAGCTTCTTTGGTTGAATACTTCCTAAAATTAACTCATCTTTTTTCGTCCCCTTTTTGGATCCGACGGTTGTTACAGTTTGTCGTAAACTCGAATTCTTCCCTCTCGAAAACGCCATCTTTTCTTCTTCAATATCTTCCAATTTCCAAAAACAAGACTTCCTTCTATTTTGAGTCGACTGAACCGGGGTTTGTTTTGACTTTGAATTCGTCGCAGCTGACATGATTTCATTCGGTCCTAAACTAAAACCCCTTCTTTGAACTTTTGAAAAACCCGATTCTTGAATCTTTTTAACTCCATTCTTAATAACATCCCCTGTTTCCCCCTGTTTTCGCTCTGTTTTGTTTCGCCGAATACATTCCAATTTCGCATACAATCGGCTAATCTCCTTTTCGATCTCGATCTCCTCATCAGTCTTCTCTTCAATATGACAAACCTTGAGCGGAATATTGTTCAAGGGTTTCGATTGGTGAACACCAACAGATGATTTTGAAAACCCGATTGGGGTTGGGCTTTGGTTTTCTTTACTGGAATCGAAAGAA
>CM060709.1:99631456-99872329 GCA_030686995.1 Artemisia argyi | reverse complement strand
TTCTCTGTTGGTCAATTTTGTGATGGGGATCTAGAAGTTGCATTTCGTGAGAAAACTTGTTTCGTTCGTGACTTACAAGGAAACGATCTAATGTCTGGATCACGTGGTTCTAATCTTTATACAATATCAATGTCAGATATGATTGCTACATCTCCGATATGTCTTCTCTCCAAAGCCGAATCGACTAAATCTTGGTTATGGCACAAACGTCTCTCACACTTGAATTTCAAAACTATGACTGAAGTTGCTCGTCACAAACTTGTTGATGGATTTCCAAGATTCCGTTTTACCAAAGATCACTTATGTTCAGCCTGTGAACAAGGAAAAAGTACTCGGGCTCATTTTCCTTCAAAACCTGAGCACAGTACGAATCATGTGTTACAATTGCTTCATATGGATTTGTGTGGCCCAATGCGTGTTCAAAGCATCAACGGTAAACGTTACATTCTTGTAATTGTGGATGATTACTCCAGATGGACTTGGGTTTATTTTTTACGAAGTAAAGATCAAGCTCCTTCAATGATCATCACCTTTCTCACTAAAATTCAAGTTCAGTTACGCAATACGGTACGAATAGTCAGAACTGACAATGGAAGTGAATTTAAGAATCAGACACATCGGTCATATTTTGAGAAAGTGGGAATTGAATATCAAACATCTATTCCTAGAAGCCCATAACAGAATGGAGTTGTTGAAAGACGCAACAGGACGTTAGTGGAAGCTGCTAGAACTATGTTGATTAATGCTCAATTACCAGATTACTTATGGGCGGAAGCTGTTTCAACCGCATGTTATACCCAAAACCGTTGCATGATCACTAAACGCCATCGCAAAACACCTTATCAAATTGTTCACAAAAGAAAACCGAACATCGATTACTTTCATGTATTTGGAGCACTTTGTTATCCGAAAAATGATCGTGATGATTTAGGTAAACTTAAAGCAAAGGCTGACATCGGAGTGTTCGTTGGATACTGTGAAAATTCTAAAGGTTTTCGGATATGGAATCGTCGAACAAGAGAAATTCAAGAAACCATTCACGCTAATTTTGATGAACTCACACAAATGGCTTCTGAGCAACACAGCTTAGGACCCGAATTCAACCGTCTTAACTCTCCGGACTCTTCGGCTGAACCATTGCCACTCAACCGCAAAGAATTGGAAACCTTGTTTGCTCCACTGTTTGATGATACAATTGAATACCGTCCTACTGAGGTCTCACCAAATTCCACTGCTCAACCTGACAATATTCCAGTACCTGACTCACCTCAACAAACAACAACAACTGTTGAGAAAGACGGTCCTCCAATTGCATCACCATTTACAGCAGAACAAACAGTTTCTAACTCCCGACAATCAGCTGAAGATCCTACACCACAATCAGTTCCACAACCCGCAGAGCATGATCCTGATGTGTTCTTTAACTCGTTTGCACCGGCTCCTACCTTTCCTGATATAGCTGAGTCGTCTACACGCAATTTGAATCCTGCTAACATGCGAGATACTTATTAACTACACCCTTCAACACTCAAATGGACTCGAGACCATCCACTAGTTCATATTATTGGCCATCCAGATGCACCTGTAATGACAATACAACGACTTTACACTGATGGAGAAACTTGTATCTATGCACTCACAGTTTGTCACGAAGAACCTAAAAACATTAAAGAAGCAATGACTTATGACAACTGGATTGAATCTATGCAAGAGGAATTTCAGCAATTCATAAGATTAGAAGTCTGGGAATTAGTTGAAAGACCCGACGGAGTCTTTGTCATCGGGTTAAAATGGATTTGGAAAAATAAGCTTGATGCTGAAGGCACTGTCATACGTAACAAATCACGCCTGGTTGCGAAAGGATACTCCCAGCTAGAAGGACTTGACTTTGCAGAATCCTTTGCTCCAGTGGCTAGACATGAAGCTGTTCGGATCTTTTTGGCCTACACTGCACACAGGAACATGATTGTTTACCAAATGGATGTGAAAACTGCATTTCTTAATGGAGAACTCCATGAAGAAGTGTATGTAAGCCAACCAGACGGCTTCGTTGATCCTGAGCGTCCTAATCACGTTTACCGACTCACAAAGGCACTCTAGGGACTTAAGCAAGCCCCACGGGCGTGGTATGACAAACTGTCCACTTTCTTGTTGGCCAATAAATTTTCTAAAGGATCGGTGGATCCAACACTATTTACAAAAACCTACAGGGAGGACTTACTTGTTGTTCAAATATATGTCGATGACATTATTTTTGCCTCAACAAAAAGAAGTTACTCTAATGATTTTGCAAAATTAATGAAAGATAATTTTGAAATGTCCATGATGGGTGAACTTTCGTTCTTTGTAGGACTACAAGTTCATCAATCACCCCGTGGAATTTTTATAAATCAGTCCAAATATGCTCTTGAAATTTTAAAGAAACATGGAATGATGACTTGTGATACTTATAATACACCAATGGGCTATACCACAAAACTAGATGCTGACTTACATGGGACTCCTGTTGACCCTACCAAATACCGTAGTATGATTGGGTCACTCATGTATCTCCCAGTTAGTAGACCTGATATAGTATTTACTGTCTACATGTGCTCTCGCTATAAGTCTAAACCAACTGAAAAACACCTCAGTGAGGTCAAAAGAATCCTTCGATACATAAAGGGAACCATTAACTTGGGAATCTGGTATCCGAAGGATTCTGGTTTTGAACTAATTACTTTTTCAGATGCTGACCATGCAGGATGTTTAGATACACGCAAAAGTACATCTGGTGGATTACAGTTTCTCGGAGATAAACTTGTGTCATGGCAATCAAAGAAGCAGGACTGCACATCACTGTCGTCAACAGAATCTGAATATGTAGCTATGTCTGCATGTTGTGCTCAAGTCATCTGGATGAGATCACAACTTAAGGATTACGGCTACCTATTCAACAAGATTCCAATCTACTGTGATTCCAAAAGTGCAATTGTTATCTCCTGCAACACAGTTCATCATAGCAAATCCAAACACATTGATCTCCGTTATCACTTCATCAAAGATCATGTTGAAAAGGGTACCGTTGAACTTTATTTTGTTGGGACTGAGTACCAATTGGCGGACTTACTTACCAAATCCTTAGCACCATCAAGGTTTGCTAGTCTAGTTCACCAAATTGGTATGCGATGTTTGACTCCAGATGATCTGGAAAAGATTTTAAAACACAATTGATTGTCAAACATCAAAACTATCTTTGTAAATATTCTTAAAAAAAAATGCAAGTAAACACCACCTCTTTCAACACTATTTTTATAAAAAAAATGTCTTTAATTATTAAAAACAAGTGTTGAGGGGGAGGAAAAGTATTTCTTAAATTTTCTCAAAAATATTTACTTTTATACTTGCATTTTACCAAAAATATTACGTTTTTTATCTAAAGTGATGCTTCAAAAGTGTTTCGGGATACTCTCCTTGACCAATATAATAAATTTTCAGTTTCTTTTGACTATGGTCTAAGGTCGAGGGGGAGTACCACAAGTTGTTCTTGTCATAACTTGGTCTAATTAACGAAAGTTAAATGAGAGAGTTAGTTTGGGCATTAAGTATGATTTGGTAACAAAGGTTAAGGGGCCATTTTTGTCAAAATACCAAACTTATTTTAACCCTTGGTCAAAACTCATTTGACCAACATCATTAACTGCACCTGCAAAAATTATTTACACTCATTTAAGTTTTCACCAACCAATATCAATGATTTACAATCATTCAACAAATCCGTTCATTAATCTTCAAATCTGTAAGTACCACAACGTTTTGATTATGATTTCAAACAAGGGTTTTCAATTTTATCTTAATCCAATGGCTATATTTGTCACAATCGTTCAAATTAGCATTAGGTTTTGCGTAAAATATGGACCCAGAAATTGATATGTTTATGATTAAATTTTTTTGTGGGTTTTGATCCTTGGATGATTATTGTTGGGATCATACTTTTGTATTTAGTCAAGTCTCGGTCATTACATTTTGTAATAGGTTGCTTTAGTATTTATTTCACTATGTTTAATGTTTATGGCTTATGTGTTAAAGCCCTATGGGCCTTAAAGCCCACGAATTAGAGAAGATAAGGGAGGTAGGGAGTGTTGCCCTAACTCCTCCCTTATAAATAGAAAGCTCATGTAAACATTATGTTTGTTGGTTATTTGATTATCTTAAGGAAACTCTTGCACTTTCACCTTTCATATTGTCTCATAATCAACCAATCTCTTTTCTCATCTTATTTCTTTCTAAATCATACTTGTGTTTACAAAATGGTGACCTACAAGTGGTATCAGAGCTTTGGTTTTAGTTTTTATTGATTTTTGTGATGTTATCTTGTCAAATTCGTCCTCTGTTAGGCTGTTACAACAAGTATCTTTTAAAGTTTTTTACACCTTTGGTTACAACAGTTTCTTAGTACATTTTATGGTACATTAAATGGTCAAAAGCTTTAAACTTTCATTAACTGTACAAATCTGCTTTTTGGTCTAATTGTCCAAGTTTGCGTTTTTTGTACTAATCGTCCTTTTCGACTGTTTTTGTTCCTACCCGTGAATAATCTGTGGTCAAAGAAGTCAAAATGAAAAAGTGGGCATATTCAAGGTCTAAATACTGGTCAAAAGTGAACGGTAACTTGGTCGGAAAATGGTCGGAAACTTGACGCATAATCGTGCAACCACTACCCATTTCTTTCGCTCAAACTGGTCAGAAAGTACTATTTACGCATAATGTTATGCCAAAAACCCTGTTCCTACGCGAAACATCATTTTTCTACGCATAACTTGGACAAGTTATGCGTAAGGTACATCTTAGGCGTAAAAACCTAACTTTACGCGTATTACTTACGCAAAAGTTTATGGGTTACGCAAAAGACTAATTTTACGCGTAAAGCATGTCTACGCGTTAGATTTCTACGCGTAAGTTTTTTCTACAAGTTTACGCATAAAGTTTACGCGTAAAGTCCATATCAAAAGAAAACAGAAGATGAAGATGAAGCAGATAGACTTATGACCACGACCCATACAATATACCAAGACCAGTTGACCACAAACCATTATACCAATGTGTAGACAACATCAGTCATCGACACTAATTCAAGAATCAACCACAATCTATCCTAACCCACCTCCATCCAAACATCACAGCGAATCACAAACCAACAAAATTAAATCGATCTTAGTTTGGTTCAATAATCTTTCACATATTCATAGATCTATAACGATCTCAAGTTTTTTGAACGCATAACATCATCGATCTTCATTTGAAGCCTATCTTCATTTTTATTTATCCGAAACATAAAGATAAAGAATAATAACATTTATGTTATTCTCTTTTTCTTGGTTCGTTCAAATGAAACATAATCAAACATTTATGATACCTACCTGAGACCATTGACAACAAGATTTTGATGCCTAAGTTGAGGTTGTCATTGCTTTGTATAAACAATAAATGAACTGAGGTGAGTGTGGGGTGTATTCGACATATACTTCATTTTGTTGTGTGTCCGTTTGATGAAGAAGATGTAATGATGAGATAATTTTTTTTTGGAGTTTTGATGATATGAATGAATCGGTGTTTGCTGGATTTGTTTGGTGTTGTTGAATATTACTTAGTCAAGTAGAAAAGATGTGAAGATGAGGTGGGGGCGCACATTTGTGTGTGATTAGGTTTAGTATTGTGAGATTACAAGCATTATATACCCGATTAGTTAGGGTAAAATTGTTGGAGTTGGACCTGGGCTTTGCACTTCGTCAACTAGAACGGATCATGGGCTTACAAGTTATTATATTGGAGTGGATCTAAAATTTGGGTTGCACGTTATAATGGTTTGAACAAATTTTTGTGTCCAAAATAAATAACACACTAGAGCTGAACATTTTATTATCATATGTATTTTTTTAAAAATACAATGTGTTATTTTTTTTGGTATAATTGTTCGTAAGATGAGTGGTATTTTTTTTTGGTATTACAAATATTTTTCACGGGATACAATTTTGACAAGATCGGGAACCATTATCAAATTCATTAAACCGTCAAAAAGGCTAGTTTTGGACATTTAACCGCAAGATGTGACTACGGCGATAATTCTTTATTATTTATTTGAGGTTGAAGTGGAATTTCACGGGCGCGTGTACTTAGTATTTTGAAGATATCGGGGTTGGTTGGATGCATGATTCTTCGAGATCCTTGTTCGAGCTTTTATCCGTACGAATGACAGAGACTTGAGTTGTCTAGTTATACCTGATGTAAGGAGTTACGTTGTTGTGCTCACAGAGTATAGCTATCACTTTAAAGGAGTTACGTTGTAGTGCTCAAGTGTCACTAAAAGATGTGGATAATTCAAGAGACGTTCATATACATTTAAGGAAGGTTGGATGGGTATATGATTTCCTACCATTATTGAAATTCTCAGTATTGGTTCTTAGTCAGACAATAGTGCAAGTTTAAGTCACAAGTTCGGGTTAGTTTACTTCAGTCTCAAGTTTATCATATTGAGTTTTCTCCATCAGTAGTCACTACAAAAAGCCGTCAGAATGATAATGGGGTCGGTAAAGAGTTAGCTGAGAGGAGTATAAAAGAGTAGAGTTGTTTATCAGCAGTTGATTCTCACGGGCTATTTATGATACTTCACACATATTCGGTTAATTAGACACATGGGGTTACGCTGCCTCCGTTTCCATCGTAAACATAGTGTGTATGCTTCCGATTCCGCGAAGACATCGTGGGGGAAGAGAGAGTGGGTGTTCTTTGCTTTCTTTGACTTTTCTTGACTTCTTTGCGAAAACACTCATTTTCCACGAGGATCTGCAATTAGGGGGAAGAAATGTGCACATCAGGGACACATAATAGACTCACGTGATCGAGCTTACAATTTTATTACTACCGGAGAAACGTCCGCAGAGAAGATCAGTGGTTCAGTTTTGTGATTTTGGTGCAATCATTTCAACTCTCGCGGGTTGTGAAGTGTGAAGTAGCCTGCATATGTGAGAAGATCTTGCTGATTCCTTGCATGTTACCCCCGAAAGGAACTTCCGCATTGAGTAAAACTGTGATTAAGTGTTTGTCAGATTTGCTTAGTGTGGTTTACGGTGTCATCTACAAATTCCGCTGCGTACTGAAAACTTCCAAAGTTAGAAGACATGTGGACTACATCAAAGTTTCGAATCTGCTGAAGACGGTTGTCAGTTTGGGGGGAAGCTGATTCAGAAACTTCGCCAAAAAGAAGTGTACGAAGAAGCTGCTAAAGACATGCAGCATGAATTGGGGGGAAGTTAATCCATTTCATGCATATTACATCATTTGCCTACAAGTGAAGAAAAAGTTCTCAAGCCGAGGTACAAGATGAAGACAAAGAGCGTCAACTGTCGCCATCCTCAGCAATTTGAAGAGCTTATGAAGACCTTTCTTTATTCTTATTTGTCCTTGTAGGAAATGTTGTAAGTAATCCCTTATGTCGCCCCATTGGGGGAAGATTGTTGGGATCAAAGTTTATAATCCCAACACGTAAATGGAACGACATTATCGGGATTACATTAGTTATCCCATTTAGCCAAAACACACGGACTTGTTATGTAATATTGAAGTAGTATGTTGTGTTAGGCTATATAAGCCCTCCTAGACTTCACTAGGAGGGTGAGACTTTGTTTGTATTTTTCACCTTTCATTATCTTTAATAAAACAAGTTTTCCCTTCTCTCTCTACTCTCTCTCACTAACAATGGAAGATTTAATCTTTCATCATCCTCGACCTCCTGAATCACAATATTCAATCTAAAACTACGATCCTACAATTATAAACATGTTTCTAAACTCCATTCGTACCCAGGATCTCTAATTGATCGATTTGTGATTTAGGGTTCATACGATGGTTTTAGGGATTCTTGATTTTGAGTGTTATAATGTTAATTGGTGATGGGGATAGTGTTCATGTATGCCTAGGATCATGTTATTATGGTTTAATTGTTTCAGAAACTTGTATTGATCATGAATCATAGATTTAGGGTTCGAACACAAGCAGTTTTGATCTTGTGATTTTGTGGTCAATTGTTGTTATAATTTGGACCATATGTTCCTTAGGATGTTAGTATCACTTGCCCTAAGTTAATTTCAACCCAGAATCATGTTTGAATGTGGTTGTGATTTGATGTTCATACGTCCTTACGCGTTAGTTTAATTTAAGGCATGTTTACGCGTAAGATTGTGTGTTTTAAGTGTGTTGGAACGAATATTGATCAGTGGTTATGTTTGTACACTTTCAGGAATCAAAAAACTCAAATTTCTAAAGGTGATTTTCTGAAAATGGACGTTTTTACGCATAAGATGTTCATCCTACGCGTAAGATTGAATCTTACGCGTAAGATTCGACTCGTTGACAAACATTGTCTTAGATAAGACAATGTTTACGCATAAAGATTAACTTACGCTCAAGTCTTGATCTTACGCTTAAGTCCTGATCTTACGCATAAGTCAAAACCTACGCACAAGTTATATCTCACGCATAAGGTTCAATCCTTTGCATAAGCTCTAATCTTACGCATAAGATATAATCCTACGCGTAAAATTAAGCCTACGCAAAAGATTGAACTTACGCGTAACATATAAAGTTATGCATAGACTTTGCACCTACGCTTAATATCATTAATTACGCATAAGTCAAGTTATGCGTAGGATTTTCCACTTACGCGTAACATTGTCCAATTCATGAAATTTTCTAAGTGTTGTAAAATTTCCAATGTGTAATCTCTTGTAATGATAAAATCAAGTTATAATTTAGTTGTTATAAGTTTCTACCATGTGATATAAACACAAGTTTGTCATATAACAAAAAGTTTTTCACACACAAACACCCACTGATCAATTAATAATATGTGCACAATCATGTAATTGAATGTCTGAGCTAACAAAGTAAATCATTGCCATGTTTGTGCTTGTTTATGATCAATTCAGATGGCAGAACACAATGACATTCCTTATGGACCAGAACCTGAACCAAAACTCTCATGGGAAGAGACCTTTCTCGAAGATTACACCAGGAAGATAGGAAAGAACAACTTACGAATCAACTTCAACAAAATCACATGCAACGAATCCTCATGCATTGTTGCAGTAGATGCTCTCCTATATCACCCCAACAAGCTCTTGTTCACTAAGTCAGCTTCAGTGGCCTGCTTCTACATACACCAATTTTGGCATACACTTCAGCTAGACCTTGGGGAAGCTTCCTTCACTTGCATGCTTCATAACAGACAGGTCACTGTGGACATAGATACACTAAGGAATGTTCTTGGGTTACCCGAACTTGGCCCAGATGAAGAATATGATCAAGTGCCTACAGAGGAAGAGCTGATAGAGTGGTTACGGGATATTGGCTATGATGAATCAGAAGAAGTTGTTACAAGACATTCTAGGGTCAACATCAGATTTCTTCCACAACCATGGAGAACCCTGTATATTCTGATTGCCAAATCCTTATCTGGCAGAGACACTGGACATGAACACCCCAAGCTCCAACACCTCAAACTCTTCTGGGCAGTGGCAAACGTAAAGAAAGTAGATTATGCCAGCATCATTTGGGAAGACCTTGTGTGGTACATTCAACACAAGACCAACAACATTCCATTTGTCCATTTCACAAAATTACTCATCGAAAGCTTCCTTCGTGAGTATGACGATATTCCACAAAGACTTGATGATGAAGCCAAGCACACTTTCAGAAATGAGGAAACTCTCAAGATTATCAAGAGACTCGACACCAGCACACGCAAGCAAGGAAAGAAATTTCCCGACTGTCTCTTGAACAATAAAGTGAAGCTATGCAAGAATTACAAGTACTACCTTCAAGCTCTTGAAGCAGACAAAGTTGGTTTCTTAGACGAAGTAATTCTACCTTCGTGCATGCAGAAGAAGGGTAAGAAAGGCAGCAAGACTGGGAGCTCCGGCAGTTCTACCCAGTCTAAACAAAAGAAGAAGGTTACTCTTAAGAGAAGACTTCCTGCTAAGAAACCTGAGTCCATTCCTGAACCTACACAACCATCTTCCCCAAAACCATCTGACTCAGAAACCGAATCCGACTAAGGTCCAGTGTACAGGGAAGCCTTTGCCAATATCAACGAGAATGTTAATCTTGAAGACATTGATGATAAAGACTTGACTTTCGAAGATTGGGAGAAAAACATTGATGAGTTTGCTGATAATGCTGAATACCCAGCAGATCTCAATCAAAGACCGTTCACTGAAGCAGAGTCAATATTAGAAGAAGAAAGGATCAGGAGAGAGAAAATGAAGGAACCAATGACTTCTGAACAAGAGTCTGCTCAATCAAACATAAGCCTTTCAGTTGAAGAAGAAAATGAAAGAGCTCTCAAGTTGGGTCTCCTCCATAGCAAGATAGATGCATTCAATGCTGATCAACCTCCACCTCCAGTGTTCTCTCATACTACCGAAGCTGGAGGATCTAGCAGCATTCCTGATTCTACTACAGGAATCAATACTGAATTGGTCATCTACGACAATCCTTCGGTATCTCCCACACACATAGAAATGATCAATGCTTCAGCAACGGGAGAAGAGGAAGAGGAAGATCCCATGGATACTGATGCTCCACATTTGATGTCTATGGAAGAAATGGAGCTTAGGGAAAGGGCTCAAGAAGAAGAATTAAGGAAAAAGCAAGAAGCTGAGGAGGCTAGGCTTGAGGAGCTTGCACAAGCCAAACTGGAAGAAACAATCCGTATGGAGGAAAGCAGGAAGGCTGAAGAGGCAGCCAAGCTGGCAGAAGACAAGTTACGACAAGAGGAAGAATCCAAGCTTGCTGAAGATATGAGGCTTAAGGCTGAAGCAGCCAAATTAGCCGAAGAATTAAGGCTTAAGGCTGAGGCTGACAAACTAGCAGAAGAACAAAGATTGATAGAGGAAGCAGCCAAAGCAAAGAATGTTGAAGAACCCGAATCACAAAGAGGAGATGATAAGGACGTTACTACCAACATAGAATCTTCACAATCATCACCTCCTGCATCCGAATCTACTCATGACAAATCAATCAAGAAACCTGCAAGTACCAAAGCCTCTGTTGCATCAAAGTTGATAAAGACAGCTGATTCGTGAAAATCAAGTTATAGTATAGATATAAGCTCAAGAGATCCGCAAAGAAATACGGATAACCCGAGGTCGTAGTCCGTGTGAAGGTGTGAATGGAATTTTTAATTCCCGATTCGTGAAACGTGTCGTGAAAGTCGTAAAAAGTGATTTGAATGAGATTATACTAATGAAATAGTAAATGAAACACAAATAACCAACTAAGCACGTAAATCAAATAAACAAACTTAAAACGTAACGTAGAATCGAAAACGTAAGCTAAAACGTAAAATAAACGTTAACGGACGAAATAAAACGCGACTTTTAAGCTACGCTACTCCTACGGACTTGGAAATAATTTCTAAAAGTTAAAAATGATAAAAGAAAATTTTGAGAAAAAGAAAAATATTTTTTTTGACTTTTTGTTTATTTTTTTTTATGAATTAAAAACTAATTTAACTAATTAAAAATTAAAAGAAAATGTAAATAAATTGAGAAAAATGCAAAATAAATTTCTAAAATTCTAAAATAACTAAAAATAATTTTCTAATATTTTTTTGGATTTTTCTGGGCTTTTTTAGATTTTTTTTGTATTTTTCAGCAAATAAAAAGTAATTAAAATTGAAAATTAAATAAGAAAAATAGCAAATCAACTTAGAAAAATCTGAAAATTTCAGGGAAAATCTAAAATATTATTCTAAATCTAGGAAAAATATAAAAAATTCAAAATAAGCACTGGAAGTGCTGATTAGACCCAAACTGCTTATTGAAAAGTGCTTATTTATAAGCAATGCTGACCAAAACTTAACCAAACTTTGACCAATGTATTTTTGAACTTATTAGAGCTTAATGAAATAGAACTCAGGCCAAATGCAACTTAGAAACACAGATAGGGCTAAAAACAGTCCAATAAGCACAATTTGGAATAAGCAATAAGCTGATACAGATAAGCAGAAGGCACAAATCAACTAAGAACAACTACTTGGGGTACTAATGAACCCAAATGAACCAATAATCACAGAGAATGACCAGAAATGAGCAATTGCAGCCCTACTTGAGAAATCAGAAACTAGTCTCAAACACCTAACTTAATGAGTCAAATAAGCTGATTCAATAAGCTAATAAGATGAAACTTATGGGTGCTAACCAATAACTAGCTACCAGAGATCACAAATTCACTTAGAATACAGACTTCCAATCCAATTTAATCACTCAAATCAACCTAGGAATTTAGTCAACAACTGAGTGTGCAGGGCACTAGCAGGTTCAGATAATCAACTTCAAGCAGCTTATTAGATAAGCAAATTAAGTCCAAACCTAAAAATTCTTTTTGAAACTTGTAAACTTACTACCAAACTCCACAAAAATGCTTTTCAAAAGTATTTTGAATCACATATGAGGTCTGTGCTTCTCTTTGAAAATCTGACCAAAACAGGTAACCAAGACCAATTTGACTTTTTGATGAACACCAAATTTGACTAATCTGAGTTTTGATTGCACTTAATTGATCACTGACTTGATATTAAGCTATATTGTTATTGCTAAAAGCTACTGCTACTATTTTACTACTACCTATAAGCTTACTAATCCTAAAATCCTTCTAAAACTTAACTGTTTTTAGATTTACTAGTACTTTTGACTTTTAACTAATTACCTATAGTATTTATGTTATACTAACTCTAATTTTAACCTAAGTGACTTGTTAGAACCAAAAGTAACCTCTGTGACTGACTTACTACTAGCAAACAAATGAAATCCAAACACACCTTAATATACTGTCACTACTAGAAACCACCACAGATCCAACAATAAGCAATCCAAACCTAACCCTATGAACTCACAATGAATCACATACTCCAAACCAATTCAGAAAACAGATCTCAGATGCAATATTACCCAAGTACTAAGATCCACAAACTATGAGAAATGAAATAGTGAGCCTCAAACCACAACTATCCAATCAACAAAGCAACACAGATAAATCAAACAACTAGAACCAAGCTATAATCAGACTAAATCAACTAATAACACTCAATAAGAAGCAACTAAACACAGATCTATACTACTAAAAGCTTATGAGATAAAACAGTAAACTAAAATGAAACTTACAACTTCCAATTCCCCCTCAGCTCAAATAGAGGGGGATTCACTTTGCTTGCCTGTCTTTTGACAGGCCTTTGGACACCTTAAGGCTGCCTTGTTCACCAAATAAGCTGTGCTTATTCAAATAAGCAATACAGTTGACCAGAGTTGACTTTTTGAGCTTATGAGAGATTTGAGTGTTTGGTGCCAAACAAAGTATCACAGAAGCTATTAGAAGCTTATATGAAACTGATTAAACTAAATACAAGCTTATTGAAGCTTGTGGAATTAAGTACTTGATATTTTTTTATTTTTTATTTATTTATTTATTTATTTATTTTTAAACTTCAAACAACAATTAGTAAATAAACTGAAAAGTAATACTGAATTTAAAAAGCAATAATAGAAAAGAAAAAATAAGCTGAAAACAGATTATAAACAATAAGCAGTAAATAATGGAAATAAGAATTGAGACAAGTAATATAAAAACTGAAATAAGCTTTTTATTAATAAAAGAAATTCATTACAAAATTTAAAATAGCAACATAACAATACATAAAAAAGGCACCCTAACTACTATGATGGAGGGGGGTATATATAGGAGAGGTTGAGCCTGCTAGGGTTTGAGGTCCTGAATCCAGCTCATCAATCTGTGTGTATTTTGTGCTTGTTTGAGTCCCTTGATAGCCATTAGATCATGTTCTAGATGCATCCAATCATTCTCAGCCCTTGATTGATTGATTATGATTGAGACCTATCCTCCGTGTGGCTTCTTATTGGCCCACGTACACCTCTGTCATGTGCTGACATTCCCTGACACGTGACTAACCCTTCTAGAAGACCAATTATTGGGTAATTATTAAGGTACAAAGTTAATTTGAAGGCGGGGTAAATCTAGGGTTCTTGTGAATAGTGGATTTCTGGGTAAAAAGTGAAAAGAGGGGGCGGGAGTATTTGATTGGGTATTAATTGTAGGGTGTGGGCCGGGTATAGGTTGGGGACAGTCCGGGTGTTGGGCTTGGTATCTTTTTGGGCTTGAGGGGTTTTGGGTTTATAGATCCGGTTATGATATTAGTGTTAGGATTTGTATTTCAAGGACCAAAAGTGTATTATCCCAAACCTTAGGGACCAAAACTGTACTTCTCCAAAAGTTACTTCCAAGGGTAATTTATGTCATTTCTGAATCATGAAGGATCAAGTTTGACTTTTCTTCGGATATTTCTTCAAAGGACCACTCTTGTAATTATCTGAAACTTGAGGGACTAAATTCGCCAAATTCTCAAATTTTTACCAGGGACTAAATATGCAACTTTATGAATTCCTGAGGACTTCTATTGACAATTTGAGCTTATCTTTGATCATTTTGCTTCCTCGGCTCCGGCTTTTGACTTTTTTCCATTCTCGTGCTCGTTTTTTGTCGGTTTTGCTTTGTTTTCATTCATTTTTCTCATATCCGTACCTGCACATACACAAACACAAAAACATGTATTCTCTTGGCATTTTTGGTTAGTATTTGGTATTTTTGGTCTAAAAAGGATGTGTGATTAAGCACTCATCAAAATCCCCCAGACTAAGGTATTGCCGTGTCCTCACGCAATGTCATCACTTCACGCTTACGAGATAAATAATTTCAAAACCTCTCTTTACTGACGTTGTAAAGTAGCAATGATGTTCAAAAGAGATAGTAAAATCATTTATTCTCAAAAACGCTCCGTTTTCCGATTTTCATGAATAACAACTACAACTACTATTTTTGTACTTTTCATTTATATATAGGTGACGGTTTGCTTTGACTTTCATTATCAATTCTTATCTGTTGATAACTTTCAGGGTCAATGAGTAGAAACACTTCTCACAGAGAAGAGACCGTGCGGATAAAAATCGTCATCCTTGATTTTTCACAAGCTCCCAAACTAAGCGTAAAATCGAGATCATTGTTTACCAGAAGTTAGATGATAACACTGCCCACAAAAGTTAATTGTGTATTACCTCTTGTCCCTAGGTCCTAAGTTTTTGTATCTAAAGATTTTAATTTGTGAGAAATGAATTGCTTCATATTTTCTCGTTTCGATATTTGTTAGTCCGATAAGAGCACAAAATTTGAACTCTAAGTAGTTTCCAAACTTTCCCTCGAAAACCCCTGCATACAGAAATCGGGTCCACATGAAGGTCTCTGATTTAACACGATTTGTAGGAGCTCCCTTTTTATTTACGACCAAGACATACCATGTTTGATACCCGAAACGGAAGCTTTTTATTAGGGAAACCCCCGGAGTCGAAGCTTGGCATTTTTTTGCATAATCATAAGCACTTTAATAATACTTTGGTCCTTAGTCCTTTATTCTTTTACAGTCAACGGTTTATGAGCCGCCAAGATGTAACAGCTTTATTATGACTTTGGATTTCTATCCGCTGCTTTTTATAGCTTTGGATTCCTCCGCCTTTTTATTTTGCTTTGGACTATTATTATTGATATTCATAACTATATGCCAAACCCCAAGTCCTACGGCCTTTAC
Organism: Artemisia argyi; assembly: GCA_030686995.1. Taxonomy (NCBI): domain Eukaryota; kingdom Viridiplantae; phylum Streptophyta; class Magnoliopsida; order Asterales; family Asteraceae; genus Artemisia; species Artemisia argyi. The sequence goes on along the minus strand of CM060709.1, from coordinate 99,856,641 downwards.
TAAGATCACAACATCGGCTGCGAACCGGCAAGATGCAATAGTATATTTCACCGTAACACTGGCAGTACCCCTATGTGTACCAAACCCCCATATGCAGAGATTTTGTTGGGAACGAGAAAAAAACTAAGTATTGCCCAAAACGTATACCCTTAATTAATCCTAGACATCTATTATATATTGGTGACGTTGCTGATGGGAACAAGGAGGCCACAAGTACCTCTCGTGGGTTTTTTAAATCCCAGTAATGCGATCCGTGTATAGCACGAAACTTCTAAATAAACTCTATCATTCCTCGATCTCCGCAAATTTAAAATCCCAAATAATGAGATCTGCGGTTGCTTATCCATAATCTTATGATTATTTTGGTTAAGGGAGACGAGCTAGGGCTCAACACGCCCGGTCAAGTCGGAACATTTATTTCTACTCTCGCCGGTAGGAAAGTCAAAACAAGGTGTCAAAACTTATTATTCATATGTCTTTTTTTTCATTTTCATTTTTTTTTTTTTTTTTTTAAAGTGGTGACAAAATTTAAAATTTTTGGTGGAAAACGGAGTTGCGTAAGTTAAACAGCTCAGACGATGGTACAGGTCAAATCGAATCGAAGATTCACCCCCCCCCCCCAGACTAAAGTGAAACATTGTCCTCAATGTTTTAAGGGTAAAGGTAATCCTACGTAAAATCTAAGGCCGTTTATTAAGTATGCCAAGAGATAAACGTTAGTCGATAAGATTTTGGATATGGTGAATTTTCGAAAGAGCAGCGAAGGATGAGACTCGAGTGGAGAGAACGACAAACCACGAGCACGAGAGTCCTCAAACTTCGGGGAACTTCCTGAACATTCATAAACAACCACGAAAACACGAGTTTGGAAAGGGTCGCCCCCCTCACGTCACGTTATTAAAGAAAATAGAAAATAAAGAAGATGAAATGATAAGCATGGGGTGCCTCCCACGAAGCGCTTGTTTTTGTTCACCGAGTCACATGAGCTTGACTCGATCCCCGAATTAATTCGTCCTTGGGGAGAGCAAATGGAAAATAATCTCCATCGGGCTTTCATTCAAAATATTTTGAAAGATATAAGACTTAATTGAAAGTTCCATCTCGAAGAGATAACCACTGGTATTTTAATGTTGAAAACGTTTAGAAACGATACCGGGATCAAATACAACATCCTCACTCCCCACGGAGTGAAGGATAAGAGAAACCACACCAAACATTACAAATGGCAAGAAAATCATGATAACAATCTTGAAAAACTCATCATTATCAAAAGACAACTTTATAATTGTGAAATTATGAATTTTATCATTTAAGCTCCTTTTAAAATCCTTTCCGGGTGGGAGGGTTGGGAAAAAAATTTCATAAAAACTTTCATTCTTAAGAACACCACCCGGATCATGATCAACTGCAAGATCAAAACTGAAACTTTCATATTCAGGTTCAGAAAACTTTTTAATTTCACATTCAGATTCATCAAAACGAAATGACTCATACTCCGGAAGAGAGATAAAAGCATGAGAAGTGGTACTGCCATGAATCGTCTCTTCCAAGTGATCGAAATGAAAAGCTTCAAACGTCGGATCAGAAAAATCAAGATGATAAGTGGGATTGCCACTTATTTCCTCAGTCGTATCGAAGTTAAAACTCTCAAAGTCTGGTAAAAATTCCTCGAGCTCGGGCTCCAGAGGATCGTCAATTATAAGCTCAATCTTCTTCTTAGCTTTATCCGGAGGGATTGACGGTTCATCGTTCAACAAATTGTTAAGAAAAATAGTATCTCCCTCCGAATCAAAGTAAGAATCGTCAATCTCAGAAAACGAAATCGTATCAATAGTAAGAAATTCATCGACCTCTTCCCAAAAAGAATCATGTTCCTTAGTCGGAGGAAATGATGGGGACGAGTCGGAGACGAATGTTTTCACAAAATCATCAAAGGAATAATCACAAACATCAATGCTTTTTACAGAAAACTTCTTTGATTTCGGAGCATCGGCTTTAAAAATCATTATGTCATCATCATGTCGTAAAGTTAGAGTATCCTCAAAATGATCTACTAGGGCTTTTGCGGTTCGTAAAAACGGTCGCCCTAGTATAAGAGGAACTCTCGGATCGGGTTCAAAATTAACAACGACAAAGTCGGCCGGAAAAGTACACGAGTTCACTTGAACAAAAACATCTTCCGCAATTCCAACCGGATGAGTAATCGAACGATTAGCAAGTTCTAAAGTCATTCGGGTCGGTTTAAGTTCTCCCATTCCAAGTTGTTTATAGATTGACAAAGGCATAAGGTTAATCCTCGCACCTGAATCAGCCAGGGCTTTGCAAACCTCTTGATCTTTCAACGAACAAGGAATGAGAAACTTTCCCGAATCTCCAAGCTTCTCGGGAAGCTTCTTGAGAAGAATCGCGGAGCATTGAACATTAATCGGTGTTTCGGCTAATTCGAGCAATTTCTCTTTATTACTTATGAGATTTTTAAACGTTGAGGCAAATTTTGGCATGTAAACAAGAGCATCAATGAAACTGATATCAAAGTGCAACTTTTGAAAAATATCGAGAAACTTTTCCATTTGTTTTTTAGATTTTGCACGGAGCTCTTCATCATTAAATCGTGATGGATATGGCAATTTTGACTTGTATTTCACATTGTTTTCAGAAACGAATTTTTCTTTATCTTTTGACGTTTGGACAACCGGAGGTTGGACATTTTCGGAACCTCCGTTATTAATAGAAGAAACCGGGTCCTTTGTCGCCTCGGTCTCACAGTCCACTACCTTAGGCGGAAGAGAAGAAGAGGTAGTCGGAACCGTGGGTTCATATAAAGTACCACTGCGAGTCGTGATCGCCTTAATCTCGCCCCTCGGGTTTGGAATAGTATTGCTTGGAAGAGTGCCAGACGTCGACGCTTGATTCATCTGCATAAAACTGCTCATCATTTGCTTAAGCTCATTCGTTTGTCGAGTCATGGTTGTGTCGATCTCTTTCTTAAGTTCAACCCTCATGTTGTTGATTTGATTTTGCATAGCTCGTATGTTAACATCGTTCGTTTTCATATAATTAGCAAGCTCAGGAGAAGGTTGTACTTGTTGTGGTGGTTGATAAACTTGTTGGGGTGGAGGGACTTGATAATTTTGAGCTTGATTGAAATTGGTTCCACGGTTTTGATTGTAACCTTGGTTTTGATTACCTTGGTTATTTTGAGGATAACGGTTTTGATGATTTTGCACGGGTGGAAACCCAGGTGGACTTGTTTGGTTAGCACGAAAATCTTGGTTTTGATTGTAGTTTACGGCTGCTACGTTAGCATTATAAACTTGGCCATCGGTGGCTTGACAATCATAATACGGATGGGGTCCACCACAAATCACACATTTTTCATTAACTGCTTTAACGGGCTCGGGTTTTTGGTTCTGCGACTTAAACTCTTTCATCATACAACGGATAGCGTCGGTAAGTTCGGCCAATTCCGATGATTGGACCGACGAAGGTGAAGGAGGAGTAAAAGAAGTCACTTTCGATACATTCGGTTTGTTACGAGAAGTTGGAACCTTAGATTTGTTCTCAATGATCGTCAAAATATCCCTAGGCGTACGATTCAAGATATTGCCACCGGCGGCTGCGTTTAAAGAATCTTGATCGTTTTGCGTCAAAGCGTTATAAAACGTGTCGATTTGGTGTAACTCGGAGAAACCATGGTGAGGACATTTACGAAGAAGATCCTTAAAGCGTTCCCAAGCCTCACCAAAGTTCTCATCAAAACGTTGTTGAAAATTAGTTATATCATTCTTAAGATTAGTCGTTTTGGACGGCGGAAAGAAATGATTAACAAATTTCGAGACGAGTTCTTCCCATGTGTGAATCGAACGAGGGGGTTCTTTTTCGAGCCAAATCCGGGCTGAACCCTCGAGTGAAAATGGGAACAACATCAATTTGATAGCATCGTGAGGGACATCCTTAAATTTCAAAGTCGAAGTTAACTTATTAAACCATCGGATGTGTGCGTGAGGATCGTCCCTCTCAAAACCGTGAAATTGTTTTGACGTAACAAGTTGAATCAATCCAGTTTTAAGTTCGAAATTATCGGAAAGGATTGGTGGTAAAACAATTGCATCCCCGTATCCCTCGGTGGGACACTGGAGCAATTCTTGCATAGTACGTTGATCGTAAACCGGTTGTGGTCCCATCGGCGGGATCACATTGTTTTGGATACCACCCATCGGCGGGGGTCCCAAGTGTTGTTCGTTCGGGTTCATTTCCTCCGTATTAGGAAATAGAACTCGGTGTGTGTGACGAAACAAACTTTCCGGATTTGAAAGTGGTGAAACAAGTCGTTTAGACGTAGAACGTGTGTTCATACACCACAAAAATCAAATTTTTTAAAAATAAAAGGAAAAACAAATTTGAAAAGGAAAATCTTTTTGTATTTTTGTTTTTATAAAGCAAAATTCAAAAACTTATACTTTTGTTATTTTCTTTTTCTAACATTACGTTAATTGTAAAACGTTTCCCTTAATCTACTCGCGACGGAACGGGAGAGAAGAATGGATCTCTCTTCAGCTTGCAATTTAATGTTAAAGCTTCCGTATTTTCTGCTTATTCGGTCGTAGAATCAAAGTAATCCGTCTAGCAACTAATTTCACGCGTAGTTATATTGAGAAGCTTATTTGGTTTACAACGCCCTTCCTTTCGGTCGAGTCGAGGCTATAACTTTATTATTTTTTTGGTGTTTTTGAAAACACTTTAGGAAAAGTGTTTTTGATTTTTCAATTTTTATAGTTTTTAAAGAAAATATATACAAGGAAGGTTTTCAAAACACAATTTCGAAAAACGAAAACGAAAAATTCACTTCAACCTTCCCCGGCAGCGGCGCCAAAATTGATTCGTGAAAATCAAGTTATAGTATAGATATAAGCTCAAGAGATCTGCAAAGAAATACGGATAACCCGAGGTCGTAGTCCGTGTGAAGGTGTGAATGGAATTTTTAATTCCCGATTCGTGAAACGTGTCGTGAAAGTCGTAAAAAGTGATTTGAATGAGATTATACTAATGAAATAGTAAATGAAACACAAATAACCAACTAAGCACGTAAATCAAATAAACAAACTTAAAACGTAACGTAGAATCGAAAACGTAAGCTAAAACGTAAAATAAACGTTAACGGACGAAATAAAACGCGACTTTTAAGCTACGCTACTCCTACGGACTTGGAAATAATTTCTAAAAGTTTAAAATGATAAAAGAAAATTTTGAGAAAAAGAAAAATATTTTTTTTTGACTTTTTGTTTATTTTTTTTTATGAATTAAAAACTAATTTAACTAATTAAAAATTAAAAGAAAATGTAAATAAATTGAGAAAAATGCAAAATAAATTTCTAAAATTCTAAAATAACTAAAAATAATTTTCTAATATTTTTTTGGATTTTTCTGGGCTTTTTTAGATTTTTTTTGTATTTTTCAGCAAATAAAAAGTAATTAAAATTGAAAATTAAATAAGAAAAATAGCAAATCAACTTAGAAAAATCTGAAAATTTCAGGGAAAATCTAAAATATTATTCTAAATCTAGAAAAAATATAAAAATTTCAAAATAAGCACTGGAAGTGCTGATTAGACCCAAACTGCTTATTGAAAAGTGTTTATTTATAAGCAATGCTGACCAAAACTTAACCAAACTTTGACCAATGTATTTTTGAACTTATTAGAGCTTAATGAAACAGAACTCAGGCCAAATGCAACTTAGAAACACAGATAGGGCTAAAAACAGTCCAATAAGCACAATTTGGAATAAGCAATAAGCTGATACAGATAAGCAGAAGGCACAAATCAACTAAGAACAACTACTTGGGGTACTAATGAACCCAAATGAACCAATAATCACAGAGAATGACCAGAAATGAGCAATTGCAGCCCTACTTGAGAAATCAGAAACTAGTCTCTTTGAAAATCTGACCAAAACAGGTAACCAAGACCAATTTGACTTTTTGATGAACACCAAATTTGACTAATCTGAGTTTTGATTGCACTTAATTGATCACTGACTTGATATTAAGCTATATTGTTATTGCTAAAAGCTACTGCTACTATTTTACTACTACCTATAAGCTTACTAATCCTAAAATCCTTCTAAAACTTAACTGTTTTTAGATTTACTAGTACTTTTGACTTTTAACTAATTACATATAGTATTTATGTTATACTAACTCAAATTTTAACCTAAGTGACTTGTTAGAACCAAAAGTAACCTCTGTGACTGACTTACTACTAGCAAACAAATGAAATCCAAACACACCTTAATATACTGTCACTACTAGAAACCACCACAGATCCAACAATAAGCAATCCAAACCTAACCCTATGAACTCACAATGAATCAAATACTCCAAACCAATTCAGAAAACAGATCTCAGATGCAATATTACCCAAGTACTAAGATCCACAGATTATGAGAAATGAAATAGTGAGCCTCAAACCACAACTATCCAATCAACAAAGCAACACAGATAAATCAAACAACTAGAACCAAGCTATAATCAGACTAAATCAACTAATAACACTCAATAAGAAGCAACTAAACACAGATCTATACTACTAAAAGCTTATGAGATAAAACAGTAAACTAAAATGAAACTTACAACTTCCAATTCCCCCTCAGCTCAAATAGAGGGGGATTCACTTTGCTTGCCTGTCTTTTGACAGGCCTTTGGACACCTTAAGGCTGCCTTGTTCACCAAATAAGCTGTGCTTATTCAAATAAGCAATACAGTTGACCAGAGTTGTCTTTTTGAGCTTATGAGAGATTTGAGTGTTTGGTGCCAAACAAAGTATCACAGAAGCTATTAGAAGCTTATATGAAACTGATTAAACTAAATACAAGCTTATTGAAGCTCGTGGAATTAAGTACTTCATTTTTTTTTTTTTTTTTTTTTTAACTTCAAACAACAATTAGTAAATAAACTGAAAAGTAATACTGAATTTAAAAAGCAATAATAGAAAAGAAACAATAAGCTGAAAACAGATTATAAACAATAAGCAGTAAATAATGGAAATAAGAATTGAGACAAGTAATATAAAAACTGAAATAAGCTTTTTATTAATAAAAGAAATTCATTACAAAATTTAAAATAGTAGCATAACAATACATAAAAAAGGCACCCTAACTACTATGATGGAGGGGGGTATATATAGGAGAGGTTGAGCCTGCTAGGGTTTGAGGTCCTGAATCCAGCTCATCAATCCGTGTGTATTTTGTGCTTGTTTGAGTCCCTTGATAGCCATTAGATCATGTTCTAGATGCATCCAATCATTCTCAGCCCTTGATTGATTGATTGTGATTGAGACCTATCCTCCGTGTGGCTTCTTATTGGCCCACGTACACCTCTGTCATGTGCTGACATTCCCTGACACGTGACTAACCTTTCTAGAAGACCAATTATTGGGTAATTATTAAGGTACGAAGTTAATTTGAAGACGGGATAAATCTAGGGTTCTTGTGAATAGTGGATTTCTGGGTAAAAAGTGAAAAGAGGGGGCGGGAGTATTTGATTGGGTATTAATTGTAGGGTGTGGGCCGGGTATAGGTTGGGGACAGGCCGGGTGTTAGGCTTGGTATCTTTTTGGGCTTGAGGGGTTTTGGGTTTATAGATCCGGTTATGATATTAGTGTTAGGATTTGTATTTCAAGGACCAAAAGTGTATAATCCCAAACCTTAGGGACCAAAACTGTACTTCTCCAAAAGTTACTTCCAAGGGTAATTTATGTCATTTCTGAATCATGAAGGATCAAGTTTGAATTTTCTTCGGATATTTCTTCAAAGGACCACTCTTGTAATTATCTGAAACTTGAGGGACTAAATTCGCCAAATTCTCAAATTTTTACCAGGGACTAAATATGCAACTTTATGAATTCCTGAGGACTTCTATTGACAATTTGAGCTTATCTTTGATCATTTTGCTTCCCCGGCTCCAGCTTTTGACCTTTTTCCATTCTCGTGCTCGTTTTTTGTCGGTTTTGCTTTGTTTTTGTTCATTTTTCTCATATCCGTACATGCACATACACAAACACAAAAACATGCATTCTCTTGGCATTTTTGGTTAGTATTTGGTATTTTTGGTCTGATTTTGGGTCTAAAAAGGATGTGTGATTAAGCACTCATCAACAGCATTCAAGAACCTCAAGATGGTCGAACAGTGGAATACGCTCAGTTGATTCAGCATAAGTTTTAGATGAAAAAGATAAACAAGAAAGAGCTGCGAAGAATCAAGAATGATGCGTTCAATCTTCTGAAAGATCGGTCTGCTAACTCCATCGAACTTGAGTACCATCTAGAAAATATTGCTCGAGCTATGTCAAGCAATATTGACTGGATCAATCCCGAATCTTACGTCGATCCGGTCACAAGGAAAACCGCACCATACATAACTGACTGGTCCAAACCACTACCGATGATTGGGAAGCCTAAGGAACTAAAGATCCCTTACAAGTTCTTCTTTAACAATGACTTGGAATTTCTGCAATTCGGTAGCAAGATTGAGAAGAAGTACGTCACATCATTTGCCTTTCTCCCTGCAGCTAGATATCTCAACAATGCCATCGAAGAAGAAGCCTCTGCCTTATTCATCGACAAAGTTGTTGACTATGACCGGAATGCACTTTATGGTATACATCATTGGCCAGATAACCGGGCACAGTATTATCGAAGCAGCATACTCAATCAGACGATGGGTGTGTGATAAGTGATTTGAAGATAGTCTCGATTCAGTTCATTTCGACTGTTACTCACTTTGGGTACCCCTTCCTCAGCAAAATCACACTCAAAAGACTTGATGAAAAAGAGTATGATATTTCCGAGTCAGACTTTCCACGACTACTCCTCAACGACATTGAAGATATGTACCTGCTCAAAGTTCAAGGAAAGCTTTGCAACTTACCCAAAGAGATGCAGCTTGCCTTTATCACAGCTCTCCTAATCTACATTAGGCAGATAGTCATCAGAGAAAGAGTAGAAGATCTTCAACTGGGAGTGGAAAGTTATCAGAAGAAGCTGAATCTCACCAAACCAAACCTGTTTGACATCCCCAACCTTCAACATCTACCTCAATACTCCTTGATAAGACATCCGGCATTTGGGTTCACCTACTATGGTGTAAACGGTCGTAACTGCTTCATGACCTATGGGGAAATACATAAGTTCTGTGATGAAACCTTGAAGTTCGTCAGAGATGGAATCAAAAGCAGATTGGATAACATAACACTGGGTAAATCTAAAAGGTGGAATACCAATGAGGCCAGGGACGCTCACAGATTCATTTTAAGGATTGAGAACCGGTTGAAGCGCAGGGATCAGTTCAGGAGATTGGAAAGTTATGTTGGAGGCAGACCAGGATTTTCGGTGTTGACATTTCAGAGACCTGAATGGTAGATTGTTGTAAGAATTTGATTTGATTTGTCAATATTATACTTCATCATGGCTTGTGCACGTATTACAGTGTATAACCCGAACTTGAAAAGAAAGGATCCTGAGGTACGCATCAGTGCCTCAATCCTAATATAAGGAGCGAAGGCTTCTTACTTTTGAGTAGAATTAATCAAATGTTTTATGATTTTTTCATAATTCTGCTCAAAAGGACAAGTATTTCACCTCAATAAGACCTAATCACTTGTTGAGGGGGAGCACTTGTCAAAACAAAATACGATGTTCTAAGTCAAAAGTTCTTGGTGAATCTCCCCATAAGACTCAAAAAGGCATATTTTAATCTAAAAGATTGTCAAAAACATCATATCATATGCTATTTTTGAGGGGGAGAAAATGAAAAAGTGATTAAAATATAAGAAGTCATAAGGCTTAAAGTTGTATCTTGTGCGAGCTAGACTCAGAAATAACCCAGGAATTGACGAGACAATAAAAGTTAGCAATATCGAAAAGACTTATCCTCGACGGGTAATAACATCAAGTTAGTTACTAGAGCTAGTTGTCACCTAAAAGCTGACAATGTATCTCTTTAACAAACCACGTAAGCGTGTCTCGAAAAGGATTTGTCTTAGTAGAAATGTACCGTCTCGAGAAACTTTCTGTGAACTTGACCAGGCCGGGTAATAACTTCAAGCTAGTTTAACTAGTGATGTAAGCGTGTCTCGAATCGGTCTTGATTCACGGAAAGTGGATCAATTCAAAATGCTTGCTCCTCCCGCATGTGCAGATTTATTAAATATTTATGAGCACATGTGAAGGGGGAGCCCTTCAAAAGTGTACACAAAACTCTCAAAGTGTTAACCAAAAATATTTGATTATTACAAACACTTTGAGAGATTTTCAATCAAAGGTTTCTTGGCTACTGTAGGAGTTATAAGGTGATTAAGATAGGAATAACCATCCTATGATCCACCAGAGCCGGAGGGATCTACCCAAGGACATCTCCCATAGTTAAAATTAGAAGTCCTTAGGTATGATACGAAAAAAGGAGAAAAGAATGAAAGGGAAAGAAGGAGTTGAAGAATTAAAAAGAAAAGTAAAGAAAAGGGTGAAAAGAAATAGCCCTCCAGATGTTCAACCTTAGGGCAGACACCGGGTTCAATACGTATGCTACTGGTTGTTGCAAAAGACAACACCGATATTGAAGATAAAGTCGTCATGGACCCAGTGACGCAATGCACTAAACCTTATTAACCACTCAAGTTCTCTTAAAAGGACTTGTTTCATTCTCACGGGGAACCAGTGTAATCTATCGACTTATCTCTCAGAGATAGTTGATATTGAAGCAGGAGACCCCTCCCTAGTCTCCGCATAGGAAACCTAAGTGTGCACTTATAGAGTCTAGAGCCTTGAGATACATCAAAGATCTCTTAGGAACACTTAGTATTTCTACAACTGGCGTTCTTCATCAATGGACACCAGCTGTAAATTATCGAGTCCTTCGCAGATCTTAGCAATCTGCCGAGAACGTTTATGAGAGAATTACATATGTATTTCTCAATGATTGAATGGAAACTCCTGCCAGGGTCAACATCAAGCAGCCCTGACAGCAGGTCACTTCGGTAACCCCACAAGGGTTACGCTTAGTGTTTGCGGTGATTCCATAGCGGTCTACAGTCGTGGAGTGATCCCCAGCGACTCACCCAGTCATTGAGCTACTTAGTAGGTCTCGTAAGCTCCTTCGTGAGTATCTGAGATGGGAACGGCCTGGATAAGGATTAGAGGGAGTCTTCACAATATGCTGTTGATGAACTCTAATTCCTTATCTGTAAGTACCGGGTATTTATTGCTAACTGTTTACTTGTAGGTACCTCACTTCCATGATGGTAGATTCCAACATGCTCATACATACATCTTGAAAGCAAAAGATAGCTCCCCCAAAGATCTCAGCACCACAAAGTTCAAAGAAAGATTCTACGTCAATAAAAGAAGAATCTACAAAGTATAAAGACTTAAAGATCTCTGTATATGAAAATGAACTTCGTGCACGTGAAAGTATAAGTCCGAAGATGTATGAGTATGTTGGAATGACGGACAACCACCACAGACGCAGGAGTGACGAATGACAGACTACTTCATGACACAATCATTACATCATCACCAAAAGAACAAAGACATAGAGCAAAGTACATTCATTATCATTCAACCATTTTGAAGACGTCTAAAGTTTCACATGTCACAAGTCAACTACAAAGAAGAAGACGTCTAGCAACTGTGATGACCGACCCTTAGGGGGAGATTGTTGGGATCATACTTTTGTATTTTAGTCAAGTCTCGGTCATTACCTTTTGTATTAGGTTGCTTAGTTATTTATTTTACATTGTTTATGTTACAAGGCTTAAGTATGAAAGTCCAATGGGCTTGAAAGCCCACATTTAAGCATGATGAGGGAGGAAGGGATTGTTGCCCTACTCCTCCCCTATAAATACCAAGCTTATGTAAACATTTCATTTTGTTGGTTATTTGAATACATTAAGGAAACTCTTGCAATTTATCTTCTCTCATTCTCATCTCACTTCTTTCATTATCATACTTGTGTTTACATAAATGGTGACCTAACACTATTTGATGAGCCGGAGAAGGCGGCTAAGCTGTTCGGAGAGGTCGAAGGGATGGATATGGAGGCCGATGACAAATATCGTTCATTATATGATCAGGCTCTCTCCCAGGACTACCCCTTCATCTAAAAAATCCGCCAGACCATTTATCGAAAGTTTGATGAGCTGATAGCCTTGGTTCCAGATCCTGCTCCTGCTCTGGAAGTTGAAGAGCTGGTGGTTGAATCTCACACTGAGAATCCCTCCGGTGACCAATCTTTGGATCAGACTGCCTTGGCTTTTGTCTGAAGTTGATGTTTTAAGGGTTCGCATACCTCCATTTTGACTATGGACATAGGTATTGCAAATTCTTTGTGAAGCTACTATTCTTGAACTTTTTTCGTTGGAGACTGTATGTCGGAGTCCGGATACTTCCATTTTGACCATGGGTTTAGGTATTCCGGATTCCCTGTGAAGCTATCTCATTTTCTTGGACACAATTGGTGTAATAGTATAGGCTACTAACGTTCCGTCATTTTGTGGAATAGGTCTTTCGGAACAATTGATGTACTTAGTAGTATTATGTAATAGAGTAGGTTGTTAATGTTTTCGTCTTTTGCTGTTCCGTTATTCCGGAGCACTTGATGTAACCGATTTTGATCAACCTTAATATATATCATTTACCTTCTTTGTTACTTTTATTATTTGTCTTTATGCTATTTTTGTGTTATGTACGTTCTGGGACATTTGTGTCTTTCAACTATTGGTTTTAGATTGTACTCGTCTGAGTTTAATTTATTGGACAACATGTTTCTTCCGTATCTTGGCCTTAGATTATACCCATCTTGGTGTTTTATTATACCGGACAACTTATGTCTTTCGGCTTTTGGCCTTAGATTATACCCACTTGAGGTTCTATTATACTGGACAACTTGTGTCCTTCGGCCCTTGGCCTTAGATTATACACACCTGGGGTTTTAGTATATCGGACAACTTGTGCCCTTCGGCTCTTGGCCTTAGATTATACCCACTTGGGGCCTTATTATATCGGACAATTTGTGTCCTTCGGCTCTTGGCCTTAGATTATACCCACTTGGGGTTTTATTATATCGGACAATTTGTGTCCTTCGGCTCTTGGCCTTAGATTATACCCACTTGGGGTTTTATTATATCGGACAATTTGTGTCCTTCGGCTCTTGGCCTTAGATTATACCCACTTGGGGTTTTATTATATCGGACAACTTATGTCCTTCGGCTCTTGGCCTTAGACTATACCCACTTGGGGTTTTATTATATTGGACAACTTGTGTCCTTCGGCTCTTGGCCTTAGATTATACCCACTTGGGGTTTTTTCCCTTACTAGGTGGTTTGACGTTTAGATAAAAACAACTTTTCTTATGGCCCAACTGCATAGGATGTCTTATTGATGATAGGAAAATGGCTCATGCCTTACAATAAGTCTATTAGAACAATTGATTAGATAAAACACTTTTTCAAATTGATTGCGTGCCAGGTTCGAGGTGCTTCTATGTCGTCCATAGTTTGCAGCTTATACGTACCATGTTGGTAGGCTTCCGTTATCCGGTAGGGACCTTCCCAATTGGCCCTAATTTTCCTTGATCTTCCACCCTGCTGGCTTCATTCTTCCGGTACACAAAGTCTCCCACCTTGAACGCTTCAGGTCTAACCCTTCGGTTGTAGTATTGCTCCACCTTCTTTTTGTATTTGGCTTCCCTTATTGTTGCCATTTCTCGTCTTTCTTCTAGCAAATTTAGGTTTAAGCCGATCTCATCATCGTTGTCTTCTGCGTTTGCCATCATGGTCCGAAAGGTGGGCATACCGATTTCCGCTGGGATGACCGCCTCGCTTCCGTAGGTCAGGCTAAAGGGAGTTTATCCATTGCTAGTTTTTAGGGTGGTACGGAACGCCCATAATATGTTCGGTAATTCATCTACCCATCCGGATCTTTCCCTTCCGAGCCGTGATTTGAATCCTTTCATTAGGCTTTTGTTTGCTCTCTTCACCAATCCGTTGGCTTGAGGATGAGCTACGGCCGTGTTGATTTGTGTGATATTCAATCTTTCGCACCAACTTTTGAACGGATCTCCTACAAGATTTCTTCCATTATCCGTAACAATTATCTTAGGTAATCCGAACCTGCAGATGATGTTATCCCACATGAATTTTTTCACTTCCTTTCCGGTTGTCTTGGCTAGGGGCTTTGCTTCCATCCACTTGGTAAAGTAGTCAATGGCTAGGATTACATATTTGACCTTCCCTGGAGCTTCGGGTAAAGGTCCTAACACGTCTATTGCCCATTGGAAGAACGGCCATGGAGCCATGACGGAAGTTAACATTGTTTTTGGTAACTTGGGAATCGGAGCGTGTATCTGGCATGAGTCACATTTCTGGATAACTTCCCTGGCGTCCCGGTGCATGGTTGGCCAGTAATAGCCTTGCCTCATAAGTTTAGCTACAACGGATCGTGGTCTGAAGTGCATGCCACATGCTCCTTCGTGTACTTCTCGGATGACATAATTGGCCTGGAGAGGTCCTACGCACCGTAGCATTGGTCCTAGATAGGATTTTTTTAATAGTACATCATCGATTAGTGTATAATGGCTTATTTTCATACGAAGGGTTCGGGCTTCGTTTAGATCCTCCGGCCATATCCCTTCTTTTAAGCATCAGAGTATGGGCGACATCCAGTTTTCCTCTTCTTCTTCTACTATTGCGTTGATTATCTCTTCCTCAGTGGATGGTTTCTCTAACACTTCCACTAAGATTTCTTTTGTTAAATGGTTGAATGCTACGGATGCTAACTTGCTTAGTACATCTGCTTTTTGGTTTTGTGCCCTCGGAATATTGTTTATCTTAAAGTGTTTGAAGCAAGCGATATATTCTTTGGCTTTGGCGAGATATTTGGTCATGCTTTCCGTGTACGCAGTAAAATCTCCGTTAATTTGACTTGCCACAAGGTTTGAGTCCACTCGTACGTCCAGTGCTTCTATATGTATTTCCCTTGCGATTCGTAGTCTGGCAAGGAGTGCTTCGAATTCTGCTCCGTTATTAGTAGCTTCAAAATTCAATCTGAGGGCATAAGTATATTCTTCTTTTTCCGGACTGATCAGTACTAGCCCTGCTCCGGAACCTTTTTTACTAGAAGCTCCATCGGTGTACAAGATCCACTCTCTGGTTTGGGAGATGTTGCATATCTCCTTGCTTCTCCTTTTTGGATCCGGATAAACGGTGCCGATGGGTACTTCATTGATGAAATCGGTCAACACTTGTCCCTTGACGGCATTTCTGGGTACATAGGTAATGTTGTAAGCTCCCAGCTCTACTGTGTATTTGGCTAACCGTCCGGAAGATTCAGCCCGGTTTAGTACTTGCTTGATAGGGTGGTCCGTTATGACTTTGATAGGGTGAGCTTCGAAATATCACCTTTGTTCTAGACAGATGTAGCAGTGTTAAAGCCAATTTTTCAACCGGAGCATACCTTTTTTTGGCTTCATGCAACGTTCGGCTTACGTAATGAACTGGGATCTGCCGTCCTTCCCTTTCGACCAAGATTACACCACTTATCGCCTCCGTTGCGGCCGATAGATATAGGTACATGTCTTCTTTTGGTTTTGGCGTCGTTAAGCAAGGTAGCTCCAGGATCATCTTTTTCATTTCTTGAAAAGCTTTTTCAGCTTTCTCCGTCCATTGGTATTTCTCCTTATTGTCTTTAGTAATGTTCTTTAATGTTTCAAAGAAGGGTAGGGATCTTTCGGCAGATTTTGATAAGAAACGGTTTAGTGCCGCTAGCTTACCACTTAAGCTTTGCATTTCCTTCAATGACTTTGGTGATTGCATATCGGCAATTGCTCTGGTTTTCTTGGGGTTTGCTCTGATCCCTTCGGAAGTTACCATATATCCGAGGAATTTACCTTCTTCCACTCCGAAGGAACACTTCTTAGGATTTAGTTTCATATTGATCCCCCGGAGATTATCAAATGTTTCTGCTATATCGGCTAAAAGCTCTTTCTCTGTTTGGCTTTTGATGACCATGTCGTCCACATATACTTCCAAGTTTCGGCAAATTTGCGTCCGAAAGGCGGAGTCTTAGTTTTTGATAGGTTGCTCCGGCATTTTTCAATCCGAACGGCATTTTGACGTAACAGTATGTCCCCTGATCGGTATAGAAGGCTGTTTTCTCCTCGTCTTCCTTTGCCATTTGTACTTGATGATATCCTTTGTAAGCATCTAGGAAACATTTGTATCGGAACCCCATCACTGATTCGATCTTCCAATCTATTTCAGGCAACGGATAGTAGTCTTTGCGACACGATGAGTTGAGGTTCTTGAAATCAATGCACATTCTCCAACTCTCGTCCGGCTTTTTTACCAACACAGGGTTATATATCCAGGTTGGATATCGAACGGGCCTGATTATCCCAGCTTTTAACCACTCTTCTACGTCCTTGTTTATAGCTTGATTTTTTTCTTCTGAAAAGAACCTCTTCTTTTGTGCAATAGGCTTGTCTTGGACATTTACATTAAGCTTGTGCTCCGCCGCCCATCGGGGGACGCCAGTCATGTCCGAAGGTTCCCATGCGAAAACGTCCCGGCTGTTCTTGAGTAACGTTATTAGCTGTCTCCTTCCTTCCTTTGAGAAATTTTTTCCTATTGTCACCAATTGCTCTGGGTATGCCGGATGAACCAGTATTTCTTCGGTTTCCGTTGTCCTTTCTTCTATTGTGGGCATCGGAAGACTTTCAACCTTAGTTTCTTTTTCCAGCAAGAATTTTTCTTCCAGCTTTCTGCATTCTGATATGATGACTGACCGGGTTACCAAAGTGGCGATACCTCTTGGTGTTGGGAATTTCATCATGGCATGTATTGTCGACGGGATAGCTCTTAACTTCCTGATTTCGGAACGTCCCAGTATCATGTTGTAGGGGGAAAGGGATCTTACTATTGCAAATTTCATAGTCGTCCGACGATAAAATCCTTCGTTTCCGAAGTACACCACTAGTTCTATTTTGCCCAACGGGTTTATGGCTTCTCCAGCGAATCCAACTAGCGGCGTGTTTGTTTTTGTCAGTCGGGATTGGATGGAAGGGTCAAGGTTTAGAAAGCAATGTTCGTACATCACTTCTATCGAAGCGCCTTGATCCACATATACCCTACGTACAGTGTATCCCTCGATCTCTGCTTCAATTATTAGCGGTTCTTCGGAGGCATCTCCGGGAAGTATTGGAGGGAAACTTATAGGAGTATTCATCCATTCTTCTTCTTGATCCATGATTTTCGTTTATTTTTTCTCTCCGGGCATCGGATCATATTGATGATTCGACCTTGGTTGGTGTTGTTATTATTCCTTGGAGGTACCCTCTCTCTTTGTCGGACATCCCTGATTAAGTGGTCTAGCTTGCCTGTTTCCATAGCTTTTTTAAGTTGTTCCTTTAAATTGTGACAGTCGTTGGTGAAGTGACCTTTTTCCCCATGGTAGTCGCAGTACTTATCTATGTTTTCTCTGGCAGGTCGTCCTCTCAACGGGGGTGGCGCCGGAAGTCTAAGATGGTGTTCAGTTGCGAGAATTTCTTTAGGAGCTTTGGTGAGCACGTTTAAGTCCAAGGGCTTGACATCCCTCCGATTTCCATCGTTGCGGCGGTAGTCCGCTCTGTAGTCATTTCTGTTAGGGTTTTCGTTTCTTATTTGGCCATAGGGTGCATAATGGTCATTTCGCCGTGGTCTGAATTCCTCTCGACGAATATCTCTCCTGTGATTCCCTCTGAAGGAAGATCGTTGCGTGTTCTGATCGTTTCGGTTATGGGTTAGGATGATAATCTTTTCTGTAGTTATCTG
Source organism: Artemisia argyi (assembly GCA_030686995.1). Taxonomy (NCBI): domain Eukaryota; kingdom Viridiplantae; phylum Streptophyta; class Magnoliopsida; order Asterales; family Asteraceae; genus Artemisia; species Artemisia argyi. The sequence continues at coordinate 99,838,784 of CM060709.1, read as the reverse complement.
TCCGTTCTCCCCTTGGTACTTCCGTCAACCGATATGCTCTTTCGGAACGGATGAAGTCATCCACCCTCATCATCATCTCGGTTACTGTCCGAGGGATTTTTTCAGAAAATCTCTTTGCTAGTTCCGGGCATTTACACCCATCCATGAAAGAGGATATTTGCATTACCTCCGGAACCCCTGAAATACGGCTAGCTTCATCTGTCCATCGTTCCTTGAATTCTGAGAGAGCTTAATTAGCCCTCCGGACAATCCTAGTTATTTCCATGGGGTCTCTGACACACTTTCTGCGGAGGGCAAACCTTGGTACGAACTGTTCACACAGGGTATCCCAATTGTCGATACTTCCCCGCGGGAGGCTATCGAACCATCCTATGGTTGCATCATCCAAAGTTTGCTGAAACATCATACACCATATGGGCATGGGCCAAGCACCCTGGTTGGCAGCTCCTTCGAATCTTGTGATGTGATCGTCCGGGTCTGTGGATCGATCGTATAACTTTATGTGGGAAGGCATCAGATATTTCGCGTTTTTAGGTCCGGAAAAATCAATTATCCTTCGGGTGAATGGACTCTTGGACGCTGCTTTGAAAGGCTTGGAAAGGTCGTCCGTCGTTTCTTCTTTTGTTTTCTGACCTCCTGTACCTTGGGGTTCTTCGTCTTCGAAGTCGAGCTGGATAGGCTTAATCGATGTTACCCCTGTGGCATTGTGTTTTTGGATTAGAGCTTTCAAGGTTGTGAGGTGGTTCTGGGTTTGTTCTATGCTGTTGGGAATTACTTCTGAGTCTTTCCCACTTCCTTCAGGTGTTGTAGGAGTTGGACCTGTCATTTCTAAGTTCGGGTAGAGTGAATGACGGGTCCCACGGATGGCACCAATTTGTTGAAGTAAAAGTTTGCTTCTACTCCAGACAAGCGAGATGAATCCTTCGGACTCTGGATTGGTCCTTCGGATTCGGGGTGATCCTTGTTGGTAGTTGGCTACTTCGGATATCTGCAAAACAGGTACGTCCTTTAGTCTCGCCCCGGGAATGTATCCCAGGACCAGCCTCCGGCGTAAGAGTAAGTATGTGTTCTTGGAGAAAGAAAGTATATATGAAGTTAGAGAGTGAGAGAATTAGTTAACCTTTAAGTGGAGATTTCTTCTCTATTTATAGGCCTTCAATATGGAGTGCCAGGATGGTTTGTACTTAGTTCCTTGATGTTTGCTAATTTATGCTCCATTACCATATACTTGGTGTACTTGCTTGTACTTTGGTTCATGTACTTACTGGTTTATCTGAACGGTCATGATCTCCGGAGGGTTGAGGTCATGCAGACATTCCCAACCCTCCGGATATTGGTCTGTCTTGTTTAAATACATTTGCGTACGCCCTGTCTGATATAGATCCGGAAGGTATTTAATTGTACGGCCTAAATCCGGAGGGTACATACGCCAACAATCAGCTTACTTTTTAACACAAAATTTGAAACGCATCGATTAGTTTGCCTATAGTTTACTACTGAAGGGATCGACCTTATTAAACCATGTTCCACATGAAACCGAACAATAGACAAACAAAGACACCATCTTAAGATACTACTTAAGAAGGGTTATACAAATGATCGATTTCCAAACGAATAACGAGTTTAAACTTGATGTTATTACTAGTGAAAATACTCCACCCCTGACCATAAAAAGTCATCAATCATGAGTATATCATGATCATAAGATGAAATAAAAGGTCTGTTTACTAAATCCATATATGACATCCAATATTCATATGAGATATTGCTAAATGTGTCCGCCAAAGATGTCTTCATCCAAAAAGCTTGAGACGGTTGATCTTTAAACAATAGTGACGAAGAACCATTCAAAGTCACATGATATGAGTCAGCAGATGAAGACAATTTTAGGTTATCCGCAGATGGTGATTCAGAAGAAGATTCTGTTGCTAGTAATATGACAGTTTCATTTTCTTCTTTCAAGAGAAGGTTTGCTCACAGAAGTTTCTCCATGGCTTTTGAGATTTTGGGAGCTTTCATTTTCTGAAAATGCGAGTATCTGGGGCCGTTTAGTTGGTGAAAAATTTTCATGTTTTTTTGTTTTTAAATTCCAGTGAATGAAAAAAGTGAGAAGATTAGAATGGACTTTTCAAATCTTTAGTTAAAATTTACGCTCTGTTCTCAAGGTTTTTTTTTTTTTTTTTTTTTTTTTTTTTTTTTTTTAATGGAAAGGTAAGGGATGGGAAGGGAAATTGAAAAAATGGTGTTCTTAAGTTTTTTTTTAAGAGGGAAAGGTAAGGTACGGGAAGGTGGGAGGGAGGGAATGTATGGGGTTTTTTTGTGTATATGTGTTCCGCCCAAAATTGAGAGGATTAGGAGGGGAAGGGGTAACTAATAACATAAGCTTTTGTTAAATTACTGTTATGTCCTCATTTATAACACACCACATATTGCAGATCGCAGATCTTGTCCCTAGGTTTATCTTTTCAAACAGAATTGGATATTCTTTTGCCGCTTACATTAGTAAACGAGGTAATTAAAAGGGCGTATGTATCATGATGATTAGTGATTTCATGAGTCAAGTGAATAAAATAGTATTCTTGTTTTATATGATTTAAAACTGTATCTATTTAAAAATTTAATTCCTGCTAGAAAAAGGAACTACAATATTCTAATAATTGTTATAGTAATATTAATAGACTGATGTTAACTAGCTTTGAGCCTATATGATCTTATTGTGCAAAAAACTAATCTATATAGTTTTGAGGGTATATTGGTAATTTGGGTAGCTTCCTATCATTTCTTTGCTACTTTAAAAATAAACTCATGAACACAAAAATAAATAACCACTTTCTTCCTTATGTCATCCCTTACTTTGCCCTTCCCATCTCATCCCCTTCCCTTCTTTTAAAATTGTTGGGAAAAAGTGTAACTAAACACATTTTCAATTTTTCCATTTTCATATGAAAAATTTCCTGGAAAAATAGGAAAATTTTCACCAACTAAACGGCCCCTTATTTTGTTTTGCTTGTTTTCTCAAATGCATGTGCCAATGATTCTTTATCTCGTTGTGGCTTCGCCCTGGTAGATTTTTTGCGATCAGTGACCATCTGTAGTTAAGGAATAATACTATGTCATTAATTAGTTAAGGATTAATACACTTATTAACGATAATAATAACAAGTGTTCTTTTAGAAAACAACAACAACACAAAAACAAACCCAATCTCGCCGGAGCAGGGTAAGGGGCGGTGAAATGTAGACATATCCTACCCTTACCGTAGGACAAACCCGACAGTAAAAAGACTGCTTCCAGGAGGACCTCCGGCTAATGTAATTGTGCAGTTGAGAAAAGTTCAAGAAAAAAGATCGTGAAAGTGCAAAAAAAAGTACATGGAAACACATAAAACATATGACGGGAAGCAAGTAAACAAGCTATAAACAAAAACCATCATAAAAACTGAGAAAAGAAAGAAACAAACAAAAAGCATATGCCACACGAGAAACACATACACAAGGACAAATAGCCATACAAAGCATACAAAAGAACATACAAGCAAACAAGACAAATAGGCATAATACCATCAAAAGAACAAAGAAGACAAAAATGATATACAAAAATAAAAGCATACGCCGCAAGAGAAAACCGAAAATAGAATGGATAAAGCGCAAAAGAGGCAGGGGCACACGAGCAAAACAAACAAGCATAAAAAAATAAATAATAATAAAAAAAATGCAAAAGGACAAGGGCACAAAGAGAAATGGCCTAAGGCAACTAAAACCAAGACCTAAATAGAGCGGCTAAGATCTAAGTAGGGCAACGCTATGGGGCCTATAGTTAAGGGCAAAGCAAAAGGAACATGATAGGCAACTAAATGCCTAAAAACCTAAAGGGGACAAGCTACGAAAGTCTATAACGCAAGAGACAAAGCTACTAACAAACTCCTAAAAAACCTAGACACAAAAACTACCTCACACTCTCAAACAACGTAGCCCGAACTACCTGCAAATTTTAATCCTATCTCTCCGCGCATTCCTATCTGAGTCCATGTCCTCGGACAAGAGAAACTCCTTCATGTCCGGCTTAAGTCAATCCTCACACCTATGTTTTGGTCTACTCATTCTCCTCGAGCCCTCAACTATAAGGGCTTTAACCTTCCTTACTGGGGCTCATTACAGCCTCTTCCTTACATGTCCAAACCACCTCAAGCTCCTTCTTTCATTTTGGAGATTATATTCTAGACTTCAAGTTATTTTCTAAAAACTCCACTTAGAATCATGTCAAACATGGTTTTACCACAAGTCCATCTTAGCATTCTCAGTTCCGCCGCTTCCACCCTGTGTGCTTGAGCTTTCGTGATCAACCAGTACTCTGACCAGTGAACACAGTTGGTCTAATTGTCACCCTATAAAATTTTCCCTTTAGCACAAGAAGAATCATTAGTACTAGCAAACTAAAACTAAACTAAAATAGACTAAAAAGAAACAAAAAATAAAAAGTTGCTCTTTCAAACAGAACTTCTACACACCGTATAGATATTCTTATATTACGCCGTGTAGGGTATACGCCATGTACAATTAATGTGTATATGCCATATGCGTGCCATAATAAGAAAAAAATCAGAACAAGAGCTCTTACGTCATATAAAATAGAAGTGTATACGCCGTATGGGTGCTTTAGCTTGAAAATAATTCACTTCGCGAGCTCTTACGCTGTATGCTTTAAAAAAGTATACGCTGTATGGACCTGTGGACAGTGAATTCAGCAATTCCTAACGCTACTTTAAGAAAATTAAACACTAAAAATTTAATAAAAACTAAAAACAAATATACAAAAACTTTTTACTAGACACTTGAAATATACACTTGCTCCCTGGCAGCGGCGCCAAAACCTTAATGTGTTGCATCTAAGCTTTAATCTTATAGTATATCGAATCTTTTAGACAATCACCAAGACTTACGAGTAGTGTACTTGATCAGTGCAATATAGTGCATTGGCAAGGCCGGGCCATTTGTAGGGATCGAAGAGATCCTAAATGTCTAGTAGTTTTTAAGGTTGTTGCAAATGTTTTAAATCTGTTGATTATGTTTTTAGTACTAATTAATCTAATAAACAGAAATAAAATAAAATAAAATAAAAGATAGTTTGGTTCTGGTGAAACGAAGATCAAGAGATAAAGGCATGCTTGCCTTGATAATCCCTTAACTCATTGAAGATATAGTTCTAGTGTAATGTTCATCTAGTGTGCTTTGGTGAATCAAAGATGTAGGAAGTCACTTGGTTATCGATTTTCCACCTACCTTCTTCTTAAAAGCTGGGCATGCCTGCCAGGTCCTGCTACCCAAGCTAGTATTCCAAACATTAAGTTCATTCAGCTGATCTATGTAACCTACGTTTTTGTGTGGGTTGCCAATCCACTTAGTTTTCTTGACAAAAGGTAAAAAGCTTTGGTTATCGGTCAATCGCCACTGTCACTTCTAAATCTTAAACCCTACTGTCTACCACTTTTAACTTGGTGTATGCCCTTGGTTATCGGTGTATCACGCTCACCACTAATATACGTGCCAATAGTATATTAATGGTTCATATTGGTACCTATCAGCTTATAGAAACTTCGTCATGTCATATTCTATATTTAAATAGTGGCAACAAATTTCAACAGGTAGCCATGGTTTACGCAATGACATCAGTCTATAATAGTAAATAAATCACCCAAAACACACGTAGATGATGAGGCAAAAAATGAACCATTTTTAGGGGGTCATTTAAGCCCGAATTCGAATTTATTTGATCAAATATTGCCCTAAATCGTTCGTTTTATGATTTTAGGTCCTTTGGGAGTGAATTCTGGAAAAGGAAGCATTTTGGACGTTTTTGGAGCATAAAAGTGAACAAAACGCCAAAGACTTAATTTTCCATGCTGAGAACAGTGCCTGACGGCGTCAAGAGCATTTTGGTGACGGCGTCAAGAGTAAAAGTGGTGACGGCCCAGAGAGAACGTGAAGGCATCACCCAAGGCCGCCACGTGTTAACTTGTCAAAACTTGCGCGCGAAGTAGCTGATATTGTTTTGGTCATAACTTTTGCATACGAACTCGGATTTAGGTGATTCAAAAGCCCACGCGAAGAGGACGAAGAGATATACAATTTGGTGAAAAAATGGTCGTGACGGCATCAAGAGTAATGGGCTGACACCGTCAAGAAGGGCCGACAGAAAACATGCCTATAAATATAACATCATAACTTCACTTTTTGTAAGCCCTAAACCCTAAGGTCGATTCCTGGGTTTAGGTGGGTGTTTTTCCAGCAACTTAGAGGGTTTCAATCACTCCATAAATATCATGTATTGGTTTGATGATTCTATCTTAATTATGTTTTCCATTATCATTGTTGTTTGCTTTTCTTTGATGATGATTTGCTAATTCACCTTGTGTCTACTTATGATTATGTGAAACTTGTATTTAATTGATTAGATCTCATTGATTTCTTGTTGATGTTGTGTTTATCTCCATCAATGAGGGGCTTGTTGATGTGTGTGTCTATCTCCATCAATTAAGGCGTGACAACTTCAATAGATCTAGTTGGTTTAGTTTATAATTCTTGTTTCCTATTGATTCTTGTTTTGATTGAATGAATTCGATGTTAGGCTTAAGAAAACTGGCAGACTTCCATAGGGTAACATGCTTGAACGTCTTAAGAAACATGAACCGATGTGTACTAGGTTTTTATGGTTGTATTTAATGCATGAGCGAATTCTAGTGATCCCATGTTAGGAGCTTCTTAGCCGGCTCGACATAGGAGTGAAGTAGGAGCTTATAGGATTGGAGAAGTAAGTACGCCACCCCATGAATGGTATTAAGGAATAAAACCCGTCAATTAAAACAAGGTTACAATTCAATAGGTAGGATTGGATAGCTAGCAAGGAGTAACATATCATGGGTAGACATGCTTCACTTATCTTGTAGAACCTTAGTTTAGTTTTCTTGCACATTAGTTTAACTAGTAGCTTTTGGGTTAATTGATTAGCAACTAATTCCGCCCCTCCTTCCAATACCCGAGATTTTTACTTGCTTTTCATAGAATATAAAAATACAAAAAGAATCATCCTTCACCTTTAGACCTAGTTAGATCAATTTCAATCCTAACGAAACTATTCCTGAGTTGAACGATCAATCCCCCGGTACTTGTCACTATACTATACTACAACGATCAGGTACACTGCCTGGTGGGGGTTGTAAGCTTCTCGAGATCCCTCGAGAGGTAAAGCTTGGTGCAATTCCCACGCATCAAGTTTTTGGCGCCGCAGCCCGGGGAATAGTTATTGTTTAGGTTAAATTTGATTTTTATTAGGTCTACTCATTAGATTCCTTTTTAGTGAGATTTTTATTTTCTTTTTATTAGCTTTCTTGTAGTCTATCTTTTTCTCTGTGCCCGTTGTTTGTAAAACCATTTTCACTTGTCACTATGGCAGATGAAATTCCATTTAGATCACTGACAATAGAGGAACAACTATATTTCACTAATAGATTTGATTCCTATCATTCCAATGATTTTTTGTGTGATCTTTATGACATCCAAGAGGAGTTGGGGGTAAAGTTAGATAGGTATGATGAATTTTATGCATGTGTGATTTCAATTAGACGATCATTATCAGGATCAATTCCTTTTAGTGAGACCCTTTGGAAGAATTTTGAGGAAAGTTTCCTAACCGTGAACCATAAGTTGAATGAATTGATGAGTTTGTATCCGTCAGACTTTGAGGAAACAAATGATGTTATGGAAGAGATAGTGGAAAACCCAAGCCCACTAAGTACCCCACAAGTCCTAGCATCATTTGAGGCATACACACCGCCCGTAACTTACCCAGAAGAAGTAGAAGAGACTATAGGAACCCCAATAGAAGTAGAACCCTTGGACCAGGCACCATTAGAGGATATAGGTTTGAATACTTGTAGTGATAACCTTACTCCTAGTTCTAGGGAATTTCCTAATGTTGATGAACCGGAACCTCAACCTTTACACAACTTTTCATCCTTAGATATATTTCTAGGAGACAAAATAGGGACCGACCCACCCATCAACCAATATTATCTGGGTAGTTTTAGGATGAAGGAAGCCATTCACTCACCCCCTTCACCTCACGTGGCATATTCACACCCTAAGGGTGTGTATCACTACTTTCACCCACACTTAATCCTAAGTGTAGGGAGAACCTCCCCTATTTCCATTAAATAAGGGTAGAGTCAGGCTCGTGACTCGAACAAAAACAAGCGCTTCTTGGGAGGCAACCCATGTTTTGTGTTATTTTATTTTGTTTGTTTGATGTTATTTGTTTCCGTACGCATGCTTTATTTTTATTGTTGGTAGATCATGTTTCAAACTAAATAGTGGAAATACTTTACTTTGTTGTTTTGGCTTAGTCTTAACTCCACCTAAAAGTATTTTTGCAAAAGATAAGTGTAAGGGGAAACCCCAAATATGTTTTTAAGAAACAAACCGATCATGATTCTCCACAATACTAAGTGAACATGTATATTCGTATTTGTTAGAGTCAAATGCTTGTATTGAGTCATAATGAAGTTTTGCAGGATTTTCCAGGAAGTAGGACCAAGTTTTTCCAGAAATTTTCCGGAAACTTAACATAAGAATTTTTGCAAGTCACTTCTGATGGCGTCACGAGATTACTCTTGACGGCGTCATGTGTGAAAATCTGGAAATTTTACCGATTTTGTTTTTCTAACGGAGTCTTACGGTTTTTGTGAATTATTAAGTTTTATAATCTCCAGGAAATCTGTAAATTTCATTCCACAAGCATTATATCTTATCTTGTTTTGCAAGTCACTTCTGATGGCGTCATGAGATTTAACCTGGCCACCTTATTATCCATACCGACCGAATCAGGGGAGTATTTGATTTCATTCTTTTTACTTATTTCACTTTTACATTCTTTACTTGAACATTGGGGACAATGTTCATCTTAAGTGTAAGGGGAGGGTAAAATGATGATACCTTACATATGCACTTTCGCTTGAGTTTGTTTTGTTTAATGGTAGATGTGTAATAAAACTATGAGAAATACTTGTTAGTGCAATTTTAGCGCCAAATTTAAATTTTTTTACAACATTTAGGAGTGAAACTTTAGCCATAGCAAGCGTCTCATGGATAGGAGATTGTATGACTAGCACATAACCGTACCATTCAGAAAAATTTTTCACCCAAATATGTGAGGTTCGCCTTTAGATTTGATAGGAAAAGCATTTACTATTAGTGCTTATGAGTGTACCGGTAGCATTTAGATTCTAGAACTTGCGTTAGTGATGCATCCCAAGACCGCTAATGAGACTACATTCGTGTGGTAGGATTTACTACATGATAAGAGGCATTAGGATCACCCTTGTGTTAAACCCGTATCATAATCACTTGACCATTTAAGTCATATTACTTGGCTAGTTAAGTCAACTAATTTTTCCCACACCCTTAGCGTTGTACTCATTTTTAGTACACGAAACCCCTAGTACACCCCTCCGAGCCTATCTCTTCGTTTCTAAATTTAAGCATTTAAGGAAGAATTTGTTACACCCCACTTAAATGTACAACCAAATCGCCTTAGCCTTCCGTGTATGCGCTCATTTTTAGTGCATTATTGTTATTTGTTTAAACCCTAAGTTAACTATCTAATTGATTACATGGTTGCTAAGTCGAGTCATATCCTTGTACATATTGTTTTGGGACGATTGGGACTCATGGGTAAGTACTTATTTTATGAAGTAATGGGGAAGAACATCATATATTACCCCCATATGTACGTTAGTCTTAAAAGTGCTCCAAGTGTTTTGATTTTCTTAATTAGAGTCATTAGATTAGTTCATTGTAAAGTATGTAAAGATTCAAGTGTAAGGGGAATGTTCATTCCCTATGATGTATTATTTTGGATGGTAGGGTAAGAGTGTATGCAAAAAAATAAAATAAAATAAAATAAAAAAAAATCGAAAAATCAAGAAGAAAAAAATAGAAAAAGAAAAGAGAAAAAAACATACAGACTAACATCCCGTTTCATTCTATATTTATTTTATGTTTTTGTTATTTTTCATTTATTAGCTTAAGTCGAGTCTTGTCTTGGCTTAGCAACGCCTTATTGTACATGTAATTAACTAAGATTGTTAACTTGCCACCAGTAAAGACTGCCTATATCCAACAAAACCTTGTATTTCATATCCCTGCACCTAACGTTACAACCCTTTAAAAGAACACTTTGATAGTTTGTCCTAGGTGCTTACGCCATGTGGTGGAGGTTTGATCCTTTCCCAAGCCTATGGTAATCTATTTTGCTATGACAGGTAGTGAGAGATATCTTCCGTTTCCATATTGTAATTTATACTTTATTACACCCAAGAGATGTGAGTATCTAAACACTATTTGTGAGGTGCTAGTGTATGACCTCCGTGCTTGTCTATTGGTCTTTAGTGGAACGATTATTTGTTTTAATTACTTTTATATTAGTCTTAAATGACCCCTAACTTATATTTTGATTAGAATAAAAACGCATTTGCTTGAGGACAAGCAAATCTCAAGTGTAAGGGTATATGATGAGGCGAAAAATGAACCATTTTTAGGGGGTCATTTAAGCCCGAATTCGAATTTATTTGATCAAATATTGCCCTAAATCGTTCCTTTTGTGATTTTAGGTCCTTTGGGAGTGAATTCTGGAAAAGGAAGCATTTTGGACGTTTTTGGAGCATAAAAGTGAAGAAAACGCCAAAGACTTAATTTTCCATGCTGAGAACAGTACCTGACGGCGTCAAGAGCATTTTGGTGACGGCGTCAAGAGTAAAAGTGGTGACGGCCCAGAGAGAACGTGAAGGCGTCACCCAAGGCCGTCACGTGTTAACTTGTCAAAACTTGCGCGCGAAGTAGCTGATATTGTTTTGGTCATAACTTTTGCATACGAACTCGGATTTAGGTGATTCAAAAGCCCACGGGAAGAGGACGAAGAGATCTACAATTTGGTGAAAAAATGGTCGTGACGGCGTCAAGAGTAATGGGCTGACGCCGTCAAGAAGGGCCGACAGAAAACATGCCTATAAATATAACATCATAACTTCACTTTTTGTAAGCCCTAAACCCTAAGGTCGATTCCTGGGTTTAGGTGGGTGGTTTTCCAGCAACTTAGAGGGTTTCAATCACTCCATAAACATCATGTATTGGTTTGATGATTCTATCTTAATTATGTTTTCCATTATCATTGTTGTTTGCTCTTCTTTGATGATGATTTGCTAATTCACCTTGTGTCTACTTATGATTATGTGAAACTTGTATATAATTGATTAGATATCATTGATTTCTTGTTGATGTTGTGTCTATCTCCATCAATGAGGGGCTTGTTGATGTGTGTGTCTATCTCCATCAATTAAGGCGTGACAACTTCAATAGATCTAGTTGGTTTAGTTTATAATTCTTGTTTCCTATTGATTCTTGTTTTGATTGAATGAATTCGATGTTAGGCTTAAGAAAACTGGCAGACTTCCATAGGGTAACATGCTTGAACGTCTTAAGAAACATGAACCGATGTGTACTAGGTTTTTATGGTTGTATTTAATGCATGAGCGAATTCTAGTGATCCCATGTTAGGAGCTTCTTAGCCGGCTCGACATAGGAGTGAAGTAGGAGCTTATAGGATTGGGGAAGTAAGTACGCCACCCTATGAATGGTATTAAGGAATACAACCCGTCAATTAAAACAATGTTATAATTCAATAGGTAGGATTGGATAGCTAGCAAGGAGTAACATATCATGGGTAGACATGCTTCACTTATCTTGTAGAACCTTAGTTTAGTTTTCTTGCACATTAGTTTTATTAGTAGCTTTTGGGTTAGTTGATTAGCAACTAATTCCGCCCCTCCTTCCAATACCCGAGATTTTTACTTTCTTTTCATAAAATATAAAAATACAAAAAGAATCATCCTTCACCTTTAGACCTAGTTAGATCAATTTCAATCCTAACGACACTATTCCTGAGTTGAACGATCAATCCCCCGGTACTTGTCACTATACTATACTACAACGATCAGGTACACTGCCTGATGGGGTTTGTAAGCTTCTCGAGATCCCTCGAGAGGTAAAGCCTGGTGCAATTCCCACGCATCAGTAAAATAAACTAAAGAGCATTAATCATTAAACAAAATAAAAAAGGCTTAGCCTTCCATGACAAATGATGAAAAAATATTATTCAGAGTAGACAAGATAATCAAAATCATGGTAAAAAACTGATGATCTAATATTTAAGATGTGTAAAACCTTCACTCTTGGTATCTTCTCTTCTGTTATGGCTTCCCTAAGTGAATTAAGGTTTCTCCTAATCTTCAGGGCTTTGTGGAACTTTGAACTCCATAATTCTTCAAAAAGTGAAGAATGGGTGTGTATTTATGGGCTTCAAAGGGCTTGGGCTTGTCCATGTATACAGCGTATGCACCTGGATGGTGATACGGCGTATGCCTCTTATAAAAGCATATTCAAATCTTCTAGAATCACTCCAAATGGCGTATCAATGGATGGTGCATACGGCGTATGTTCTTCATTACATGGAAAATAAATTCATGACGAGAGCTCACATGCCGCATTCATAAGATGGCATACGGCGTATGCATCATCAACTTGGACAATATTCTTGATGAGAAACATACTTCGTATGACTAAGGATGGCATGCGGCGTATGAAACTGACTGAAAAGTGCTCTCCATCATAATTTAGCAATTTAGCTCAATTTCTTGCATTTTTTGGGAGAATTCTCCTTTATCTCAAGATAATTACTAAAACACAAATTTAGAATAATTAAGTACAATATTCAATAAAAACTAGGCAAAAGGAGTAATTATCGTTGGAATTGATTGCCAAAAAAAGTATAAATTAGAAGCTATCAATCTCTCTAATGTTGCTTTCTTCCACTACAACAGCTAGGCCTACATCTCTGCCAGGTTAGTGGCTTTTGACTGTGGTGACTCCTGCCCCTAATGGAAAATTATACTAATGAAATGATGGTTGAAACTTTCATGCTGAGCTTTTGAAGCATTGTCCTTCCTAGTATTACGTTATACTTGGACGTGGAATTAACGATGTGAAATTGTAGCATGACCGTTCTTGACAGTGGGTGTGTTCCTACTGTGAGTTCTAGAGTCAATACGCCTTCGGGATAGGATCTTTCAGCGGTGTGGTTGGTGCTTTCAGGCTTGACGTGATGTGCTCTGGGAGCTTGTTTTCATACATTATATCGAATGAGCTCCCCCTCCATATATACTCTGCTAACCTTATATGAGGCTATCATTGTTTTGATGACAATGTCATGAAGGTATCCCATAGAATGTTTCGTGATGGGACACGGTGCCAGTCCCTTCATAACCTCGATACCTTTCTTTGTGTTTGAGTGTCATGATTAAATCATGTGGACAATTTCTACTTGTACCTTAGGGGTGTCTTATGTTAAATAATGGAGTTAGCCCTGGGAGTGTTTGTTTTGATGTATTTAGGATCCAGTAGATTAGAGAAATGGTTTTGTTTTCCCTTTATGAGTACTCTAGTATATGTCCTGACTAGGTGCTCATTTGTAGTGGGAGCTTGAGCTAGGGATAGAGTAGGGTGAGTGCTTTAATGAAGGGAGGGGCTAGGTAATGGTTCCAGGGTGTCTTTTTCAATCAGGCTCATAGTTATGCTACCCTTAGGGTTGTTTCTAAGTGATATTGTGACCTGACGCTATGTATGTGGTAATGCGGAAAATGGTAAGTAGGTTGGAATGCATTTACATGATAACTAGCCAACCATCTTGCTATGCGAGTTGTTCCAGGTGAGGTGACATGATATGACACTACCTGGATGTGATGCGGCTCTTTTCCTTGACACCCCCTAGCACCCTCTACACTACCATGACCTATAACTTTTTGAAATGGCCTATCTTAAGAAGGACTTGAGAACTTGTTGTTCATCATAGAACTGTGTAGGTCCTTTTTGGAAGAGTGTGATATGTAAGCCGACATTGTCGTTTGTTGCATGCACTTCCCCTGATGGTCTTTTTATGAAGTTTCTAGCTGATTTGAGGTCCTCATTTTTGAGTGTTTGTTGACCTTCCTATGTGTGAGTGAGGTCGTCCACCTGGATAGGTCCGAGGTGGTCATTGGTTATGTCCGAAATTTGAGGAGGTTGTTTACTAGACATGTTCGGTCAAGAAACTTGTGATTTGTGAAAGAAGGAAATTTTCTTAAGGATTTTTAGTGAGAATGGGTTGGGATGACGCCATGTTACTTATGGTATGTAAATTGATATTAAGAATGGGTTGGGATTTTTTTGTTGTTTGGTTACCCATGTTTAACTGTAATGACCTGATGAATTGATTGAGATCAAGAAGCTCGGGTAATACTTAAACAAAGTCCATGTGTAGACTGCGTATGAGGCAACATTTTTCCAAGTGTGTGAAACTTATTAAGTTGTGAACTTATCTATATAATTATATATTATACCGAGAGCATACTCAAACACAAGTCTTAAAATTTTGGGTAAACTGCAAAAAATGTCCCTTGACTTTGTCGATTTTGCGAAAGTTGTCCTCAGACAAGAATTTTAGCAAAAAGTGACCCTGAGCAGGTTTCCTTAGGCAAAAAGTGTCCTTGAGGATGACGTTTGTTTGTAAAAGCGGTTTTTTGCCTAACGATCGTTAGCGAAGCCCGTTAGTCAATCCTCACGTGTGTTGCATGTGTGGGTATTTTTGTCATTTCAACTTTCCCACCTTCATGACAAAACTCTTCCCACCCAGGCACGATAATCGGCGAGTACATTGTTTACTAATCAAATGATTCATGTAGAGCAGTTTAAGACGACCAAATCATACACACAAATGATTCGAACTCCCTTGTTTCAACACTCACCCACAAAACAATACCATGGTAGTGTTATCTCCAGTTTGGCAGATTCAAACTCCCTTGTTTCCAAAATATGAGCTTCATGCTATTTATGGTAAGTTGTCATTTATTTTTATTATTCGAACATGCATTTGTACTACATTGTATGATATGTCATGGTTTTCATACTTATAAGTTGTTACTACCTCCGTCTCAAATTAATTTTCCATATTTCTTAAAATGGATGTCTCAAAAAAATTGTCCATTTTCCTTTTATAGTAAAAACTATAGAATATAATGAGGGAATATTCTATTTGAGTGGTTGAAAAATAAAGTGACCCCACTTTTATTAAACTTTGTATTTTTTTCTCCGGACAATTATTTTGAGACGGAGGGAGTATTTGTTTTCTTAATTAACCAGAGTTGAATGGTAAACTGTTCACTCTGAAAATTCACCACAAAGGGCTCTTCACATATCCACCAAACCGAAAATATTTGTTTGGAGATATAGCGTATGTTGACCTGATTGATGTTAACCATTTCCGCATTGAGGAGTATGTTGGAATGTTAGAAGCACTAGGATTAGGGGATAGGCTGTTCTCACATTTTAGGAACCCTGAGAAATATTTGGATGATGGGTTGGTCCCATTGATGAGTGTGGAAGATGTCGTGCAACTGTTTAAGTACGTGCCTCATTTTAAGGAAATAGAGGTTTATATTGAAGAAGGTATTTCATCAGTCGAGGAGTATTCGTTGTACAAGAGGAATAGTCGTAAGGGTGTTGTGATTGAAGATATAGAGGATGGTGATGTAGTTAAGCAAAATGGTGAGTTGTTTTTGCTAGAGTGGCATGGTGCTACTGAAATAGGAAAGGAGGGGAAACAGGGTGATACTTCAACTCATGCTTCATTTAGTAGGGCTGGAAAGAATTTTTTATCTCAGAACTGGATGATTATGAGCTTATTATTCCAACCCCATGGTCTGATGAAGGGAAGAAAAAAATAAGGGCAAGAAGGTTGAGTGGTGAGTACGAGTTCAGAAACCTCATGTTTGAATTGGATATCTTTATAAACTATGATGAAATCAAGGATAAGCGAAGCAAAGAGACCGAGGCGAGTAAGAAAGAGGGTGTGGCAGATGTGAATCAAAGTGCTAACAAAGAAAAAGAGAAAGTTAGTAAAGAGGATGTTGGAAAGGGTATGGGTGAACCTGAATTTCAACATTTGTTAGAAGGTGAGGTGGAAGTGGATGGTGAGTTATACCACATACAAATCGACAAGCGTGTTTTGGATGAAATTGAAAATCAAACTACGGATGATCAACCATGTTATGGACCTATTGAAGAGGCGGAAATTGATTCCTTGATTCAAGAGGCAACGAATGATTTGTTGGAGATAGTCAAAGAGGATGATTTCGACCACAAAGAAATTGTAGTTGATTGGTTGGATGATCAACCAGCCTATGTACCTGATCAAGATCCAGATATTGATATGTTGTTTGCTGAGTTAGATTTTGTTATTCAAAATATGCCAATTCTTCAAAATGAAGTCAAAGATGAAGCTGTAGTAGTTGCTGATGAAGGTCCAATAGCAGAAGTTGAAGATAGTTTGGAAAGGGAAGACATGGACGCTCCAGCTACAGTGGATTCACCTGCCAGTGTGATCTATGGTATACAAAATAAGAGAAGAAAGTTGGATCCAGCTGACAAGGATGAGAAGCCAATAGAATCAGCTGATGAGGTCGATTCCAAGTGAGGAGGGAATGATCAAGGTCAGCACAATACAATGGTGAAGGTTGTTCTGTTTATTTTGTTTATCTTAAGCCTTGGGATGGATTGTTTTGGAACAATATACACTAGTACAGATTTGGCCTTTCGTCACACATAACATATTTTGAATGGTCACACAGCAACATATTTACGTGACTAAATGTACCATCCTTAAATAAACAGCCACACTTGATCCGACTTGTGTGACCATTTCGTAAAATATATATCACACATTTGTGTATATATGTGACCAGAGGGTAACTGGTAAATATTTTTCGACATTTTAGTCACTTTTAATTCGGGACGTGTGACAGATACAAATCACCTCGCAATATTAGTCACACTATAGACATACATATGTGACAAATATATGTCACACAATTGAATAGTGTGACCAAAAAGATATATGGTCACATGAAGTACTTGCGTATGTGGCTAAATTATATAATCAAGTTTGTCACACGTTATATAAATGTGACTGCTATTCTTTGCTGAATAGTTAGCCACATATGAATTTGAAATGTGTGACAACTAAAAACTCAGTTTGAGGCATTAGTCACGAAATGCATTTAAGAGTGACAAATATATGTCACACTTGAAGAGTATGACCAAATGTCATACATGGTGACACTAAACCATAGAAACATGATTAAGTGTAACTAAAATTCGATACATATGCTCACGTAAGTTAATATGTGTGTCTAAAGTTTAGTGTATGTTTGTTTGCCAAATCCTAATGTGTATAGCCACACTTAATTGAAGCACGATCATGTGACTATAGGCTTTACAATAGTCACACCATATCACACATGTGTATCTAAATGATGTTTATGGCCACATCATAAGGGTATTATATGTGACCAATACATTCAAAATAGTCACATTGTGAAATATTCATGTGACTATTATTTATAGCAAAATGTGAAGTCAGTTATCATTAACCTTGATATTAGTCACATTGAGTTTTTGTTTGACTAAATTAAAGATGCTATATATATGGTCACATGAAGTATTTATTTAGGTGACTAAATCATAGAGTCATATTTTGTCACACATTATTTAAGTGTAGTCACAAATTGATACATATGGTCACACATTTCTGATAACTTATGTACTTTGTAACCCATATAGGAACAGTGTTACTTGACTTTCTAAAGTCAATTTTCAACTTTAATGAAGTAACATGTTACTAAATTGCCTGCAAGTGCATATACATGATAAATGGAAAATGCAAATAGAATAAAGCTTGCCTGTAAGTAGATATACTAGTGAAAACTGCAAATTTTTTCATTGCCATAGAAAAGCTTGACTTTTTGGAGTCAAAATCCATTACAATAGGCTAAATTACACAAACAACTATTGTAATAGCAGTAGTAACTTAATAATAGCATTAGTAACTTTTGTACCAACAACAAAGTTGTAATCTCACAAAAGGTGAATTATATTACTTACCAAAAGGTTTTTTTGCAACATAAACAATTGCTGATATGGGCATTCCGAAGATCAGATACAAAGAAGAACATACAATTCTCTGTTTAATGAAAACGGAGAAGCTACACCCCTGCTACCTCCAAACACCTTATCTTCTTTTATTCCGTTCTTGCATTTGTCTCTCATACTGAGCAGGAATTCTTTCAATGAGATCTTTAATTACCTCTGTACTTCCTTCACATATGATATTTATAGATATCATCACAGCAAGTATATTAGCACTCAAAGGATACTCTTTTTCTGCAAGCATAAAAACATCAACTCCACCTTGTGTTGATAACTGATGTACATTGCAGCTATCATAAAACTTCCATGAAGTTGAGAGATCATGAATTGGGAAGTTCCAGTAGATATCAGCTGGATCAGGTTCATATAACCTATGTAACTCAACCCACAGCTCTTGCTCTTTCACATCTGGCTTCTTGATTGTTTTGAGTTTTTTTTAACCAACTCCCATAATCTGTCTAAGTCTTCTCTGTCACTTATTCTTATCAATTCCTGAAAACTTTTGCACACTGCGGATCCTCCACCAAGACTGATTATCTTCCAAGCCTTTCTAAATTTATCTTTATAAATCTCCCAGCCTATGATTGGATGTCTAGATTGAATAGGATCAACATATAATGTTTCAGGAACAATCACCATCATCTGATCAAGAGAAGAGCAGTCTTCATTTCTTTGTGAACATTCTTCTTCTCGGCATGCTTGTCTTCAATGATCTTTTGTTTCTTTGATGGTGTTTCTTCTGTACCCATGGGGATAAACTTTTATTCAATATATCTCTTGTAGTGGTAGTATAGATGTGCAATTTCGTCATATGTCTTTCCCCTGAGTTGATGAGGCTTATAAAAATCTTGATTCTTTAAGTATGTCTTCATTACACTCATGAGCGGAGACTTTGTGGGATTTCTTTTCCTCTTCTGACTTTGACCTTGCTTCATTGACTTACTTTGCTGACTCAAAGCTAATTCTACACATCTTTCATTTATCAAATCAGCAAGTCTTTGTACTTTGTTATCATCAGTTAAAGTCTCATCTTTGTAAAGTTCTGCAACTCTAGCCAGTAGAACTTCACCCTCATCAATAAAAGCTTGCATTTTTTCTGCATGAGCTCTTTTTTTCTCCTTTTATTAAAGAATGAATGCTACTTGCTCTTCTGTTTCAAATTCAGACACTTTAGATCTCCTTTTCTCATCCATAAAGTTAGCTATTTCAGCTTCATCAACTCTCTTTGCAACCTCTTCAGCAGTAGAAACATCAGTAGTAGAAATTTGATTTGTTGTAGCAGCATAAACATCTTGTACCACCTTAGCTAGTTGTTCAACATTACTAGTAGCAACAGTTTCTCCCAAACTAGTATTAGTCTCCACCGTGATCTTTGAAGCTTGTACAATATTTTCACCTGGAAATTCCACTACCTGCTTTTTATTTACATCTTCCAAAACCGCCTCATTACCCTTATTGTCATCAACTACATAGTCATCATCCATATTATCACCACTATCAATCCCAATATCCATATCCACATGCATATCAGCACAAGCACCTTCAGCATTTGTTGTTTCCTCCCCTGAGACTCTGCTTTCATTCCTCCCATGTTTGGGAGCATCCTCCAAACTAGCACCCTTAGAAGAACTCATCCTATGTGCTGTGCCCACCTTCTTCAAACGTCTAAACTAAGTTTTTCTTGAGCTCTGTTGACCTTCCAAATATCGAAGTCTCTTTTTCAACTTTTTGATCTTTTCACCTTGTTTTGTTGTGCGCTTTTGGAGGCCAAGAACATCCTTTTCTAACTGGGTAAAATTGTCCTTAAAATCCTATATAAGTTTCATTCTAGCCTCACGACCTCGGCTTGTGTTACCTAGCCCGAGAGATGGATCATTGGAATTGACATTTTGTACATCAGTATCCATCAATTCATGTGTTTCAGATCTATCCTCGTCACTTCGGGATGTGTTACCTTTCCAGAGAGGTGAATCAACGGCTGTATACTCAGTCTCATGTATGTTACCACTGGCCTGCTCTGCTTCTAAGCTAGCAGCAGAAGTGGCAGCCCCTTCCATGACATCCTCACCCTTTTTTGTGGAAGGTTCACCATATATGGAAAAAGTGGTGTAACCCTTCCTGAAAAATCCTTTCCATTATTTTTCAGATTTGAAAATACTTTCTTTTGTAGTGAAGCGGCATAAAAAGTTCCTCTATGTATCTTAATAGTAGTCAATTGATTTGGAATAATAAGCTGCAAAAACCTTGGATATAATAAAGAGTTACCATCATCATCCAAGGTCTTGATCATACCCTCCTAAATCATTTTTGAAAAATTAAAAGGTTTTCCTTTACTAAGGCATATCACAGCTGATGCCATGGTAGTACCAAACTCATTCCAACCTGTTGTTTTAGGACTCAAACAATGTAAGAGATTATGAATCAAGAATTTCCACCGAGATGAGAAGAGACCTTTGTAAAATTTCAATTTATTATTCTTCTTCTCATACCCCATTTTTTCAAACCTTTGAAAATGGCGGCATTTTCAAGACACACAATCACTTCATTATCTGGTAGGTTAAGAGATTCCCTAATAGATGACTCAGTTATGAGTATATCTTAGCCATCTACCTTAGCCTTAATCTATTTTTCTTCATTAAAAGTTATGACCTTAGCAGTAGCCCAAAACTGCTTAATAAAAGAAATGCATATAGGAGGATTCACAATTAATGCATACCTAATAGGGGTAGCATTCAAGAAATTGGTTATCTATGTGAATCCTTCAGAACCATCTGGTTTCTTCAGAAAAGCGACCATGTTGTGTCTGTCAACAAATGTGCGTTTTGATTCAATTGGCAACACCATCTTGAATTAGGGTTTTGTGATTTGGGGATTTTGAAAATGATTGATAAAAGATGTTAGTGTTTGTGATTATAGAGAAATTATGTGTGCGTGAAGCTGAATTATCGATTTGATTGGGGATTTAAACTGTTAAGTGTAAATGTTACCAATCCACCCCTGCACTCTCAGTTCTAGCAGTACAAACCCAGCTGCAGTAACGTTTTCTTAGCAGCATTTTTTTTTAGTGCAAAGGGTGAATCATTATATTAATATCAATAAGTAATGAGAAAATTGAGCAATGACAAAAGTACGGGAATTAAGATTAAACATTTTC
This sequence comes from Artemisia argyi, assembly GCA_030686995.1. Taxonomy (NCBI): domain Eukaryota; kingdom Viridiplantae; phylum Streptophyta; class Magnoliopsida; order Asterales; family Asteraceae; genus Artemisia; species Artemisia argyi. Next base: position 99,817,505 of record CM060709.1, on the reverse strand, counting down.
CATTAAAACTTGAAATGAAAAATTACAAAATAATGTAAAAAACCAGCTGCAGTAACGTTTTCTTAGCAGCAGAATATTTTTATAGTGCAAAGGGTGAATCATTATATTAATACCAACAAGTAATGAGAAAATTGAGCAATGACAAAAGGACTGGAATTAAGATTAAAAATTTTCCATTAAAACTTGAAATGAAAAATTACAAACTGGAAATAAAAGTTACACATTCTAAAAATCTACTAATCTAATTTTGGAGATTTCTCCGGGTCAAATGCCACATGTGCATCTTCGTAATCCAACCCATCCAACTCCACATCAGACAAATCATCATCATCCAATGTCTTGTACGCCTTGGGATGTTGTTTGAGAGATGGTTTTTTTGTTGCTTTGTACTCCTTTTCATCCTCAGCATGTTGTTTGATAGATTGTGTTTTTACTGCTTTCTTTCTTTCAGGAGCCCACCAAGTGTACCACGCATTTCCATCCAATTTAATTTTTTTTACACTTTTTGCCGCTTTCTTTTTTGAAGCAGACCTGCTTGAACCTTCTCCTTCAACCCATTGTGTTGATCTCTTGTTGTTTGCAGACATTGTTTATAAATACTTCCTGCAGTTTTTTGTTTAGAGATTTGATAAACTAGGATTTGTGATTTGAGATACACATGGAAACGAGTATAAAAAGGGAATATGGGAAACCAAAAGACCTATGTTTAATGCAGGAAAGGATTGATGTTTCCCACAGGTGGCTTGAACCTTTTCAACATCTTTAGGCCAATCATGATCCATTGGGACGAGCATTTGCCAGGGATCAATGCTTATAACTCTTGACAGAACTATATACATATTAGTCTCGAACAAAGACTAGCCACAATGGAACATGATTGACTTGAAGAAATCTACAAAATTTCATAATTAACCTGATTCAAATATCCCTTTGGAAAGTAGTCTGACCATGGATTTGCTGCAAAAAAATAAAAAAAAAATATATTAAAATTTTAAAAAATATAGTGTAAATGAAATAAAAGATAATGTTGCAATTCAGGGTGTATTTGAAACAACATTTGTTCTTGGAACTCCAATGGCCACATTACTTGGTGGATGGTTGGTTTTAGATCATAAAAATAATGGAATGCAATAAACCAATATACGTAACCCTTCTAAGTTCTCGCTACTGCTCGTTTTGTCGTTTCAACTCCCTTTGAGCAAAGGACTGCACCAGCTACATTGCTAGATTGTTGAAAAAACAAAACAAACAGTATGGAAACTTAGAATGGAAAGGTATGTTGAAATTCCAGACTCAAAGTAATACAAACAATCTACAAATGTTGAGTAAAGAATAGAGTCTAAGTAACATCACTCATCTTGAATGCGATAATGAACTAGTGTGTATTGTCGATAATGAACTAGTGTGGCCTGTCATGAACAATACACACTTTATCATTATCGCATTCAAGACATCTAAATTATTAGGCCAGATCCATCTAACGTTGCAGAAAGGTTCCATTGCTTTGTTTTTTGGACACCGTCTAATAACAGTAGTGTGCTTGATCTTGATCACGCTTTGGCACTTTCAAGAATGTATCTTATTGAAAGAGCCAAAACTAGTGATCAAGATCAACCACACAAACGGTAGCAGACGTTTTCCAAATTAAGCAAGGGAACCAATCTACAACGTTAGATAGATCTTGCCTGATAATTGAGCTTTAAGTTATTAGGAAACAGATTCTTACTATCATTTATATTGCTCCATTAGATGTGACGAACATACATGTTAATTATGTAGATTCTACGACATTAGAGAGCTAATCGTGCATGAATGACAAGTTGAACATATACTTGATAATTGTTTCTGTATTTTGGCAAAGAGCAAAGATGAATCAGTAATGGATGAACAACACAAGAACAAGTTTATGTTCATACTTAAAAGTGGTATTGATGAGGCGAAAAATGAACCGTTTTTAGGGGGTCATTTAAGCCCAGAATTGAGTTTATTTGATCAAATATTGCCCTAAATCGTTCCTTTTGTGATTTTAGGTACTTTGGGAGTGAATTCTGGAAAAGGAAGCATTTTGGACGTTTTTGGAGCATAAAAGTGAATATATAAATGAAAAAGTACAAAAAGAGTAGTTGTAGTGTTATTCATGAAAATCGGAAAATGGAGCATTTTTAAAAATAAATGATTTTGATATCTCTTTTGAACATCATTGCTACTTTACAACGTCAGTAAAGAGAGATTTTGAAATTATTTATCTCTTAAGCGTAAGGTGATGACATTGCGTGAGGACACGGCAATACCTTAGTCTGGGGGATTTTAATGTGTGCTTTTTCACACATCCTTTTTAGGCTTTAATCACACCAAATACACCAAATACTAACCAAATATGCCAAGAGAATGTGTGTTTTTGTATTTGTGTATGTGCAGGTACGGATATGTGAAAAATGAACAAAAACGAGCACGAGATTGGAAAAATGTCAAAAGCCGGAGCCGGGGAAGCAAAATGATTAAAGAGAGTGATGAGTGCTCAAACACTCATCATCTTTGGTTAAATCTGAACTGCAAAACATACAAAAACACTCGGAAATGCATCAAAATACTGAAAATATTTCAAAATTGTGTTTTATATGTTTTAGATGCAAAATGAGCAAAAACAAATGAAAAACGTACAAAGTTTGCAAAATTGGCAGTTTCAGTCCCCCAACTTTCATAAAATTACAAAATTAGTCCCTGGTCATTCAAAATGTGGAAAATTATCACCAAAGGTCTTTTTACAATCATAAGTTGTCATATTTTGTCCTTTGGTGAAAAATTGGAAAAGTTTTGGAAATTTACAGTTTGGTCCTTGGAGTTTCAGAAATTGGTAGATTTGGTCCCTGGTGGGATATTTTTGAAAGGAAAATCATTTTTTGTCCTTGGAAAATCAAAATGTGTCAGAAATAGTCCTTGGAATGAAATATTGGTGAAATTACACTTTTGGTCCCCGGAGTTTGGAAATTTGCAAAATTGGTCCCCGGGTGTTTTATCTTGGAAAATTGCAACTTTGGTCTTGGTATTATTCACATGTGGCAACTTTGGTCCTTGTATCAAGTTTGGAAAATTTCACAAACCAGTCCCTGGATTTTCAGATTGTTACAATTTGGTCCTTGTGATTTTGAAACTTAAATAAACCAAACCACCCTTTGTAATATTTATCCAATCCAAAACAAACCCTTACCACCTCAAGCCTGCTCCAAGCCCACCTTATATCTCCCAGGCCCAATCACCAACCTCAGCCCACCTTCCAAAAATATAATACCCCCCGTTTCATATAATCCCAACCAGTCAACCCTTTGACCATCCACCCCCTTCCTTCCCCCACCATCTGCTACACTCCAAACACAAACACCATCATTCCCCTAGGCCTGTTTCACCTCTGAAATACTCAATATTTCCCCTTTCCTAAACAAACAAGTACTACAAGCCAAGATTACATCCCTGGCATCAAATACCAAGGAAAAATCCAAATTCAATTTTGGCGGCAAAAATGATAAACGGCCAAGATTTGATTTGATCATCCAATGGCTCAAATTGCAAGTGGGAAAATTGCCCAAGACCCCCTGGAAGCATTATAAATCAAGAGGGAAGGCAAGAAGATGGAATTAGCTAGTTAGTAGGTAGTTCCTAGTTTTAGTTTTAATGTCATTGTAATACAAGTTAGGATTTACAGTGTTGATTTCAGTTTCTCTAGTGTATTTTCATTTACATTAATGTAACTCATGTTTAATTAATCAAGGTTTCAAGTTTGAATTGCTCAATTCAGTTTTCAGTTAAAATTGCTAAGTAATTTCATTGTAATTTAAGACTTGTAAAAAAAATTGTTAATTGATGTTTCTTTGAGCTCATTCATAAGCTCTTATAAGTCCAGTAGACATTAAAGTTTGTTTTATTCCATAATTTCAAAAATACCAAAAAAATAGGAGAAAATAGTGAAAAATCAAAAATCACAAAAACCAAAATCAAAAAGCAGAAGAAGAAAGGAGAAGAAAGAAATAGAAGTATGGTTTAGTACCTTTTGGGAGGTGTTAGGAAAGTTATTTGGTTATTGGTCTTTGGATCTCAGTACTTAGCATTGGACCAGTTATAAGCTATTTCTCCACTTTTTTTGGCTCAATCACTGTTCACTGCTTTGTGTGCTTATTTCATGTCAATTATGCTTGTCATGCTCAATCTGTAGTGTAACATAACTTATTTCAAGTTCAGATAACTATTTGCACATCATTGCTTAAATAAATGTCTCATTTAGCCTAAACTGATTAGTGTTGATTGATTTTTGAGCACTGCTCATTGGTGAATGATTCTTGCTTATTTTGGTGTGTTTAAATCTGGTTCAAACTTATTTGGTCATAATAGCTTCTAAAACTGCTCACTCTCATTGAAAAAAGCAAGTCAGACACCTACCAAGGGGTGTTTGGATTAGCTCTGTTGCTAGTTTTCTTGTTGATGTTCTGTGGTTGTTTTTGTTTTAATAGATTGCACTAGGTTATATTAGCTCAGTTAAGTCCTCAAAATCTAGGTCTTAGTTTCAGAAAGTCAAAATCTTATTTTCCATCGCATTTTATTTTACTGTCAAGAGTTTAGTATCTCTAATCAATCAAATCAATTCCCAAGTTGTTAGTGCAACTATTTTTGGTTTCATTATAGCTTATTACTACATCAGTAGTCAAATAATCAAGCCTTAAGTTCACTAAAGTCAATTTAGAAGCTAAGAGTAAAAAGTCAAACTTGTTTGTTTTCAGAAATTCCAATTTTTGCATTAATTTTGTAGAATTGTGTGATAGGAGTTATGGATTGAAACTTGTTTCTATAGGTAGTCCCTCAGATGAACTAGTGAATCCCATACTCACTTAATTTTTTTGATTTTAGCTGTGGACCCCACACCCTCTCAAACTCACTTGCAGGGCAAGCATATGCCCTGCTACAGCTGCTGATACAGTCCAACACCACCACTTGGTGGTGGTTTTCTGGCCACCACAGTGGTCCACAAGCCACCCTTTTTAGTTCATTCAGCCCTCCTCCTACCATACTTCAGCCATTGACAAAAGTTTTGACCTTAGGACCTCTGGGACCCACCAGAATTTGCCACATAAGTTTGTCCAATTTTCAGTCCTCAAACAAGTTCCAAGTGCTTATTTTGTTGGCTTATTTGCTTATCCAGTGGGCCCCAGTTGCTTTTTATTGCTTAATCATGTTCCCTAAACTCAGTTAACCAGATTATACCAGAGTGGGTCCCACTTAAGCTGGTTTGAGCTTATTTTCCACTTTGGTCAACTAAAGTCAACTGTGGAGCCAAAAAGCTCCCACAGTGCTTATTTTTAAGTTGTAAAAATTTTGTTTTCACAAAAGTTCTCTTATTTTTGTGTTAAAATAGTTCAGAAAAAGAAAATTCAAAAAAATCAAGTTTTAATTTTAAGTGATAGTTTCTATTTAATGTAATTTAATTTTCATTTTCATTTTTAAATTTTTATTAAGGACTTAGCTTTTTTATATTTTTCAAAAAAATCAAATAGTGTAAAAATTTATTTTCTTTTTCTAAAAATTTTATTTTACCCTTAGGTTTGTAAAAAAGTCATTTTCACCCCCTGGGGGTTTTCCGATTTCATTTTTCACGTTTTGTTTTGTACGTTTACGTTATTTAAAACGTGAACGTACACGTTTTTAGGTTTTAAACGTTTCTGGTCTTTCCAACTTTCCAGTCTTGTTTATATAGCTTATTTAAGCTATTTCTTCGTATATTCCTTGGTTCAAATAACTCACAAACCTTTTCCTGTCCAAATTCACCCGATCACAGACCCGTTTGATAACCATCATACCTCGTCGGGACATAACGACCCGGGGAAACCCTATACTTCCACGGAGCATTGACTCTAGGCAGTTTGACCTTGTTGACCATCACCTGGTCAATTTAGGTTGACCGTTTGGAGCCAATCAAATTTTGGCGCCGCTGCCGGGGAGGTTGTGCGCGTTTTCTAAACGGTTTTACAGATTAGTGAATCTGGATATACACTCATTGTATATTTACCATCCTTTGTTTATATTTTTTTCATTTTAAAAACAAAACGGTTCCTGAAAACTTTTTAAAATTAGTTTTCAACGAACACAAAAACACAAAAAGATTTTCTTTCTTTTAAAATGTTTATCAAAAATCCCAAAAATATCCATCTTTACCCTCCTACCTTTTTGATTCTTCATCCCTTTACCCTCTATCCTTTTGATTCTACCTTCTTCCACTTGTCCCATAATTGATTCTAATGGCATCTCTCGATGACGATTTCTTTGAACAAAGGGCCTTTAAAAGCAAAGTGGAAAAACTTATGGCCTTGTCAAAAATGTCGAGATGTCGTGTTGATTTTGATGGACCTTCGATTCCTATTCCCTCTCCGGTGAGGGAAAGAGATCATGAAACCGAGGTGACAAAGGGCCCTGTACTTTCCTCTAACCATGAAAGTGCTAAATACGTCCAACCTATGGTTGTCCAAAAACCTAAGCTCACAATTGCTCCTAAACCGTCAAGAATTGATCCTAACCTTTCACGGTTTACGGTTAAAAGTTTGTCAAACAAACATACAGAGCTTAGGGCAGTGACCGAAAAGAACGACTTACCCAATCTTCACGATTATCAAAAAAAACCCGAGACCATAACAGAAGTGGTGGAAATTCCTAGCTTTAAGAGCACACCACTTGTCCCACCTCCGGATTTTATTCCTTGTGTTGGTTGTGGTGAGCCACTTTTTGGTTTACCATGTCATTGGTGTACATGTGTACAATGTGGTAATGATATTCGTGACGGAAGTTGTCTGTTTTGTGGTTCGAGGAATTCATTTGCTTATGATCCTAATCAGAACTCATACAACGACTTTTCAAATTTTTCCATTTACCCATCACATTCATACGAGCAAGAATCATACTATCAAAATCTCAATGATGCTTCGTATCAAAATACACCAAACTTTTCGTGTGAATATTGTGGAGGTCCTTACCAAGGTTTTGATTGTCAAAATAATCAAAATTTTGGTTATGACCAATATCCCTGCAATTCACCAAACCAGAATCAACAGTTTAACTGTTGTGAGTACTGTGGTGGTCCACACTACAGTTCTGATTGTCAATCGGGCAACACGCTTGTCTATGAGCAGTTTCCCGATAACAGTTATGACTCAAGCACATACGACTCACAGCCACATCAGTTCTACTGTTGTGAATACTGTGGAGGTCCTCACTGCAGTTCTGATTGTCAAACAAGGAATCCAATTCCTTGTAACAATTATGACTATTCATCTCAAGACCAACCTCCACAGTACCAATTGACCCAAGCAACTCCTCAATTCCCGCAAGACCTTTGTGATGAGGTTCTTGAAGCATTTAAAAAATTTAAGGAGGGGTTGGCTACTACATCGTTTCAAGATTCTCGTGAAAAATCTATGGCAGAATTACTTGATGAAGAACGAGAAGCTAGAAACGAAATAAGCATGGAAGAATTACTTGCTGAGCAAAGAGCGGCCAAAATACGTGCCAATCTTCGCTATGCTGCTCTATATGATGACGATGATGACAGTGATGATGATGAAGATAACATTGTCATTATTCAAAAAGATTCATCAGATTCATCAGTTGTGATTCCTTCCATGGAGAATCAGGGAGAAAATAATGTGACGGAGTCACTAGCCGTTGATCAAATGGAACTTGAAAATTCCATAACTGCTAGTACTTCTAAACTCCCTCAGTCTATTGATATCACACCCGAAGTTCACACTCACTCTCTAAATATGGGGGATGAGCATCTTAGCACTGTTCCTCAAAAGGAATCGGACGAATTCATAAAGTCTAGTGTTGAGAACCTTGTCCCAATCCAAGGAGAGTCACAGGGGACTTTTGATCATGTGTGTGACTTACCTTATCACCCTGAAAATCCAAAAGATCATTTTAAGACTTTCTCCGATTTTAATGATGATTGTACATCTTATGGAGAAGTTGAGTATGAAGAGGCACGACTGCCTCATTCTGATGTTGCCCCTCTTATTGAGGAGTTCACAGATGAACTTACTCACCTCAATCCACTTCCATTGGGAAGTGATGATGATCTGCTTAACCTTGAAGCCGATATGGGAGAAACTGAAAATCTTTTAAACCCTAATCCCAACATCGAGCTTAGTACTTCACATGTTGATGAAAATTCTTCATCTTCTGGAGACATCAGTCATGTAGAAGGATTACCTTCTGAGCTAGTTAGCTTAGAAGAAGAGAATGATGAGATTGACACTGAAATCCAAGATGAAGCACTTCGTGCAACATTATTAAATGTCAATCTCCTCATTTCTAAAATTGAGGCTTTCAATATGAAACCTATTTCATCTCCTATCCCGATTAAGGATAGTGACATTTTCTCCGATGATCCTATTCCGGAGTTTGAAGCCTTTACTTTTGATCATATGGGAGAGAAGATTAGTGGCAGTACCACTCCTCATTCTCAAATTTCTCTCCCCGAATATGATTCATTCACCTTTGAGAAGTTCTCCGGTGAACTCACTCATATCATGACTCCTCCAGAGTATGATAGCACGGGGGGAAATGCACTCAATCATGAGAATTTACAAATTCCCACCCTCCCGCCCGGGATGTTTTCAAACCAAACGAGCTTAACCCTTGAAATCCAAAATCAGGCTAATGAGCCTGGTTTCGAGGAAGAAGATCTTATCATGGTTTTCTTCCTTTTCTTCACCTACAAGGTGACTTCTCCTGTTCTTCACTCCTTCGGGAATGAAGACATTATCTTTGACCCCAGCATCACCACTTATAGTTTATACTATCTTAAGCCGGGATTTTATCTCATCGGTGTGGAACTTTCACGTGCTTCAAATGTTTGTCCAAACATCTTGAATGAAAGTCCGATTGAGATTGTCTTTTCCACATCATGCCTCCCCAAGGACAAATGAATTCAGGGTCGAGTCAAGCTAGCGACTCGGTAAACAAAAACAGTAGCATGCTTATAGGGTTTTCACCCTAAGTGTGGGGGAGTCCCCCATGCTATGGTTACTTATGAAGTGAAAATACAAAATGGTGTTTTCCACGCTTAACTTGTAATGTTGCCCTTTTACGTTCAAAATGTCGGCATAATAGCCGGGACTTTGAATATTGAGAACAATATTCATCCTAAGTATGGGGGGGGGGGGGGGGTATTTCGCTATTCTAGCGAATTTTATCACATTTTACTATCTTATACCCCCGTTTTTAGCCAAAATTTCAAAAATTTTAAAAAAAATTTCACTGGTGCTTCAAAATTTTTGTGGTTATCAGTCCGCCTTGTCTAACCGACAAAAGGGATTGGCTAGTCCAGGAGCAAACGGCTCTTGGTAAAGATATATCAAATCCGTTTACGGCTTGCAATTTGCCCAAAATTGTATGGTACCTCAACTCGCCATATCCCATAAAGCGAATGAGTTGGCTAGCCCGCAAGATTATGGCTTGTGGTAAAGGCAATGGAAAATCCATAATTGGTAATCAGCTCACCAAGATGTTGACTATTCCATCAAGAGTTGGCTAGTCCAGAAGCAAACGGCTTTTGGTAAAGACTAATCAAATCCGTTGACAGCTGGTGGTTTGCTCAAAATCACACGGTTATCAGGTGTACCACAGTTCTCACACCTGGCTACTCCAGAAGTGATGGCTTTTGGTAAAGAGTTTAAAATCCATCAAGTTTTCAAAACAGTTATTGCTAGGGACTAGCAATAGTTTAGTGTGGGGGATTGATGAGTGCTCAAACACTCATCATTTTTGGTTAAATCTGAACTGCAAAACATACAAAAACACTTGGAAATGCATCAAAATACTGAAAATATTTCAAAATTGTGTTTTATATGTTTTAGATGCAAAATGAGCAAAAACAAATGAAAAACGTACAAAGTTTGCAAAATTGGCAGTTTCAGTCCCCCAACTTTCATAAAATTACAAAATTAGTCCCTGGTTATTCAAAATGTGGAAAATTATCACCAAAGGTATTTTTACAATCATAAGTTGTCATATTTTGTCCTTTGGCGAAAAATTGGAAAAGTTTTGGAAATTTACAGTATGGTCCCTGGAGTTTTAGAAATTGGCAGATTTGGTCCCTGGTGGGATATTTTTGAAAGGAAAATCATTTTTTGTCCTTGGAAAATCAAAATGTGTCAGAAATAGTCCTTAGAATGAAAGATTAGTGAAATTACACTTTTGGTCCCCGGAGTTTGGAAATTTGCAAAATTGGTCCCCGAGTGTTTTATCTTGGAAAATTGCAACTTTGGTCTTGGTATTATTCACATGTGGAAACTTTGGTCCTTGTATCAAGTTTGGAAAATTTCACAAACCAGCCCCTGGATTTTCAGATTGTTACAATTTGGTCCCTGTGATTTTGAAACTTAAATAAACCAAACCACCCTTTGTAATATTTATCTAATCCAAAACAAACCCTTACCACCTCAAGCCTGCTCCAAGCCCACCTTATATCTCCCAGGCCCAATCACCAACCTCAGCCCACCTTCCAAAAATATAATACCCCCTGTTTCATATAATCCCAACCAGTCAACCTTTTGACCATCCACCCCCTTCCTTCCCCCACCATCTGCTACACTCCAAACATAAACACCATCATTCCCCTAGGCCTGTTTCACCTCTGAAATACTCAATCTTCCCCCTTTCCTAACCAAACAAGTACTACAAGCCAAGATTACATCCCTGGCATCAAATACCAAGGAAAAATCCAAATTCAATTTTGGCGGCAAAAATGATAAACGGCCAAGATTTGATTAAATCATCCAATGGCTCAAATTGCAAGTGGGAAAAGTGCCCAAGACCCCCTGGAAGCATTATAAATCAAGAGGGAAGGCAAGAAGATGGAATTAGCTAGTTAGTAGGTAGTTCCTAGTTTTAGTTTTAATGTCATTGTAATACAAGTTAGGATTTACAGTGTTGATTTCAGTTTCTCTAGTGTATTTTCATTTACATTAATGTAACTCAAGTTTAATTAATCAAGGTTTCAAGTTTGAATTGCTCAATTCAGTTTTTAGTTAAAATTGCTAAGTAATTTCATTGCAATTTAAGACTTGTAAAAAATTGTTAATTGCTGTTTCTTTGAGCTCATTCATAAGCTCTTATAAGCCCAGTAGACATTAAAGTTTGTTTTACTCCATAATTTCAAAAATACCAAAAAAAATAGGAGAAAATAGTGAAAAATCAAAAATCACAAAAACCAAAATCAAAAAGCAGAATAAGAAAGGAGAAGAAAGAAATGGAAGTATGGTTTAGTACCTTTTGGGAGGTGTTAGGAAAGTTATTTGGTTATTGGTCTTTGGATCTCAGTACTTAGCATTGGACTAGTTATAAGCTATTTCTCCACTTTTTTTGGCTCAATCACTGTTCACTGCTTTATGTGCTTATTTCATGTCAATTATGCTTGTCATGCTCAGTCTGTAGTGTAACATAACTTATTTCAAGTTCAGATAACCATTTGCACATCATTGCTTAAATAAATGTCTCATTTAGCCTAAACTGATTAGTGTTGATTGCTTTTTGAGCACTGCTCATTGGTGAATGATTATTGCTTATTTTGGTGTGTTTAAATCTGGTTCAAACTTATTTGGTCATAATAGCTTCTAAAACTGCTCACTCTCATTGAAAAAAGCAAGTCAGACACCTACCAAGGGGTGTTTGGATTAGCTCTGTTGCTAGTTTTCTTGTTGATGTTCTGTGGTTGTTTTTGTTTTACTAGATTGCACTAGGTTATATTAGCTCAGTTAAGTCCTCAAAATCTAGGTCTTAGTTTCAGAAAGTCAAAATCTTATTTTCCATCTCATTTTATTTTACTGTCAAGAGTTTAGTATCTCTAATCAATCAAATCAGTTCCCAAGTTGTTAGCGCAACTATTTTTGGTTTCATTATAGCTTATTACTACATCAGTAGTCAAATAATCAAGCCTTAAGTTCACTAAAGTCAATTTAGAAGCTAAGAGTAAAAAGTCAAACTTGTTTGTTTTCAGAAATTCCAATTTTTGCATTAATTTTGTAGAATTGTGTGATAGGAGTTATGGATTGAAACTTGTTTCTATAGGTAGTCCCTCAGCTGAACTAGTGAATCCCACACTCACTTAATTTTTGTGATTTTAGCTGTGGACCCCACACCCTCTCAAACTCACTTGCAGGGCAAGCATATGCCCTGCTACAGCTGCTGATACAGTCCAACACCACCACTTGGTGGTGGTTTTCTGGCCACCACAGTGGTCCACAAGCTACCCTTTTTGGTTCATTCAACCCTCCTCCCACCATACTTCAGCCATTGACCAAAGTTTTGACCTTAGGACCTCTGGGACCCACCTGAATTTGCCACATAAGTTTGTCCAATTTTCAGTCCTCAAACAAGTTCCAAGTGCTTATTTTGCTGGCTTATTTGCTTATCCAATGGGCCCCAGTTGCTTTTTATTGCTTAAACATGTTCCCTAAACTCAGTTAAACCAGATTCTACCAGAGTGGGTCCCACTTAAGCTGGTTTGAGCTTATTTTCCACTTTGGTCAACTAAAGTCAACTGTGGAGCCAAAAAGCTCCCACAGTGCTTATTTTTAAGTTGTAAAAATTTTATTTTAACAAAAGTTGTCTTATTTTAGTGTTAAAATAGTTCAGAAAAATAAAATTTTAAAAAATCAAGTTTTAATTTTAAGTGATAGTTTCTATTTAATGTAATTTAATTTTCATTTTCATTTTTAAATTTTTATTAAAGACTTAGCTTTTTTATATTTTTCTTAAATCCCTCTTATATTAAAGTATTTATAGTAATTTTCTCAGATTTTTATTTTGTTATTTAGTATTTATTAGATTTAATATTAGTTTAATTAATACTTAATCAATAATTAAGTTTTAAACAGCATAATTAGTTTTTATTAAGTAAAACCTAGTTTTATATTTTTCCTAGCTTTTATATAGTATAATATAATTTTAGAAATTTTTCTAGAATTTTTACTGTTCATTTTCTATTTTTTATAATTTAAAATAGTTTAATTAGGTAATTAATATTTAATAAGTAATTAATTAATATAAAAACCACAAAAAGACAAAAATACATATTTTTAGTGTTAAAACTTATTTTTAGTTATTTTATAATTTTAGAAATTTTATTTTCATTTTTCTAGTACTTTAATAATATTATCTTGTATTTAAGTATTTTAAATATTAATAATTAGTTTTAATTAGTATTTAATTAATATTAAATAATCAAATAGTGTAAAAATTTATTTTCTTTTTCTAAAAAATTTCTTTTACCCTTAGGTTTGTAAAAAGGTCATTTTCACCCCTGGGGGTTTTCCGATTTCATTTTTCACGTTTTATTTTGTACGTTTACGTTATTTAAAACGTGAACGTACGCGTTTTTAGGTTTTAAATGTTTCTGGTTTTTCCAACTTTCCAGTCTTGTTTATATAGCTTATTTAAGCTATTTCTTCATATATTCCTTGGTTCAAATAACTCACAAACCTTTTCCTTTCCAAATTCACCCGATCATAGACCCGTTTGATAACCATCACACCTCGTCGGGACATAACGACCCGGGGAAACCCTATACTTCCACGGAGCATTGACTCTAGGCAGTTTGACCTTGTTGACCATCACCTGGTTAATTTAGGTTGACCGTTTGGTGCCAATCAGAGAGTTTAAAATGTCATTTAAAGTCCTCAGAGATTCATCAAAGTTGCAAGATTAGTCCTTGATCAAAGTTTGGAAGTTTGGCAACTTCAGTCCCTGCATTTTTTGGAAATTACACAAATGGTCCCTTGGAATTTTAATGAAAAAAAGACAACAAAAGGTCCTCCATGATTCTGAGATTGACAACTTAGGTCCTTGGAATAAACTTTGGAAATTTACAAAATTAGCCCCTGGAAATTATAGCATTACAAAATTGGTCCTTGCCTTACAAATAATACTACTCTTATACTAAAACCAAATCCAACAGCCCATCACCCAAACAATATCCAAAGCCCAAAACCTGTGCACCCGGCTTGTTACTACTTAACCCGGTCAAACCCATTTAACCCGGTCAACAGGTCAACAACTAATAAAAATACCCACAATCCCAATTCCCGCCCCCCATTTTTATTTTTTACCCAGAAAATACACTATTCCATGAACCCTAAAAAAACCCCACTCTCCAATTACCTCCAATTACCCCGTGTGGGTAATAATTACCCTGTCATTTGGCTTCTAGAAGATGACAGCAAGGACAGAGAATGTCAGGGAATGTCAGGAGGGGATACGTGGACCAATAAGAGAGCACACGGAGGATAGGTCTCAATCAATCATTCAATCCAAGGGTGGATATTTGTGCGTTTGATGAAAGAAAGAATGAAGGGACCTGATTCACACAAAGAAACACAAGTCTAGATGCTTCTACTCAAACCCTAGCAGGCTCTCCTCAAGTATAAATACCCCCATCCTCCTCAGTCATGAGTGTGTAGGTTTTTAATAAAATTTAAGCTTTCTGTTTTAAGTCTTTATTGTAATTTTCATTTAAAAGCATTGTACTCAATTTCCTATTATTAATAAAATTTTTATTTCAGTTTTTATTATATTGTCTTAATTTTAGCTTATTCTAATTTTCTGTTATTAGTTTAGAATCATAATTTCACTTATATATATATATATATATATATATATATATATATATATATATATATATATATATATATATATATATATATATATATATATATATATATATCAGAAAAATAAAAATATTGTTTAAATTTCTTGTTTAAGTTTCAAATTAATTGTGTTTGGTTTTATGATAACTCATATAAGCTAACTAATAGCTTTTGTGAAGTTTATTCTGTCATTTACTCAAAAAACATAAAAGTCAACTCTGGTCAACTGATACAGCTTATTCAATAAGCTGAGCTTATTAGGAGTATAGGCAGCCAAGAAGGAGTCCACTTGGCCTGTCAAAAGACAGGCAAGCATAGTGAACCCCCTCTTTTCATGCTGAGGGGGATTTGGTTTGTAAGATCTCATTTACTTTTATCTTTGAATTACATTAGTAGATTAATCAGTAGTATAGCTTTGTTTGTTATTAGTTTCTATTTTATAGTACTTGTTGCATCATTCTATTGTTCTGTATTAGCTTAATTCCTCGTTGTTAGTCATTAGTTTGGGGTTATTTGATAGCTTCTGTCATACTTAGCAGATCTGTGTTTTTGTTGAGTATTGGAATTGATACTTGTTTTTCTGTGTGGAATTGAGTCTCTTGGATCTCTATAAGCACTAATTTTGTGGTTTGGCTTGAGTATTCATTGAATTGAGGTTTTGTTGATACATATATTAGTGTAGTTAGTCATATAGGGGTGTTTGGTTTAGATTGGGTTGCTGGTTTTAGTAGTGTTTCATAGGTTAAATTTTATTTAGACAAATCACTTAGGTTATAAGTAGAATTAGTTAAGCATTAGTCAATAGGTTATTTTATTAAATAGTCAAATTAGCTTTTCATTTGCATTACAGTTAGGTCTTTGGTTGGATAATCTCAATAGTAGTTGCTTATTAGTATTATATAGCTTAATCTAGTTCAATTATAGTTTAACATTATATCAGTAGTAAATTAAGGCCAATTAAAATTCATAGTAGTCAAAATCTCATTCAAATTCAAAAAGTCAAAGTTAATTTCTACTCAAGTCTTGACAGATTTTTGTAAGTAGTTGTAGGGTTCATTTGTGATTGGAAATACTTGTGGTTTGCTGATTTAAGAACTTTAGCAGCTTAAGAAACAATTGCACAAAGAAAAATCAAGTTTGAAATTTATTTGCTTATTGGAAAAGCACTTTGTAGTTGACTGTTTGGCTCATAATTTTGCCCTGCACCACAGGTTTGTAATAGTTTTGGGTAACTAGTTAGGCTAGCAAATAGGTGATTAAGTGATTTCTATTGGTGTTTTAGTGTTCTCAGCTGGTCAGAGAAGCAATTGCCCCCATAAGCTCACTTTCTTAAGCTTATCTAACCTGCTTATTTGCTTGTCTTATTGGGTGGTTGGCCTAGGATCTGTTTCAACTATTAGGGCTGCATTTGATTATTATTGATCATATTCTGAGATTGGTGGTTCATTTAAGTTCATTAGCACCTAAAATAGTGTTTCTCATCAAGCATTTGCCATTTGCTTCATCTGTGTGCTTATTGCTTATTTCATTTTGCTTATTTGAACCTGTTTTGAGCCCTATCTGTGTTTCTGAGTGTGATTTGGCTTTAGTCCTTTTCATTTAAGCTTATTTAAGTCCAAAAATCATCTGGTCAACTTTTGGTCAAACTACTTATCAATAAGCACTTTCTTATAAGCTTTTTCAAAGCAAATAGCACTTCCAGTGCTTATTTACAACTTTTTAAATTTTTCCTAGCTTTAGAATAATATTTTAGAATTTTCCTGAATTTTTCAAATTTTTCTGAGTTCATTTACTATTTTTCTTTTTTTATTTTCATTTTTAAGCAATTTTTATTACATTTTAATTACCAAAAATTTCAAAAAAATCAGAAAAAGCCACGAAAAAAAATCCAAAAATAATTTAGAAATTTATTTTCATTTATTTTAGATTTTTAGAAATTAATTTTGCATTTTTCCTATTTATTTTCTATTTTTTTGTTAATTTTTAATTAGTTTAAATACTTTTAAAGTCCCAAAAATTACATTAAAAGCCAAAAAAAAATTAATTTTTAGTTTTAAAATTACTTTTTAGTTATTTTATAATTTTCAAAATTTATTTTTCATTTTTCTCACATTATTTGCATTTTCTTTTAATTTTTAATTAGTTAAATTAGTTTTTAATTCATAATAATTAAATAAAAAGTCAAAAAAATATTTTTCTTTTTCTTAAAATTTTCATTTATCAATTTTAACTTTTGAAAATTATTTCCAAGTCCGTAGGAGTAGTGTAGCTTAAAAGTTGCGTTTTATTTTGTACGTTAATGTTTATTTTACGTTTTAGCGTACGGTTTCAATTTTACGTTACGTTTCTAGTTGCCTTATTTGAAATACGTGCTTAAATGATTATTTGTGCTTCATTTGTGATTTCATTAGTATAATCTCATTCAAATCACTTTTTACCACTTTCACGACACGTTTCACGAACCGGGAATTCGAAATTCCATTCATCCTTCACACGGACTACGACCTCGGGTTATCCGTATTTCTTTGCGGATCTCTTGAGTAATACTTATACTATAATATATATTGATTTTCATGAATCATGCATCATCACTTTTATAGTATTCATCCATTTGTGTATTAGTTGAGAATATTGGATAGATAGAAGTAAACATAAGGAGTTAGGCTAGTAAGGTGTATAGGTAGAGAAGTTGTGAATTAATTGTGGTGTGCAAGTAGTATAGGTGTGAAGAAGAAGTAGTGTGATTAGGTAGTGCTTAAGAGTGAAGAAGTTGTGTAGAATTGTGAAAAAGGTGTGACGAAGTTGTAGTGTGATAATTCGTGTGTAAGGTTTTCTCCGCCATAAGGGAGCTTGTTGACATAGTGAAGAAAACTCTCGAGTTAGGTGCTCGGGGAGTGGAGTAGGGCAAGGAAGGTGTCCTTGTAGCCGAACCACTATAAATCTCTTGTCTCGCGGTTAGATCTTTCCATCTCTTACTTATTATCTTGCTTATATCGTTATTACTTTTGTAGACGTAGACGTATATATATTGTTGCTCATATAGTGCTAGTGTTGATTTCACATAAAGATCAAACAAAAGTTTCATTAATAAAACAAAGTTTTTACAATCAAACTAAAAAGGTAACATACATATAATTGATCATTTTGATCAAGTATAGTTTTCATACAAAATATAATTAAGGATTACAAAATAAACATTTACTTACTTATCTCTCGTATATAGCTATAATTGTTTATGTTATGCTTGTGTTGATTTCACATACTTAGCTTACATTATTATTATTGTTCATACTTAGATATAGTTGTTCATGTTGTTCAAGATTTGAGTTCACATAAGATCGAATCAAAGTTTTAAAAGTAAACAAGGTTTTAAAACTAAACTAAGTTTTCATAATAAAATAAAAAAGACATAAAACTATTCAACCCCCCTTCTAGTTTTCCACAACACCCTCACCCAACACCTTAAATCCCTAAAAGACCCAAATTACCCTTTTCCGAAACTTAATTGCCAAATCATTTTCAAAAAAAAAAACCAAAACCATTTCTCAAAATAAAAACCAAAAACATTTTGACCACACTTACTAGTATTTTTGTTTTTATTATTATTATTATTATTATTATTATTATTATTATTATTATTATTATTATTATTATTATTATTATTATTATTATTATTATTATTATTATTATTATTATTATTATTATTATTATTATTATTATTATTATTATTATTATTATTTATTTTATTATTATACTAATATGATTTTTTTTTTACCTAAACTAATTTTTATTACTTAAATCTAAAAACTAATACTAACCTAAAACTTACTAATCCTAATACCACTACTAATGATAATCTACTACTAATCCTAGTCCTAAACCCAAATCCTAAAATGCTACAACAAGCCCAACTCACTTCCCACTAAACCTTGGCCCACTCCTTCCACCACTTAGTCCAAAACACAACCTTTAACCCGATCCACCCTCAACCCAGTAACCACAAATACTAAACCCTACAACCCCCGTTTCTATCCATTTGACCACCCAAAATCAAAAACGCGCTCTGCTCCCCTTCCCTCCAAAACAGAATCAGACAAACACCAGTCACTATCTCCATGGTTATCACCACCCATAAACAGCCAAACCCTCACATGATACTGTTCCCTCCGCTCCTCCACGCTGGCAATCCCCACATAGCCTAAAATTTCATCCACGGTTGAGATTGTTTGATTGGGGACCAAGATAACATCAAGGGCTGTGATTGGTATTAAAGAAACACAAAAAGGATGCCAAGCTGTCTCTCTTCTTAGTGAACAAACACAACAACAAGAAGACAAGTGACAAAAAAACCCCTAGGCTCATTAGTATAAAAAGAAGTCTTCTCTCACATTTGTAACTGTCCAATTCTTCATGCTTTTAGAAGAGTTTTGACCAATTTTAATGCTTTCCTAAGTTTTTCAGTTGTAATCTTCAATTAAATTTGTAATTTCTATTTATTTAATGAAAATTTCTAGTTTTTCTTTCATATTCTTGTCAAATTTATTTATTTCAAGCTCTTAAATTTCGAAACCCCTTTTTACTGTTATACAATTGTTTTCAAGCTTTCTTAAGCTCTTTTGGATGTTGTTTAACATATGCAAGCAATCCTTTTTGTTTCAAGTTCACAACAGTTTTCAAAAACTCAGTTTATAAACTTAAGGTACTGTTTGGCAACACCCCTTTTCAGCTCAAACTCATTTCTTTTCTTTATGCTTGAACTTAGATCAGCTGTAGTTTAGTGTTTTTAATGTTTCTAAAGTAGCTTTAATTAAATTCTAGTAGATTTATAGATTTTTAATTAGTTTCTTAAAAATCAAAATCCGTTACTGCCTAGAAATCTAGATAGGGTAGAATTTAGTTTAAACCATCTTTAGTGGTTGTTATTGCTTTAGATAGGTTCATGTTAGGATATAGAACTTTTTAGACATCTGGTCCTTAGCTTTCTTAGGTCTAACTCACACCATTTAACCCATTTGCATAACCACTGCATAACAAGTACCCCTAGTCCACAGCCACTTTGATTTGCATTTTTTATTTCTTTGTTATAAGCTCTCATGTTCTGAAATTTGGTACTATTGATCTTTGCTAGCTTGTTTATAAGCTAGTATTTTTAGTTTAATTTTTAGATTTTTGTTGCTGCTTATTTAGACCTCCATGGGCCTTAGATGATTTTTGTTTTACCTTATTGCAGCCCATTTAGTTTTGTTTGCTTATGCTTATGCTTATGCTTTTAGGTCTTTCACTTACTGCTTTTCATGATCCCCTTTGCTTATTTTAGGTTCTCCCTTAGTGCCCTTAGTTCCTTGTTCCCCTAGGATAGCTTATAACAGTTTCCTATTAGCTCTTATTTTAGCATAATTTTTCTTTTTAAGCCTTTAGCATAGCTTATATGTATATTGTCCCTTATTTGCTTCTCTATCTGCTTAATTATCTAGTTTTAAAATAAGTTATAGTTAAGAAAGTTGTTCATCTTCATGTGTTTTATATGTTTGTTGAATAAAGTTAAAAAAAAAAAAAAAAAAAAAAAAAAAAAAAAAAAAAAAAGAAAAAAAAAGTTTTGTAAAAAGGGTGTTGCCATGGGTCGAGCCTGGGTTACCCAGTTTACTCAGCAAAATCCCACAACACCTACACCATTTAAACTCTTTTGTTTTACTTGTTAGCAATTGCAAGTTTTATTTATTTAAACCACTTTAATTTTCTTTTACCTTTTAGCTTATAAGTCTGTCACAGCTTATTCTAGCTTAAATATTGTAGCTTGTTCATGTTTTTCATTTTTCCTAGGCTTAATATAGTTTAATATAATTCCATAAAAAAATTCACAATTTTCTAAATAGATTTATTATTTTTTAGGATTTAATTTAGTTTAAATAGATTTAAGTTCATAATAAAAAATTAAAAACTCAAAAAAATATTTTTCTTTTTCCAAAAATTTTCTTTTGTCATTTGGTATGTAGGAAAACTATTTTCATGCCCATAGGACTAGTGTAGCTTTAAATTCTCCTTTTATTTTACGCACTTACGTAATTTTTAAATAAAACGCACGGTTTTTAATTTAGGTTATGTTTTTGGTTCTTTTAAGTTTCGTTTAGCGTTTTTACAATTTTCTAAGTAGTTTTTTTTTTCTTTTTTTCTTTTTTTTTTCTTTTTTTTTTCTTTTTTTTTAATTTCAAATTCGTAGTTTAAATTTAGGTAATTTCCTTTCTATTTACGTTTTTAAATTTCACACGTTACGTTTTAGATTTAGATTACATTTTAGTTTAATTTTGCATTACGTGCTTTCTTTATTAGTTTATTTGCGTTATTTTGAGTTATTATTTGCTTCAATTAGTTTAGAAATCCAAATCTCTTCTTTATACCTCATTCACATCACCCGATCACGAGTCGAGATTCAAGTTTCCATTTCACACCTCGTCGGGACTTAACGACCCTGGAAACACTATACACACCGGAGCACATACACTAGGGTTGACTATATTATCCATCCTTGGTTAAGTGATTGATCTGAGCGTATCAATACATGGATTCATCCTTACTACATTGGACAAATGTTTGACGTACAAAAGTCAAACAATGTCAATTGGTTATTTTTATTGTTACAAGGTTGTTACAATCTCAATTAGTCAAACATGATCAATTAGAGTAATGAAGAACGGCAAATAAGGATAATTAAGCTTAATCATTTTCCATTACATGTTAAATGAAAAAAGAAAATGTACATGAAACAAAAGTTACACATTCTTAAGACCTAAACAACCAATTTTGGAGATTTCTCCGAGTCAAAGGCCTTATGTGCAGCTTCGTAATCCAAGCCATCCAAGGCCACATAATCATACTCCTCTTCATCTTCAGGCAAGCACGCCTTGGTCCGACCATACTCCTTTTCATCTTTAGCAAGCTGAAGCAATGCTTGTTTGCTTGCTTTTTTCTTTTTTTATACAGTCCACCACTGCAACCACACATTCACATCCCATTGCTCTTCTTTGCCTGCACATAATATACCATTATTAAAGATTAAAAAATGACAATATGTATAACAGATTAGGCATTGAATGATTAAAGTATTTGCAGCAGTATCTCAAAGAAATGCATAAGTAATTTATAGATACCTTTACCTGATTCTCCACTGTTTGAAGACTCTCCTTGAACACGTTTTTTCCTGAAATGGAAGACACATTAGATTACTAATATATACAATTTGGTGAAAGATATATTATTGAATCTTTACATCACTAATCTATTAACATACTTTGAGTTTTGCTTACTTGAAGCACCTTCGGATCTCTTTCTGTTTCCTGACATACTGTATGATACTTTGTTGCAGGTTTTTTTAAGCCTTTGGTAAGAAACGATTCGTGATGTGTGTGATACATGGAAATGAGTATAAAAAAGGGATTTTGGAATTCAAAACGTCCAATTGCAGTTTCCAAGATGCAGGTGTGAATTGAAATCATAGGAGGGAACTTTAGACTCATTAGCATTTAATGTGTTTTTTTCAAACTGTTTATGTTGAAGTTGATTATGTTTGTTACATCTTAATGAAGTGATTAATTATTTGTCATATGTGTTGATGTTGATTATGTTTGTCACATCTTAATGAAGATAATATGTGAAGAAAACAGATATACATGGTGGTACTAAAAGGAAATTAATCCCTGTACAATAATATGTTAAACACAAACTTCATTACACTAATCATATACTCCATAATATACTAATTAATTGCATCACAAAACTTAAAACCATCAACAAATTGAAATACAACACAAATTCATCCAAAAATCCGTTTTGAAACTTATAGTTAAGCGGATAGGTTGCATTAGCAACAAATTTAAATAGACATAGAACTACATAAACCATCCTATATATGACACTAGATAAACCATCCTATCAACCTACATCGTTTACTACATAACATTGTCTTCGGATAAACCCATATGGTTCATCCTACATCAGCTAATTACATACAATTGTCTAGTGACAAACCCATTTGGTTTATCATACATCAGATACTTACACAAAGTTTATCCAACTTACAAAAACTTTCAAAAATTGTTTCAACCTCAACATACATAAAACCATCAATAACCATCAACACACATCAAACCTTAAAACTCTTTGGGACCTGTTTGTGTCATCAGTTAAAAAGAAGCGGACCCTTGCAGCTACACCAAAGCCGGTTTCCTGCCTCAACTCACTGAAACCAGAGCATGAAACAATTGACACCTTCCTCCTCACCTTCCCTCGACCAGGTACCACCACTGTTCTCTCACGTACTTCAAATACTTTATATATTATTTGGTGCTTCACAACAGCGACAGAGTACCCATACAAGTTGTACTTGTGCACAATTGTTGATGGTATAGTCTGTTACAAAATGTACAAAACTTAGCATTAGTTTTTTGGGGGTTTTTCTAACACACATTATGATCTATCAATCATCCTATCAGACACACAATATCTCAGACAAATTAAAATGAAAATGCTACAAGTGTGTTACTGCTGCTGCATATTAAGCTTATTAAGGATAAGTCTGCTTATGGAATTCAGTGCTGCTAGTACTAAGTTACAACTGCTATAGTTTGATAGTTGTCTAGTTTGATGGTATAGTCAGTTACAAAATGTACAAAACTTAGCATTAGTTTTTTGGGGGTTATTCTAACACACATTATGATCTATCAATCATCTTATCATACACACAATATCTCAGACAAATGAAAATGAAAATGCTACAAGTGTGTTACTGTTGTGCTGCATATTAAGCTTATTAAGGATAAGTCTGCTTATGGAATTCAGTGCTGATAGTACTAAGTTACAACTGCTATAGTTTGATAGTTTTTTACTTTGTAATCTCATTGAAATTGTAGCATAACAATTTGACAAACTATCAAAGTTTTCAAGACACTTACAAGTCGTCCATCTCTCCATAAGCATGCAGTCAGTGTTCTATAGAATGCCCTATCTTCTTGGTCATGGACAGTGTGAAACGACCATTTGCACATCCAATTCATCCGTCGGGGTTAAAAATCTGAATTTAATAATACAAAATGAGTAAGTTACAGATAATCCAAAATGTTAGACAGATATCATATACTTGATGTAGTTAAAGATAATAAAGGAAAAGATACCATAGTCATGTGGTTGGTAACACAGGGCATTCATGGCAATATTGGTGCTGTATGTCTCCACAGTTGTGATGACCCCTCCATCAGGTTCAAACAACATCACATTATATTCCTGGCCCGGGACAACCTGAGTAAAAATATCCACTGACCAGGGCTCATATTCAAGTCTCGAACAAGTGTCAACCAACCACAGCCATACAAGAAAGAGTGGACTTATCGAACATAGATGATCACTGGCCACCCTAACATTATAGTCAGTCGTGTTAGTGGAAACCACGACTGAACAGTAGGGGTTGGACCATCCAAATATCTTAGAAAGTCTTCCTGCAACGACTACTTAAGCAGAGATATGTTGTCACATGCACTAAACATCTCCAAAATGGGGCACTCTCGGGTTCATAATTGTGAAATCATTCCACCTCGCTCCCTCAACAACACACTTTAATTCTGAGACTCTCCTTACACGAACTTTCCATTTAACCCCCCCCCCCCACACACACAGTTAACTAAGTAAATAAAACCATTGGCATGATAGGAACCTCCTAGAACATAATCATTATGTAGTTCCTATATACAAAAATTAATTTTTAACCATTGTGAATTAAATACTAATTAAACTAGTTTCTTAGAGAAATAATAGCTTGTCAATAATGATGTTAACTTACAAACTCATCCAAAACATGTTGAGAATTGTCCACAGAGCAAATAATTGATTACCAAACCTAGTTACTGCATTAACGATTAAGGTTACAAGAAAATGCAAATACCGTTTGAATGAAGTAAAAAACAGTAATTTGGTTACCTGGTACGTGTGTTTTTTGAAGAATCACGACTGCTAAGCTCCGATTGTATTGTTTAAGATATTGGGTTGAAAGAAGATACAACGTTTATGTGTGTGTGATTTTGTTAATGTTAATGTTAATGTGTTAAACACGACTTAGTTTGGTTATTTACAAAAAATGTCCTCGTCGATTTTCGTGCAAATGAGGTAGATGAAGTGTGTTAAAGGCGGGAACAGTGAAATGATGTAACACCCCCTAATTTTAAATGCGGCAGCGGAATAGAAATTAGGGTGTTACGGTGAGGATCGAAGTCATAATGATAGAAAACGGCTCGAAGAGACGTTTTAAAACATAATTTCATTTATAAATATTTGAAATACAATAAGTCCTTATCAGAGTATTATAAAAGCTTGATGTTTTGAACTAAATCAAACATCATTTATTTTACATCATTATTTAAATAAAGTAATCATAATTTGAAGATTTTTGCCGCCCGTTTCATGCTTGCTTCCCCTGTTAAATACCTGAGATACATGCTTAAAAGTCAACAAAATTGTTAAGTGAAATTATAGAGTTTGAATTTAATAATCATTTTGATACACAAGTAAGATTGTATTGGAAAATACAATCAGTTTGAAAACATTGATATTGCAGTTCATATATTGCACTAAGTCTCATGACACGCAAACGTTAACAAATACCGTAAACGGCGGGTGTTTATCAAATCAATGATAAATTTGCCCTCGTGTAATAGGTGATTTGCCAGTTCCTATTTTTACTCAAATATAATTATCACGACTAATACAACTAACCACATGCATAATGGCATTCCGTCAAGTATTAATGGGACAGGCTGTCAAACCTTAAATAGATCTATTCATTATATTCGCGTTCACCGCAGTGATTAATGGCTCATGAATAAGGGTCTTTTGGCAATATCTAACTTAGGCATATATCAGTCAGGAAAGCATACAGAAAAATACTTGCGATCTATTTATAACATGTATCCCCCTCACGGAGTTTTGAAAATAATTAAATGTGAGGCTATGACTCACCTTGATTTATACTGAAAATGAAGAAAATAAAGTCGGATGAATTTATGAAAACGGCTTCGAATCACAACCTGATAAATAAATTTATCTAAGAACTTGACCAAAAACTATTCGGTAATTATGAAGAAAATAACGAATATTAGATATTCGTTATGACGAAAAATGATGTGCAGTGAAAATCTTGTGATATGCATGATATGACAAAATATGACTTTTAAAATTATCCATCGAAGTTTTTCCTTTTTAATCATAAGTAAAATCTTAACTTTTTTTAAAATATCGTTATATATATTATTAATGTTACGTTAAATAATATATATATAAATAAAAAAAAAATTTTAACATGATATGAAATAAATTGACGAAAAATAGAAAATAAATAAGAATGATAAATAAGTTACGTTTAGTCTTTGTCTCCTTTTCCAATTTTACCATTTTTACACTAACGATACTTGCGTTACACCGTTAGTCCTTTTTATATATTTTTCAACTATTGTCTTCTACTTTGTCCAATAATCAATACTAACCTTCTAATATTAATTTTTATCACATTTTAACCTTAGATTTCTGTATTTACAGGTTTAGTCCTTTATTTTCAATATTTACACATTTAGTCCTTCTAGGTGTCGTCGCGTTACATTTTTAGTCCAATTTTGCAAAAATAATTATTAAACTTTTCTAAAAAATTTCCGTAGCTTATTTATTTAGTAATAAGCTTATTTTAACTGCTTATTTATTCAAAAGCTTATTTTTTTAGCGTATGGGCCTGGAACGATTTAAACTAAGGCCCGTTAAGATTTTTGGAGACGGGGCATAGAAAAAGTTTTGGGCTTGGCTTTGGACCAGTTTTATGATTCTAAACACATTTCTTATAGGCCCAGTGGGCTTACAGATTTTAATTACTTAATAGGCTTTAGTTAAGCCCAGTCGACAAAAATAAGATTTTTAGTTTCAAATTTTGGTTTGAAAACCGGTTCATGTCATTTCAAAATGGATCGATTAGGATGTCAAA
Source organism: Artemisia argyi (assembly GCA_030686995.1). Taxonomy (NCBI): domain Eukaryota; kingdom Viridiplantae; phylum Streptophyta; class Magnoliopsida; order Asterales; family Asteraceae; genus Artemisia; species Artemisia argyi. The sequence goes on along the minus strand of CM060709.1, from coordinate 99,790,817 downwards.
ACGTGATTATTTTTACAAGTTTTTTACATGAAAATGTTAGCTTGCTAGGTGGTCAATGGCGTCGTGAAAAAATATGGTGCTATCGTTAATTGAAATTTTAAGTTATACATGTGTTTTGTGACATGTTTGGATCGGTATTATATTTTGAAAACTTAGAATTATTTACTAAGTGTTATACTAAATTTCATACGATGGATGCAATTTGAAATGGATGTGTGATATGCTTGAAACATTACAACTAAAGTGAATGGTGTGTGCTACGTGATTCCTAGGCCTTCCAAGATAGAGGCTAATCACGTTTCGTGTACTAAAAATAAATATATACGTGTGATTCATGTGCAAAGTGTAGACGTTCGAAACAAAATACACAAAGTGCATGACTATATCATAACGTATGAAATGGATTAGAAACAAGTGTAGGAAACTTACAAACACCTTAAAGGTGATCAAGAGTCGAGATAGGTAGAAAGGGAACACAAGAAATCACGTCTAAGCTATATAACCCAAACGTTATATAATATTTCAAACCCGATTTCTTTTCCTTGCTTCCAATATTATACCTTACGACTTGTAAGTATTATGAAAAGGATTTGAAGGTCGAACAATTGCAGCTAAAGAGTTTAGAAATGAATGAGAGTAGTATGCATGCAAGGACGTACATATATATACTAATATATAACGTTTTAGTAGAGAAATTCAATTTAACTTCTTCGTACTATTGCATGTCAGTAACTAGGCTCATAGATGAACATATTATATTGATTTAGGGAGCATTGTGAGAGCACAAAAGAAGGGAGATGTTGGGTGAATCATACCCTATGTCGACCATGCAATTTTCCTTATATACGATTTACAAAATCGTACATAACTTATTTATACATGATCATCTTTAACATTTGAGCTTAGAATCATCTTAGGAATAATATTAGGAACAATTAGAAACAAACTAGATTCAAAACGGTTAAGTTTTGAATATAGTCTAAATCGATTTGGGTTTGCTAGAGTCGAATACTTTGCCTCTTAAAAACGTATCAAAACTCAACGTATAGACGTGAGACTTGATACACTAATTGTTGGCTAGTAGGTTAACGAGATGGGAAAATAAAATACGTAGGTCGTGTAGAAGATTTAAAAATAAAAGATGTGTTTTGGGGAGGGTGTGAACTTATTCGAACGGATGAAAATTAATAAAAATAAATTTTGGGCTTTGTTTCGTGGGCTTAGGAATAGAGGTTAAGGTTTGGGCCGAAGGTAATTAAGGGTCCGGTTTGATTAATTAGGATAATTAAGGATTTTAATTATATTTACTAAATATAATTAGGATTAGGATTTAGGTTTAGAATTTAATGAAACGTTTAAGTTTCGTGTAATGTGTCGAGGATTAATTCCGTCATTTCGTAAATTATATTATTTTGTGAAAATCGCCAAAATAATATAATAAGAAAAATTTTAAATTTTTCCGAGAAAATGGGAATTAGAAATTATAGCGAAGGATTATTTATTTATTAACGATTTAATTACAAGAAATTTTTACAGGGTTCTACAGTACCCACTTGTCATTCTGAATTTCGTCCCGAAATTCGATTTTAAGAAATCTAACAAGTGCATTCTATGAAAATAAGTGTGGATATTTCTCACGGAATCTATCTTCTCTTTCCCATGTGTAAGTCGGTCCTCGCTTAGAGTCCCGTCTTACTTTCACAATGGGGATATGATTCTGTTTGAGTTGTTTTATCTCTCTATCCATTATTTCCACAGGCTCTTCTGTGAACACTAGTTTGTTGTCCAATCTAATCTCTCTTAGTGGAATGATGAGAGTTTCGTCTGACAAACATTTCTTGAGTTGGGATACGTGAAACGTAGGGTGTACCCTACTGAGTTCATCCGGAAGTTCTAACTTATAAGCAACTGAACCAATTCTCTCCAGAATTTTGAATGGTCCAATGTACCTCGGATTTAACTTTCCACGTCTTCCAAAGCGAATCATTCCTTTCCATGGCGAAACCTTCAACATGACTTTGTCTCCTACTTGAAATTCCATAGGCTTTCTCCTGACATCAGCATAACTTTTCTGTCTGTCACGAGCAGCTTGCAAGCGTTGCTTGATTTGGAATATCTTCTCTGTAGTATCATGTATTAGCTCTGGTCCGGTAAGTTGCGTATCACCAACTTCTGTCCAACAGATTGGTGATCTGCACTTTCTTCCGTACAGTGCCTCAAAAGGTGCAGCCTTTATGCTGGCATGGTAACTGTTATTGTACGAGAATTCAACTAATGGCAAGTGTCTATCCCAACCTTTTCCGAAATCAATCACACATGCTTGGAGCATGTCTTCCAAGGTTTGGATTGTTCTCTCACTTTGTCCATCGGTTTGCGGATGATAAGCGGTGCTCATATCTAACCTAGTACCAAGAGATTTCTGTAGCGATTCCCAAAATCTTGAGGTGAATCGGCTATCTCTATCAGAAATAATAGATATTGGTACCCCATGTCTAATTACAATTTCCTTAAAATACAACTGAGCGAGTGTTTCCATCTCGTCAGTTTCCTTGATTGGTAGGAAATGTGCATACTTGGTTAATCGATCGATGATAACCCAGATTGTGTCTAATCCAGTCGAAGTCTTTGGTAATTTGGTAATAAAATCCATTGTGATTCTTTCCCATTTCCAGACCGGAATTTCTGGTTGCACGAGTAATCCTGATGGTTTCTGAGTCTCTGCTTTTACTCTAGAGCAGGTTAAACATTTACCAACGTACTCGGCGATATCAGCTTTCATATTTAGCCACCAATAATTCTTCTTAATATCTTGGTACATCTTATTGGAACCGGGATGAATAGAATATTTGGATTTATGAGATTCATGCATAATAAGGTCTCGAATACCTCCAAAGAGAGGAATCCAATATCTTTCCTTAAAACATAACATTCCATCATTTCTTCTCACAAATTCTTTTTCATTATTTGGCATTCTGTCAACCTGATCTTCCAGGTTTGACCTTCTGTCAATTTTCTCATATTTCCGGTTTTCTTCTTGTAGAGCTTCCGTTTGAGCTTTGATAATTTGAGCGGGAAGTGGCGAATGAATTGTCATTCCTAGAGATCGAACTCTAAGAGGTTTAATTCTATCTTTTCTACTCAACGCATTGGCTACTACATTCGCTTTACTAGGGTGGTAACGAATTTCACAGTCGTAGTCATTGAGTAATTCTAACCATCTTCTTTGCCTCATGTTTAGCTCCTTCTGATCTAGTATATGCTGTAGACTCTTGTGATCGGTGAAAACCATACACTTTGTACCATATAGGTAGTGTCTCCATATCTTAAGAGCAAAAACTACTGCTCCTAATTCTAGATCATGAGTGGTGTAGTTTTCTTCATTCTTCTTCAGCTGTCGTGAAGCATAGGCTATAACTTTGTCTCTTTGCATTAGTACCGCACCTAAACCATGATGAGATGCGTCACAATACACTACAAAGTCCTCATTGCCTTCTGGTAATGCTAATATTGGTGCTTCACAAAGCTTCTGTTTCAGCAGTTGAAATGCTGACTCTTGCTTCTCTTCCCAGTTATACTTCTTGTTCTTCTGGGTTAGTTCCGTCAATGGTTTTGCAATCTTTGAAAAACCTTCTATAAATCTCCGGTAATAACCAGCGAGACCTAAGAATTGACGAATCTCAGTTGGGGAGGTGGGTGACGTCCAACCTTTAACTGCTTCTATCTTTGCGGGATCTACGTGGATACCTTTGTTGTTGATGATATGGCCTAAAAATTGAACGGTAGAAATCCAAAAATCACATTTGGAAAACTTAGCGTACAACTTTTCCTTCTTAAGTAACTCTAAAATAGTCCTTAAGTGTTCGGATGCTCTTCTTTGTTGCGCAAATAGATTAAAATATCATCAATGAACACAATAACGAATTTATCCAAGTATGGTTTGCATACTCGGTTCATTAAATCCATGAATACAGCTGGTGCATTGGTAAGACCAAATGACATCACTTGAAATTCATAATGTCCGTATCGTGTTCGAAAAGCTGTCTTGGGAATGTCCTCTTCCCTAACTCTTAATTGATGATATCCTGATCTTAGATCGATTTTTGAGTGAACACTTGATCCTTGTAATTGGTCAAATAGATCGTCGATCCTTGGTAATGGATATCGATTCTTCACCGTGAGTTTGTTCAACTCTCTGTAATCGATACACATTCGGAACGTTCCATCTTTCTTTTTGACAAAAAGGATTGGTGCTCCCCAAGGGGATGAACTTGGTTGAATGAAACCTTTATCTGATAGTTCTTTTAACTGTTCAGATAATTCTTTCATTTCGGAGGGTGCTAATCGATATGGTGCTTTTGCAACGGGTGCTGCTCCAGGCACTAAATCGATTCGGAATTCTACTTGACGAGTTGGTGGGATTCCAGGTAAGTCTTCGGGAAATACATCAGAAAATTCTCTTACAACTGGCACTTCATCAAGTTGTTTCTTCTTTTCTTTTGTTTCTCCTCCCGTTACTTGGATTTGAAATACATGGCATCCTTTGCTTATGTATTTCATCGTCTTGGCGTACGAAATGATATTGAAAGAAGTTTTAGGTTTATCACCTTGGATGATTAAGGTTTCACCGTCGAATGGAATTTGGATGATTCTGGCACGGTGTTTAGATAACCAATCCATACCAATGATGACATCAAAACTTCCCAATTGAATGGGCATAAGATTGATAGGAAAAGATTTATTTAGAAGGGTTAAGGTGCAATTTTCGATTAGGGTATTGGTACTTAGAATATTTCCATCTGCTAATTCTATTTCATAGATAGTATCTAATTCTACAGGAGTAATATTTAGAATTGTGGCAAACGAAGTAGACACAAAACTTTTATCTGCTCCTGAATCAAATAATATCTTAGCATCTTGTTGATTTAATAGGAACGTACCAGTAACAACATCAGAATTCTATGTTGTGTTCCCATCACCAAGTACATACGCTCTTCCTCTGGCAACATTATTGGTAAATTTCGGACATTGAGGTCTGTAATGTCCAACTTCTCCACAACCATGGCACTTTACTGCTATCGGTTGTATGTTGGCTCCAGTCGCTCGACAGTCCCTTGTCATATGACCAATTCTTCTACAGTTGCCACAAGCAGCCCTACATGCTCCAGTATGATGCATGTTGCACTTGTTACATGGGGGTAGAGTTCCAGAATAACCTTTACTTTCTGTAGGCACTGCTGCATAAGCTCGGGTAGCTTCTTGTCGACGATTTTGTTGCTGATGATGATTACTACGGTTCTGCTGTTGATCTCTGTTGCGATTTCTGCTTTGATTGTTGTTGTTGCTGTAGCTACGGTTTACCACTGTAACTGTTGTTGTAGTTGCGGTTGTTGCTATTGTTATTCCCACGGTTGTCAGCACTTCTCTTATGCTCATTGATCACAGAAGTAGAACCTCTTTTAATCACTCGGGTTAACAATCTCTGTGCAAGCTCCATAGCTTCTTCTACTGTCTTTGGATTCGATGAGGTAACATCTCCTTCAATGGATGGTGGCAGTCCCTCCACGTATTTCTCCAATGCTTGTTCAACATCGGGTACTATAGTTGGACATAGCACCGACAACTCCAGAAACTTTCTGTCGTATGTCTTCAAGTCATTGTACCTTACAACTAGCTGATGAAATTCATCCTCCAGTTTTCGAATCTCTGTCCTTGGATAATCCTTCTTCAACATTTTATTTTTCAACTCATTCCACGAAAGTCTGAAAGCTTCATCTGGACCCATAGCATTCGCAGTAGTGTTCCACCACGATAGTCCTTCTCCTTGAAGAGTTCCTGTAGCAAAGGTAACTTTGCTATTCTCAGGACAACCACTCCTCTTGAAGATTGTCTTAGTATGCTCAAACCAATGGGCCATTTCAGTCACTCCTTCAATTCCTTTGAAGTTTGTTGGCTTGCAAGTCATGAAATCCTTGTAAGTACAATTACGCGGAGTAATTGTATTAGCTTCGCGATTTGCACCATTGATATTATTCAAACGATCCGCTTCACGAGCTGCAGATATTCCCTCAGCAATCATTCTCTGAACCTCAGTGGGGGTCATGATCACTTCCGGGTTAGAGTTTTCGCTACTTGCATGCTCCATTTTTCTATTAATAATACAAAAATATAGCATTTAGAATTTTAAACAACAACTTGTTTAAAGGTTCTTGTGAAGTAGGGAAATAAATATTTTTGAGTCTTAATAATAATTGGGCACCATATGTAGTTTTTATTTCTATACAACAGTCATAATCATTCCGATATGTTAGATGCAATTATAATACACATGAACAACCATAAGCATAAGTTAACATTTGTATACAGTAATATCAAAGCCAACAGCATAACATTAATAACTTTAAATCAGTTGAGTTGTTATAACAAAACGATACAAGCTTATTAAATGCCACATGCGGCAGGCTTGAATGCCTTATTACTAGTACAAATACTAACTGTCTCTAATGATTAGGTATGTCCACATGTCCTCCCATTTCTAAAATCTGAGTTCGGAGCTCTTGCATCTCGGTATGGTGTTGCATCTGCATATCTCCTACAAGGTTTTCCAATGTATCTGCTCTTCGGTGTGCAAGCTAGGCTTCCCAAGTACGGTTCTGTCCCTCTCTTCGCAACGATATCGCGAAAGAACGTGTCTCAGAGATATCCGAATGTATCTGAGCTAACCCCTGCTGCAACTCTATCCTATCGGCTATAAGGTTATGTAAGGTGTTGTGGGTAGTATCTGAATGATCAAAAGATGAATAATCAATCATCTGAAGAAGTGAGTCTATCTGATCTTCGTGATGCTCCAATCGCGTCACTACTACAGAAGGTGAAAAGGTAGAGGGAATTTCCATCCTAGCACTCTCACCAGTTTCATTGATATGAGCTGGGGGAGTAAAACCAGGCGGATAGGGTAATGATGGTGAAAGTGGAGAAATAGAATCAGAAATACGAAGGCGGCTGAATGTAGGTATATCTTCCTCAGGGATTTGTTCTCTTGGGTGAAAAGTATACTGATAAGTTTGGCTAAAAAGGTTGAGTAGGTGATCGGGTGCATATGAATTGAAATCATGACGTGGTAATGGTGTCGATAAAACAAAAGCATTGGGATTCTCAGGCGTTGTAGCAATTTCGTCTTGCTCGAAGGGTTCTGTTTCTTGGGAAACAGCGTCAGGTACAAAAGTAGAACGATAAACAGGCGAAGTAACGGACGCGACGGAAATATCAGAGTCGGAGTCGAACATACTCATATTGAAATAATACTGTAACAATTCGTAAATAGTGCAGAATAAGAATTTATTATCATAAAATTTTAACATATCACAATCAAAATATCATAGCTTAATGATTAACTTACGGAATACTGTAGCAAGCAGGCACGGCGGGCAAAATTTATATGATGAAAATTTAATTTATTTGAAAGTGTGGTTATAGTTCAATGTTTGAAAACATTTGGTTCTCTATAACTATGGCTCTGATACCAATCTGTAACACCCCCTAATTTGAAATGCGGCAGCGGAATAGAAATTAGGGTGTTACGGTGAGGATCGAAGTCATAATGATAGAAAACGGCTCGAAGAGACGTTTTAAAACATAATTTCATTTATAAATATTTGAAATACAATAAGTCCTTATCAGAGTATTATAAAAGCTTGATGTTTTGAACTAAATCAAACATCATTTATTTTACATCATTATTTAAATAAAGTAATCATAATTTGAAGATTTTTGCCGCCCGTTTCATGCTTGCTTCCCCTGTTAAATACCTGAGATACATGCTTAAAAGTCAACAAAATTGTTGAGTGAAATCATAGAGTTTGAATTTAATAATCATTTTGATACACAAGTAAGATTGTATTGGAAAATACAATCAGTTTGAAAACATTGATATTGCAGTTCATATATTGCACTAAGTCTCATGACACGCAAACGTTAACAAATACCGTAAACGGCGGGTGTTTATCAAATCAATGATAAATTTGCCCTCGTGTAATAGGTGATTTGCCAGTTCCTATTTTTACTCAAATATAATTATCACGACTAATACAACTAACCACATGCATAATGGCATTCCGTCAAGTATTAATGGGACAGGCTGTCAAACCTTAAATAGATCTATTCATTATATTCGCGTTCACCGCAGTGATTAATGGCTCATGAATAAGGGTCTTTTGGCAATATCTAACTTAGGCATATATCAGTCAGGAAAGCATACAGAAAAATACTTGCGATCTATTTATAACATGTATCCCCCTCACGGAGTTTTGAAAATAATTAAATGTGAGGCTATGACTCACCTTGATTTATACTGAAAATGAAGAAAATAAAGTCGGATGAATTTATGAAAACGGCTTCGAATCACAACCTGATAAATAAATTTATCTAAGAACTTGACCAAAAACTATTCGGTAATTATGAAGAAAATAACGAATATTAGATATTCGTTATGACAAAAAATGATGTGCAGTGAAAATCTTGTGATATGCATGATATGACAAAATATGACTTTTAAAATTATCCATCGAAGTTTTTCCTTTTTAATCATAAGTAAAATCTTAACTTTTTTTAAAATATCGTTATATATATTATTAATGTTACGTTAAATAATATATATATAAATAATAATAAAGTTTAAACATGATATGAAATAAATTGATGAAAAATAGAAAATAAATAAGAATGATAAATAAGTTACATTTAGTCTTTGTCTCCTTTTCCAATTTTACCAATTTTACCATTTCAACTATAGTCCTCTACTTTGTCCAATAATCAATACTAACCTTCTAATATTAATTTTTATCACATTTTAACCTTAGATTTCTATATTTACAGGTTTAGTCCTTTATTTTCAATATTTACACATTTAGTCCTTCTAGGTGTCGTCGTGTTACATTTTTAGTCCAATTTTGCAAAAATAATTATTAAACTTTTCTAAAAATTTTCCGTAGCTTATTTATTTAGTAATAAGCTTATTTTAACTGCTTATTTATTCAAAAGCTTATTTTTTTAGCTTATGGGCCTGGAACGATTTAAACTAAGGCCCGTTAAAATTTTTGGAGGCGAGGGCATAGAAAAAGTTTTGGGCTTGGCTTTGGACTAGTTTTATGATTCTAAAACATTTCTTATAGGCCCAGTGGGCTTACAGATTTTAATTACTTAATGGGCTTTAGTTAAGCCCAGTCGACAAAAATAAGATTTTTAGTTTCAAATTTTGGTTTGAAAACCGGTTCATGTCATTTCAAAATGGATCGATTAGGATGTCAAAACGTGATTATTTTTACAAGTTGTTTACATGAAAATGTTAGCTTGCTAGGTGGTCAATGGCGTCGTGAAAAAATATGGTGCTATCGTTAATTGAAATTTTAAGTTATACACGTGTTTTGTGACATGTTTGGATCGGTATTATATTTTGAAAACTTAGAATTATTTACTAAGTGTTATACTAAATTTCATACGATGGATGCAATTTGAAATGGATGCTTGATATGCTTGAAACGTTACAACTAAAGTGAATGGTGTGTGCTACGTGATTCCTAGGCCTTCCAAGATAGAGGCTAATCACGTTTCGTGTACTAAAAATAAATATATACGTGTGATTCATGTGCAAAGTGTAGACGTTCGAAACAAAATACACAAAGTGTATGACTATATCATAACGTATGAAATGGATTAGAAACAAGTGTAGGAAACTTACAAACACCTTAAAGGTGATCAAGAGTCGAGATAGGTAGAAAAGGAACACAAGAAATCATGTCTAAGCTATATAACCCAAACGTTATATAATATTTCAAAGCCGATTTCTTTTCCTTGCTTCCAATATTATACCTTACGACTTGTAAGTATTATGAGAAGGATTTGAAGGTCGAACAATTGCAGCTAAAGAGTTTAGAAATGAATGAGAGTAGTATGCATGCAAGGACGTACATATATATACTAATATATAACGTTTTAGTAGAGAAATTCAATTTAACTTCTTCGTACTATTGCATGTCAGTAACTAGGCTCATAGATGAACATATTATATTGATTTAGGGAGCATTGTGAGAGCACAAAAGAAGGGAGATGTTGGGTGAATCATACCCTATGTCGACCATGCAATTTTCCTTATATACGATTTACAAAATCGTACATAACTTATTTATACATGATCATCTTTAACATTTGAGCTTAGAATCATCTTAGGAATAATATTAGGAACAATTAGAAACAAACTAGATTCAAAACGGTTAAGTTTTGAATATAGTCTAAATCGATTTGGGTTTGCTAGAGTCGAATACTTTGCCTCTTAAAAACGTATCAAAACTCAACGTATAGACGTGAGACTTGATACACTAATTGTTGGCTAGTAGGTTAACGAGATGGGAAAATAAAATACGTAGGTCGTGTAGAAGATTTAAAAATAAAAGATGCGTTTTGGGGAGGGTGTGAACTTAGTCGAACGGATGAAAATTAATAAAAATAAATTTTGGGCTTTGTTTCGTGGGCTTAGGAATAGAGGTTAAGGTTTGGGCCGAAGGTAATTAAGGGTCCGGTTTGATTAATTAGGATAATTAAGGATTTTAATTATATTTACTAAATATAATTAGGATTAGGATTTAGGTTTAGAATTTAATGAAACGTTTAAGTTTCGTGTAATGTGTCGAGGATTAATTCCGTCATTTCGTAAATTATATTATTTTGTGAAAATCGCCAAAATAATATAATAAGAAAAATTTTAAATTTTTCCGAGAAAATGGGAATTAGAAATTATAGCGAAGGATTATTTATTTATTAACGATTTAATTACAAGAAATTTTTACAGGGTTCTACAAATGACGAAAATACCCTCACGTGCAACGCACGTGAGGATTGACTAACGGGCTTCGCTAACGATCGTTAAGCAAAAAACCGTTTTTGCAAACAAAGTTTATCCTCAAGTACACTTTTTGTCATTTGCTAAAATTCTTGTATTGAGGACAACCTTCGCAAAATCGACAAAGTTAAGGGACATTTTTTGCAGTTTACCCTAAAATTTTTAAGATAATCGGCTGAAAATATATCATACTTGTCACTTTTTTTATTGTGCGGATTTTTTTTGTTGCTATTATAACACAAACTTTTTGAATTCTTATTATTACCGTGTATTTTGAGCATGTAAAATGACCCTTTTTAACCTTTGGCAGTTACACAAAATACATACAATGGCAGGAATTCAAAAAATTTATGTTATAACACAAACTTTGTGAATTCCTCTATTGTCATCATCTACACATCAACGTCAAATGTGGTGATGGCCCCCGCTTCGTAAAAACGAGCGTTACAGCTCGTTGATCGAGTAGGTGAAATATTTTGATCATCAACTAATTCCACTCAACAACAATTGAATTCCGTAAGGGTATCTCGTTTATATTCAGAATCTCTCTATCACAAGACACACAGAGTAATAACTAATAAGTATCACATGTAGTGACAGCCATTTCCTCGTGCTAAAATCACATAAAAAAACACCTCGAGTCAACTTGTTATAATATCTTTCTTTCTTTTGTCAACAAAGAAATATTTCAGATCTAAATTTCATCTCCTCAGCTGCACTTTCACCAGGTTTGTCATTCATCCCCATCTCACCTTTTTTAAAGTGGAATGTGTTTTTTTTTGGGGAAAATAGATTTAGAAATATTGTAATTTAGCTATGTTTTTCAAAGTATTGTTAGAAATGATGACCGATCTTTTTTAAATATTAATTTATTCATGTTTACTAGAATCGGTATACGTACAACATCGGGATTGGGGGTTTGGCGGTAGTTAAAATTAAAATACTTCTTATAAAAATTAATAAGAAGAAATAATAGTGGTTACCATGACCCATACCTTTTAAAAGTTGGATTGCTACTAGTGGTCAAAGATCCCCAAATTTTGATTCTCTTATTTTTAAAGTTGAATATATAAATAATCAAAATTAGTAGTGAAAGGAAATGGAAAAGAATTGGAAAGGGAAAAGAATTGGAAAGGGAAAAGAAAGGGAAAAGGAAAGTAAGTGTAGTTGTTATGTTCTTGAGATAGAGGAAAGGAAAAGGAAAGTAATGACAATCATGTTCTTGAGTGGAAGGAAAAGGAAAATAACTTGGTGAAATTACATATATGCTCTTTATTGTTAATGTAAAATATTTTAAAAAGGGTATATTAGTCTTTACACAATAAAAACTTCCTTTTCCTTTCACTTTCCTCCCAAAAGTGGGAGGAAGATTTACTTACTAAATCTTCCTCTCTGTTTCCTTTCCCTTTCCAATTCCTTCATTAAAAAAAAACTCAAGAACACAAAAAATTGTCAATTTCCTTCCCTTTCCAATTCCTTTCCAACTCGAGAACTGAGTGTATAAGTTTATCAAGTTAATATAAGTTCAAGTTGATAATCTAATAAGCAAATAAATATGACCTCATTAGTTTCTTGAATTTTAGATAAGCTTAAACTGATTTTAAACTTACTGATCAAGTACCCCCGAGTGTATGTACACACTCTGCATAAATGATGACCCATGTTGAAACCATCGATCCTGCTGGCCTTTTAACCTTCAACCCTTGCTACGACGGAAAAAACCTTTACAAACCAGCCTTCTGTCGTTTAGCCGGAAGAAAACCTCCGACCATCGCCCAATCTGACCACCCATAAGTTTTGGTATAATTTATGTAAAAAAAAAAAAACCTTAGAATTTGGATTCTTTTCTCAAGACTATGAATGTTTAACAAGATTTGGTCGTTGATTAATCAATACGAAAATTGAATTAAAAACGTTATATTGGTTACTTATTCTTTCAAATGGGGTGTTCGCGTTAGCTTATGAAATATAGCTTGTGCTTATTGGCTTATCGCCTTGATAAGCTATTTTATATAATCACGTTCATATATGCTTCTCAAAAGTAGCTTATCTATGTCAAATAAGCTCTTAAGTCCTAAGCTGTTTGGCTAAGTTTATTGAAAGAAGCTAGGTGTGTTATCAAAACACACTAGTTTAGCCTTCAAACGCTGTTAAGTACTTTTATGGGAAGTGTTTGAATAATCTTATGTGTTTGGTTAACGCAATAAGCTAATAAGCCCCTTAATATGCTCATCCAAAACACCCTCTTAATATGCTTACCCAAACACCCCCTAACTGTAGTACTGGTTAGTGTGTCTCCGTTCAATCCTAAACTTAATAGCGAATATCATTAAAAGGAAATTACTAAATGGAATCTGCATTCGACACGGCATAAAGTTTATACAAAATATAGTTTTATAAATTATAAACTTTTTTTTGTTTGTTTGTTTGTTTTTTTTTTTTATTATTATTATTTTTTTATTATTATTTATTTATTTTTTTAAACCGTAGATCTTGTTATATGATATAAGATGAAATGTGATTGCAGTTGGATTCAGCAATGACGAACCAAGACCCGTCTTCTGAAAACTTCTTAAAAGAATTTTACATTCCTGATTACATCCTTAATCCGGGAGGAGACGTTAAGGTTGATTGTGATGCACCTGCATGCCCAACGCTAGTATTTATTAACTCCAAAAGTGGTGGTCAGTTGGGTGGTGAACTTCTCATCACATACCGTTCTGTTCTAAATCCTAACCAGGTACTGTCGCCATTCCATTTAGTATAGACTAACTTAGTTCCCAATCATTTATTGTTAGGTCTAACTTCATGTTTGTTTATGTACAAGGTTTTTGACTTAGGTGAATATGCCCCTGATAAAGTGTTGCAAAGACTCTACCTCACTCTAGAAAACCTTAAACGCAGTGATGATGGTTTAGCTACTAAAATAGAGAAGCACTTACGAATAATTGTGAGTTGATGATATACATATGTGAAGATTGTATCTAATTTAAAATATATATGTTTTGTGACATGGACTTGTTATTATTTATCAGGTTGCTGGAGGAGATGGAACCGCTGGTTGGCTGCTTGGGGTTGTTAGTGATCTGAAATTATCTCACCCACCGCCGATAGCAACAGTGCCTTTAGGAACTGGAAACAATCTCCCGTTTGCATTTGGTTGGGTAAGAATAAACCATGATATTAGGCAACTTGATAAATGATTATTTAATTAGAAAAGCTTATTTACTTTGTTCTCTTCAAAATTCTGGCTTATAGGGAAAGAAGAATCCAGGAACGAATCGTGAATCAGTGCTAAAGTTCTTGAAGCAAGTTCTTGAAGGACAAGAAATGGAGATAGATAGGTAGCACTTTTTTTTGGCAGATAAATAGATTTTGTAACTTATATGGTTTATTGACTTTATATATGCCTAATCTTATTCGTTATTGACCCGTTTTCGACATAATGCAGTTGGCATATTCTTATGAGGATGAAATCTGCCCCAAAAGATTGTGATCCCATTGCCCCACTTGAGTTGCCACATTCTTTGCATGCCTTCAATCGTGTGTCTGATACAGATGAACATAATGTGGTAAAGTATTATGCTATATTTTTGTCTCACTTTTTATACATGTATCCTACAATATAAGTAACTGTAACTTCTTCTTCCATTATAATTCAAATTACGTGATGTGTTCTTTGTTAATGTATACTTTGTGAATGTTCCCAGTCAGGCTACGACACATTTCGTGGAGGATTTTGGAATTATTTCAGCATGGGTAATTTAAGACTATTGACTTTTGTTTTTCCAACTCTTATGACGATCAAGTAGTTTCGAAGTGCTTGTTCCATATACTAAATCTACTGAGATATTTGTTATAAATAGGGATGGATGCTCAAGTTTCGTATGCATTTCATTGTGAGCGGAAGTTGCATCCTGAGAAATTCAAAAATCAGTTGACTAATCAGGTATGGTACAGTTCTGAGTATTCTTGAATGGAGGTAACTTGTTTTCACATCTCGATTCGTACGCAAGTTGCACGTAATAGCAACCTACCTACAATTCAACGTGTAAAGTACTAGGTTTTAAAGATAAAATCAAACAAGGGATCTAGTTGTTAGTAAAACCCTTATAGATAGGTTATGTTGTATGCTTGGCTAGGTATAATTATGCACTGATTCATGTAGAACTGAACCTATGTCTTCTTACTGCAAATAATCTATAATATTACTTCATACATCCGACACTGACCATGTGTTTTCCTTTATCTCGTAGAGCACATATGCAAAGATTGGCTGTACTCAAGGGTGGTTTGCAGCATCTCTCTTTCAGCCTTCATCAAAGTGAGTTTCTTCACACTTTTAATTGTGAAAATAACTAATGCATACTACAAATACATATTGGGTTGGTGTATGTAATGGGTTTATTTATTGTCTTACAACATAATATAGAACAGGTTGAAATGGTTTGGGCCTGCTTTGACCTGTGTAGTTAATATCGGCGATATATCGGCGATATATCGTCGATATCTCGTATATCGCCACTTAAAAAAATATCGGATCAAAATATCGGATCCGATAATATCGCGATATTTTGGCGATATTTTGGCGATATTTTGGTATCGCGAGATATTGAAATCGGCGATATTGTACTTTTCTGGATATTTTGACGTTGACTTTGACTTTTCTGGGTCGGATCTTGAGTTCACTAAAATCCGACCATGATTCTTCCCCTTCGATGTTCTTGTTGGTGTTGTGTTCTTGTTGGTGATGTTCTTGTTGGTGTTGTGTTCTTGTTGGTGATGTTCTTGTTGGCAGAGGCGGAGCCAATGGGGTGGCAGGCAGGTGCTGGGCCTCCCCCAACTGGTCCAACCATCAGGTTTAGCCGGCGAAGCAGGCGACTCGAATCTAGAAACGATGCCTAAGTTTGGAAGAAGAATAGAAAATAAAGAGAGACAGAACATGTGATAAAAAGATTATGCCGGAAAATTTCAGTGGATAGAATGATAGAAAAGAAAAAAACCCGAGGGAGACGTTAAAAACTTAAAATGAAGATGAAAGACTTTGTCATCTTTTCTAAGTGGGTGAATGGTCACGTGGAGGTGCAGAATTTTGTCCCTTTCTGTATCTGGGCTAACTTGCTTTTATGGGCTGCTGCTATTCGTTTCGGTATCCCACGGTTTGGGCTATTTTTCTTTCTTTTTTTGGTTTCCTTTTCTTCTTTGGGTCTTCTAATGCAATATAAGGGTTGCAACTGAAAAGGCAGTTGACAAAGTCAAAAAACCCACCACCCCAATACCCCATGCATAAACCATTTAAATTATTAAAAGAAAAAAGACAATTATAATCTATTTAAAAAGAGAAAAGAGGTTTCGCAATCCTAAAAAGAAGATGTTAAAACAAAGTATACTACATAAATTAAATAACATACATTTCCTAATTGTTACAAATACCGTCGCCTATAAAAAACGGTCCCAACAAATAAGCCACTCCACAATGCGCGGATTTATTCCCGCTCGTTTACATATATATATATTGTTATGTCATCTTTCACAGTTGATAATAAAAACAACCAGAATCACGTTTTGAAAAATTAATTTGGCAAAGTTGATAATATTCTTCCATTTAGATCTTATAGGATCTTTGTCATGCATTCATCTTTCTTATGTAAGACATTTTACGGCGTTCAAACGCAAAAGTTGTGACGTGGCAAAACAGAATTTTTTTCCCGGCCCCCCTTAACTTGAATTCCTGGCTTCGCCTCTGCTTGTTGGTGGATCTGGAAAAATAGAGTTGCGTATGTGTTTTTTAATAACACATGATTCTTCCCCTTCGATGGTGATGTTCTTGTTGGTGTTGTGTTCTTGTTGGTGGATCTGGAAAAATAGAGCTGCGTATGTGTTTTTTAATAACCCTAGAATGTGTTATATAGTCTCAGAAAATACACGTTCAGTCCTCATACTTTAGTTATCCTTGCATATCTATCTTAAGAGAGCAATAAGAAGTAAACCAATCTTTAGTTTGTCCAGCTTCAGTCCTCATACTTTAGTTTATTATATATATATATATATATATATATATATATATATATATATATATATATATATATATATATATATATATATATATATATATATATATATAGTATATGTATGTATATATATTTAATATCCTAGAAATATAAAAACCGATATCTCACCGATATCTCACCGCGATAAACGATATCTCGTGTATCGGACCTTGAACGATACAAGATTTTGGACCGAGATAACAACATAGGCTTTGACTTTAACTTTTCCCAAATCCAATTCCAACCCAATGTAATATAGACATCATATAAGAGCTACTCTCTATCAGGAATGAGGAAGTTGATGAATTTTTTGATTTAAAAATTACAGAACTCGAGATTGCGAATAAGATTTGTATCATTCTAAAGTACGAGTTATTTAGGAAACGTGTATTTCAGATGTACATATAAAGTGTAATTGCTGGTTAGATGAGAAGAGTAAAACAATTTATGCAATTATCTTTCTGAACATCCATAGAAACACTTTAGTTAACACGTATAAGATAGCCGTTCATATTTCACCCCTTATGCTGCTATGCCCTTCCGCAAGGTGCAATAGCAGCAAATACAGAGGCCATAAAACTCGTCCCATATGTTCATGGACGCCAGATAAAGCAGCCATGAAACCCAAGAGCAGCATCAATCTAATACTGGAACCAACTACAGAGCTGCTGTGAGCAACAGAGCATAGGACAACCAGCGAAAACTACTTAGAAGGATTAGATCTCGTCACTGCAAAACCTAACAGGAAATCTTACAATTGTGTAATGCCTGATCTACGATGGCACCTTGATGTACACTCTGAACATTCCTTGATGAATTATGCTCATTGGATCGACCAGAAATCCACATGAATAGCTGAAATCCACATGAACAAACTTTTTTGGAGTTCGGAGAAAAATCCGGGTCAGCTAGCAATCTTTAAATCAAACACCCTATTTTGATGGTCAAATAAAATAAGCAGACGACCAAGTCCCAGCTTGCCACATGTTTCGTTGTCTTCTCTGGAAAAAGGATCTATCCAATGCCAATGCGTAAAGCAAATTGAACGAGTCGACACCAATTAAATACCTTAGACCACACTGCCTTCACACCTTTGCGGCAGTAAGAAAATGATTCATCGTCTCTCTTGATTCCATATAGCATGGAGATAAAGCTGTTTCCATTTTGAGATATGAATGTGGATAAACAAAAATCATTACTTTAGATCACTAAAAGTCGCATACCTGTTTTTAAAAAATACTGTTTTCTGTCCTATCTGTGAGTGCAGATTTTCCATGCTGGGCAAGTATATACAGTTCAAATTATGGTGTGCGTGCACACAAGGAATTTAGCCATCTAGGGTTGTCGATACTCGAAATGTGTATAGCTTTTATAGGGATAATTCTACATAACTTTGGAGAGAAAGTATGAGGTTTAGAAGAATTGGTAAGCTAGAAAGTTGCAGTCATGTTAGACCCTAATGTTTTACGCTATTTCATTCATCCCAACCGAAAAACACGACTTACATTGGATTCGGTGTACGTTGCAAAGCTGAATTTCTGTTAGAATCAGTTCAGTTTAGATTTTGTTTATCATAGTTGATTTGTTCTAATCTGTTGTAACCTTGATCTGTTCTTATTTTCTAGACTTGTTATACCCTTTACTTGTGGATATACTATGCTAGTAAAAGAACTCGAGTTTGTCTACATTTGATATCTATTTTTGGAACAGAACTTGAGTTGACTTAAAAACTACCACAATCGAACTTCAAACTTCTAATTTCTATTCTATTGCTATATTTATACGTTTTTTCTCTTGTAGTAATTTAGTTTTATTTAAATTTAGGAGAGGTGAATGGGATTCTAAGTCCCATCGCTAGTTGGATTCAAGTAACCTATTGTAATCACTGTTCAACTTCAAACACAGCTGTGATTCCTCATGTGAATCTCAATAGTTCCTTTTTCTAACACTTGGTTGATTTTGGTTTGGATGCAGGAATATAGCGCAGCTCATGAAGGTTAAGATTATGCAAAGGCATGGTGGATGGAAAGACCTCAAAATACATCATAGGTAATGAAAGTTAACTCCAGCTCCTTCTGTTGTATTCTGTCTTTTGTATATTTAGTTATTCTCTCTTCACCTTTATAGCTGCACTAATTTGTTGGTTACTTGACAAATGGCAGATGTTTCATTAATCAGTTTCTTTTAATGTATCATATCATCCTTCTTAACTTGCAGTATCAGGTCAATTTTATGTCTCAACTTGCCTAGCTTCTCAGGGGGGCTAAATCCTTGGGGAACACCAAATCAAAACAAAAGACGTGATGTTAGTATTCTTTTTCTGTCTCTTGTTGACTTCTTGTATTTTCGGATTCCACATTTTCTGGATGAATTGGAAGTGTATTTGAATTATATATAATCTCAACATTCTTGTACTTCCCTATTTTTGTCCTTTAAATTTTGACCTATTTCATGATTGTGCTCTGCCTAACATTCTCTTTCAGACGGACTTAACTCCGCCATACGTTGATGACGGCCTTATTGAGATTGTTGGTTTTAGAGATGCATGGCATGGGCTCGTTCTGCTTGCACCAAAAGGACATGGCACCCGTCTTGCACAGGTTATAATGAATCCAACTTCTATAAACATGATTCCATTTTCTCCATTCACACAAACTGTATATATGAGATCAAAGGTTTCCAGAAGCATGCATATATATACATAATAACTAAACACTTTTCTTTTTGGGAAGTGCAGCGTGAATATTTTGTGATTATTTTAAAGACAAATTGCACTAAGTGAGCATATACTTCTAAGTCTACATCCGGCCTATAGTTTATACTCTCACAATCAGCATCATAGGGTTTACCCTTTCCTTTTGCAAACAATGTGAGTTTATACTTTCATTTAATGTCTTTGCTATATCAGCAACTGAAATGCTGGTTTTCAAATTTGAATATAAATTGAACATTGCATTAACATATGTACCAAATTTCTACAATCTATCCTGGTATGACCACAAACACAAACAGATTGATGGTATTCATTTTAGAGGTGGCAATTGAACCCAGGTTAGTAGGAATATTTTATGTTTTCGCTACCTACCTGTCAAATGGTTGAAGGCCATCCAATCTTTAGTTCCAACGCAACCTCTTCAACCTTATATTAAGAAAACTGGGACTTTCATTATTACAATGTTTCTTATGAAATTCATATGTCTCAGGACTAATAAATTTTCCGAAATGGATAAGAAGTATTTGCAGGTCAACTAAACAGCAGTAATTGTACCTGTGCTATAATTTTATGTTTTAAACTAACTTGTTTTCCAGTTACATAACGCAACCTGTCCGGCCCATCAATCTTGCCATGTAGCTGGATGAGATTTCTCAAGCGTATCACGTATTAAAAACTCAACTGATTTTTTTGTTTGTTTTTAGACACACCGTGTAAGATTTGAATTCCACAAAGGTGCAGCTGACTGCACATATATGCGAATGGACGGGGAACCATGGAAACAACCCCTCCCGGTTGAAGATGACACCACTGTTGTTGAAATTTCACATCTTGGACGTGTCAAGATGCTTGCTACACAAAATTGTATATCCAAAAGTGTTAATGATCCTCATTCTCATGATCAACATGAAGAAGATGGTGATGATAGTGGAAATGAAGATGCTACACCAAAAGGTGAAGAGTGGAGAAAGTTTGGTGCAGCAGATACATTTAAGATCCCTGAAGATGTTGATATTTCTCGCCTCAGTTAGTTATGTTTCTTGGTGATCAATTTGGGTAAATGATTAGTATGACAAATTCCAAACTATTATGAATTTGTAGATAGTATTCAATGCTGCTACTTGCCCTTACTTTGATGCGCATCCGGAATTAAAACTAGTTATGGGGTCATGTTTGTATGTGCAAAGTTGCTTTTATGATGATACTCATTTTATTATTACATTACTATTTGCGCAAGATACTTAACATGTCGTTGTGTTACATGCCAGTTGAAATTGCATAGTTCTGACTAAAAATTTTCCATTTGTATCGCCTACTGATCATCTTGTTTACATGTAATGTAGCATTTGGAGAACTTCAAATGACCATGCACAATAAAAATAAAAATAAGGGATAATGGCCTATAAATCTATTTTACTTGACATTCTATCTTTTTATATTAAAACTTTTAGTATTTTATGTATCGACAAAATATCAATATAGAACTCATATTTGCCATAAAACCGATAAATCAAGTATAGCCAATTTTTTATTATTATTGTTATTGTTATTATTATTATTATTATTATTATTATTATTATTATTATTATTATTATTATTATTATTATTATTATATCAAAATTTTAAAAAAATAAACTTTCACCATTTTTTTTAAAATTAAATATCTCGCAAACCATTAATCGTTATGTGAAAAAAAATCATAGCATCGTGACGAAAAGTAAATTATCTTTCTATAGATATGCATTATTATATACTTTCGACAATTTTTTTTTTTTTTTTTTTTTTTTTTTTTTTTTTTTTTCAAAATTTCTGTATAGAAAAATCACATGTGATTTGTAAAAATCACATTTTTGATTCGTTAAAATCAAATCATATGTGATTTTTACGAATCACATGTGATTTGTAAAAATCACATGTGATTCGGAAGAGTCATATGTGATTTATAAAAATCAAATTATATGTGATTTTTACGAATCACATGTGATTTTTCTTGACGGAAATTTAAAAAACAAAAATTCGTCGAAAGTATATAGAATTGCATATCTATAGGAAGATAATTTAATTCTCGTCGCGATAGTGTATTTTTTGTAGCTTGAAGATTTACCGTTTGCAAGATATATTGTTTTGTTATTGTTATTATTATTATTATTATTATTATTATTATTATTATTATTATTATTATTATTATTATTATTATTATTATTATTATTATTATTATTATTATTATTATTATTATTATTATTATTATTATTATTTTATCAAAATTTTAAAAAAATAAACTTTCACCATTTTTTTAAAAATTAAATATCTCGCAAACCATTAATCGTTATGCGAAATAAATCATACCATCGTGACGAAAATTAAATTATCTTTCTATAGATATGCATTATTATATACTTTCGACGAACCTTTTTTTTTTTCAAAATTTCTGTATAGAAAAATCACATGTGATTTGTAAAAATCACATTTTTGATTCGTTAAACTCAAATCATATGTGATTTTTACAAATCACATGTGATTTGTAAAAATCACATGTGATTCGTAAGAGTCATATGTGATTTATAAAAATCAAATCATAAGTGATTTTTACGAATCACATGTGATTTTTACGAATCACATGTGATTCGTAAGAGTCATATGTGATTTATAAAAATCAAATCATAAGTGATTTTTACGAATCACATGTGATTAAATCATAAGTAATTTAATTCTCGTCGCGATAGTGTATTTTTTGTAGCTTGAAGATTTACCGTTTGCAAGATATATTGTTTCAAAAAAAAGTTGGAAAATGATTTTTTATTAATTTAAATAAAAAAATTGATGACAATGATTGGTTCATTTGTTCTATGGCAAATATGAGTTCTACCCACCTTGTATTTTGTGTCATTTTGTGTGTATTTTGTGACAGTTTTGCCACTCTCGGGTAATAGGAGTGCTAATAAATTGAAGGGCAAAAAAGTTACAATTCACGCGAACTTCAAACGATAAACTTTTAAGAAAAACTGATTTCACCATAATTTTTTAAATTTAACTCTCTAATTTGATATGCATTTTGATATATAAATCTTAAATTTTCTTCAAATTTTAGGCATATTCGACCCTACTTTTGTCTAATTAAAGGTTGGCTTACACATTAAAACATGAGAGTTGTAGATTTTTGTCCTTTCTTTACCCCGAAATTTAAATCACTCAATTCTGATGTGATATGAGTGAGATATCATATTTGAAAATGACGTTTTACTCATATTTATTGCACATAAGGTGTTTCATAAAATGCTTAATAGATATTTTCCTTGTGAAAGTACATTTAAATGCACTAATTAGTGTACCACAATACATTTTTATGTATTTGTTCATAGTTAATATGGAAGTTGATAACAAAAAAAATTGATAATCTGATGAACAAAATGATCTAACTAATGAATGGATGAAAAATACAAACTGATAAACAAAGACTAACTAATGAATTGATGAACAACAACTAACTGATGAACTGATGAACATTGTGATATTTTTTTAGAAAATTGATAAATGGATGAACATTATGATTTTTTTGGAAAACTGATGAACTGATTAACATTACAATTATTTTTAGAAAACTGGTGAACTAATGAATATTGTCATTTTTTATTTATTTTTTGGTTAAAAATCTTATGAACAACGTGATCTAATTGATAAACAAAATTAAAGAGAACTGATGAACAGTCCTTTTTTATTGATGAAAAACTGATGAACATATCTTTTTATTGATGAATAACTGTTTTTGTTGATGTACAACACTTTTTATTGATGCACATTTTTTTTATTTTTTTAATTGATGAACAAGGTTTTTATTGATGACAACGATTATTATTGATGAACAATTATTTTAATTGATGAACAACTCTTTTTATTAATGAACAACTAATTTTATCGATGAACGACTCTCTTTATTGATGACGTCGCCTATGATAAACGACACTTCTGCACACACTTGTTGTATTACTATTCTACCGAACAACATGTTGTACCTAGAACTCGACTTAACAATGTCTACGATGAATGACTATTGTGTTACGCCCCGTACCTGATTTGACATGAATTAAAAACTTTTTGCGGAAATGGCAAGACTATAACGAAACTTCTGTTACTATTTAATAAAGTGATAAAAAAAATATTACTAACCAGCCTTTGAGACTATTTTTAAATGAAAGTAGACTCAAATACCTTTAAAATGATGGGTGGCACGACCTCTAACGACTTACGGTTTATTTTATACAAAATAAACAAAACGACAAAAATATGTCAAACGTCAAAATCCTGGTCTGAGCATAATCAACATTCTGGTCTGAGCATAGATCAGGGAAGAACCTTTTAAACTCAAATTTTTGGGTTGAGCATAGATCTTAAGATCTATGCTTAGGAACAACTTTTGCACATTTTTCGGAAAACTAACATCCCGAACACGAGACCATATGAAAACTTCCATAAATCATTTACACAACATAACACTCCATTTCCATAACACTCGTGGTCTCAATGATCCACGAAAACATACTTTACAAGCATACAAGTGTCTTTGCCAAAACACCTTTGACCGTTTATATAAACTTTAACCAACTACTATAACTAGACGAGTACCCGTGTATAGCAAGGGACTTTATAGCGACAGATCGTTTATTGATTAAAAAAAAGTTTATATGTTATAAATGAAAAATAATAAAAGTTTGAAGAATTAGGAATTAAACATAATGTTTTGAAACCTGGTTCGACCCGAGTGGTTCAACCGGTTGAACCGTTCCGGTCGAAAAATGGGTCGATTTAAACCGGGTCAACTTGTCGGGCTGGGTCGAAAACAGGTCAAATTAAACCGGGTCAACCCGCCGAGTTTGAAAAATCTCGAGTCAATTAATAGTTTCCTTTTGAAAAATATGTTTTTAACATTTCCTTTTTTAGTTTCAACTTTTCACCTTTCAGTTTTTTCTTCGGATACCCTGTGACGATTAACCGGAGAAATGATGAGACCTGATTCACCAATTTGTATCGGTTTCAACGGGTCCTCTCTGGTTCCTTTTCAGATGGCTTTTCTTGGTTAGACGAACCGGTGGCGACACCGGTACCCGGTTGAACCCGTTGGTCCCGTCCGGTTTTCAAAAATATATGTACCATCAACTTGTTAGGTTGTATGAAGCTTTGTTTGTTTTATAAATTTGTATAATGTGTATAATAACATGTACTTTTCCTTTTAGGGTGTTTTAAAAATAACATTAATTAGTTTGTTTAATTATTTTATATTTTGAATTATGTTGTAGCTTGTTTAAATTGTACATTATGAAAATTTTATTGTACTTTTTAATAAGTGGTGTTTTAATTGGTTGTATGTAATTTGGTAGGTATATGCTTTTAATTGGTTGTACAACGTGAATAAATCACTGTACTTTTAAGTAATGGGGTGTTTTAATAAGAGTATTAATTAAACTATACATTTATCTAACCTATAACCATTTTTAACTTTCAACATTTCACTTTGACCATACACCCTTTATATGTAGTATAGATAAATGACCTCGACATACTCTAATTCTAACATTTACAATTACTATGACACTTAATAAAGACCTTTAGCAAATCATAACGACGCTTGGGGGTTCAACATTGACTTTAAGCTCGGTATCTACGACTAAGCTCTTAAGCACGACTAATATACTTTCATCCCTTACTTCCAATCCTAATTGTTAATACCAATATAGCTTAAAACGTTATTTTTATTTTACGATCTTTACTAAATTTTATTAACGAAAAAGTGTAAACTATAATTTTTAGCAAAACATAAATATAGCTTAAGTCTTTCATAATTAAACTTTATTTCAAACTAAACATCACATTTGCTACATTTACATTTCACATTAACATAACATTTTCATATTTCTAAAAATAGAAAATGTTGTATGACATTATGGCATGCATCATGTGTAATCTTAGAAAGATTTCCAAAATCTCATAGTTGACTTTGTGAGATCTCATGCATATCTTAGATAGATTCTTACACAACATATCTTATGGTTGACCTAAAATGATCTTGATTAGACTTGTCATAGATATGGAAAGATTTCTTGGATACTTGCCTGTTAGACCTGGCAGAACCCTTGGGATACAAGGACGGAACCGTTGATTTGGTTCCGCTTGATCCGTGGGTGTGTTGGTTTGTTTTGCCTATAAATAGCAAGGCACATCCAAGAAATTCTTGATCACTTACAATCATATTTTGCATATACACTCTCATTACATTCATCTAACTCAGTAGCATTTCATTTGTGTAAGATCTTTTGTAGCAAAGAAGATCACAAGTTCATTCGAAAGTTTACAAGTTTCAACATAACGTTGCAAGACTTGTTAGCTTAGCATTGTGTAAACTCGTGTAGTTTATACTTCATTCAATTGTATCTTGTCAGTAGTGATCGGTTTTAGTCCTTAAAATACAAAGAGTGACAGGAGTGGTTGTACCCTTGTAAAAGAACTCGACATCTAGCTTTGTGTCGGTAATTTTGTGTAAGCGATGTGTAAGGTATTCTCCGCCGGTGAAAGGAGCTTGTTGACTAGTGAAGGAAACTCTCGAGTTGGATACTCGGGGAGTGGAGTAGGGCAAGAAAAAATAGTCCTTGTAGCCGAAGCACTATAAACATCCGTGTTAGCTGAACCACTATAAACATCCGTGTTGTGGTTTGATCGTTTCTTACTTTATCTTGCATTTACTTATTGTCTATTATTTGCATCAGTCGATTACACGTAAAGTTTTCAAAGATAATTAAATTAAAAACTGGTAAACTATTCAACCCCCCTTCTAGTTTTCTACAATTGGCATCAAGAGGTATGTTACTAAAGATTTTTAAAATATATTGTATTTTTAAACTTGGAACGATCCATGGATTTTGAAAATTTTAAAGAAGGGCAATCTATGCAAAGACCACAACTATTTGAACCAAATGGTTTTATATATTGGAAAAACCGCTTTGAAACTTACGTGAATTCAAAAGATATAGATTTGTGGTATATAATTATTGAAGTTGATAACAAAATTACTTTTAAAGATATTGCTAGTGGTAAAGATGAGGATAGCACACTTATGAAACATAGTGAGGATCAAAAGAAATTAGTCGCTAAATATAATGAGGCTAAAATGATGCTTTATAATGCTTTACCAAATAAAGAGTATGAAAGAGTCTTTATGTATAAAACCGCTAAAGATATTTGGCAATCTTTAATAATCACTCATCAAGGAAGCTCACAAGTTAAGGATAACAAAATTGATCTTCTTGTCCAACAATATGAACAATTTTCTATTCCCGAAGATGACAGTATTGATTGTGCATTTGCTAGATTTAACACTATCATTACTTTACTTAAAGCACTTGATTAATCTTTTTGTAGTAAGAACTTTGTCAGGAAATTTATTAGAACACTCCATCCGAAGTGGAGAGCAAAAGTGACGGCTATTAAAGAATCTAAAGATCTTTCAAGTATGTCACTTGATGAGCTAATTGGAAACCTCAAAGTTCATGAAATGGTTATGGAAAAAGATTCGGAGATAGTTAAAGGCAAGAAAGAAAAAGTGAGGTACATTGCCTTGAAAGCTAGAGTTGATTCAAGTGATGATGAGCAGTCTAGTTCGGAGAGTGATGATGAAGAATATGCCATGTCCGTTAGAGACTTTAAGAAGTTCATTTGAAGATGAGGGAAGTTTGTAAGGCAACCTAGAGATGACAAGAAATCTTTCCGAAAAGATCGTGACGAAAAGAAAGGAAAGGGTGAAAGAAAATGTTTTAGATGCGGAGACATGAGTCATCTCATAGGAGAATCTCCAAAACCACCCAAAAACAAAACTCAACGAGCTTTTGTAAGTGGTGCTTGGACTGATAGTGAAGATGATGACGAAGAGCCAAAGAATGACGAGATTGCTCTCATGGCTCATAACTCAAACGAGGTTTGCTTGAAAGTAAGTTTGGAACCGGATGAATGGATCAAGGATAGCGGTTGCTCATGACATATGACGGGAAACAAAAGTCTCTTTTCAACTTATCAAGAATATGACGGAGGTAACGTTACTTTTGGTAGCAAGCTTAAAAGTAAGATCATTGGAAAAGGTACAATTGCTCATGACTCCCTCTCTATTGATGATGTAGCTCATGTTGATTACCTAGGCTTTAATCTCCTTAGTATAAGTCAACTTTGTCGTAAAAAGTATAACGTCCTTTTCAGTGAAAATGGAAGTAAAATACTTAAAGACAACATAACCATAGCCAAAGGTGTCCTTAAGAACAACGTACATGTCATGAAGATTGATCAAACATCTAGATAAAAACTTTGCCTCACCTCATTAGATAAATCTTCAACTCTATGGCATAGATGTTTAGGACACGCTAATATGAGACTTATCCAAACCCTCTCCTCTAATGACTTAGTTAGAAACCTACCCAAGTTGAAATACGACCAACACTTTTGTAATGCTTGCAAAATTGGTAAACAATTTCATAGTAGCCATAAGGCTAAAAATATGGTGTCCACATCTAGGTGTCTAGAACTTTTGCATATGGATTTATTCGGTCCATCCGTTATACAAAGTTATGGAGGCAACTTCTACACTTTAGTTATAGTAGATGATTATTCAAGGTATACTTGGACGAAATTTATGAAAAGTAAAAATGAAGCTTTTGACCAATTTGAAATTCTTAGTAAGAAAATTCAAAACCAAGTAGGAAATTGCATTGTGTCAATTAGAACGGATCATGGTCCTGAATTTGATAATGAAATACAATTCGGAAATTTTTGTGATAAAAATGGTATAACTCATAATTTTTTGGCACCACGCACTGCTCAATCTAATGGTGTAGTAGAACGTAAAAACCGGACTCTTCAAGAGATGAGTAGAACAATGCTTAATGAACAAAATATTCCAAAAAAGTTTTGGTGTAATGTCGTTGACACGTCAACCTACATTTTAAATCGTGTCTTAATTCGACCATTTTTAAATTAAACACCATATGAATTATATAAAGGTAAAAAGCCTACAATAGAATATTTTAGAGTGTTTGGAAGTAAATTTTTTATACTAAACACCAAGGATTACCTTACCAAATTTGACCCTGATGAGTGTAAATACTCATCATTTTTGGTCAATCTGAACTGCAAAAACGTTTAAAAACACTCAGAAATGCATCAAAATACAGAAAATATCTCAAAATTGTGTTTTATATGTTTCAGATGCAAAATGAGTTAAAACAGATGAAAAACGAACAAAGTTTGCATAATTGGCAGTTTCAGTCCCTCAAGTTTCAAAATTTGTCATAACTAGTCCCTGGTTATTCAAAACATGGAAAATTGTCATTCAAGGTCCCTGTGTTATTCTAAATTGTCAAAGTGGTCCTTGAATGAAACTTTTTAAAATGGCAAGCTTAGTCCCTAAAGTTTCAAAAATGGTAAAAATGACCCCTGGAGTTTTGAAATTTGGAAATTATAACTTTGGTCCTTGGGTTATTCTAACATGGCAATTTTGGTCCTTATGATAACTTTTTGGAAAGTTACAATTCAGCCCCTCAACTTCATAAAATTACAACTTTAGTCCTTGTGGTTTTTACACTTAACAAAACAAACGGACCCTTAGTTTTATTATAACCCAACAAAACAAACCCACCCAAATAATAAAACCCAAAACCCCTTTAGCCTGGTCCAGTAATAAACCCAACAAGAAACACCCCGTTTATATTAAACCAGGGTTGACCCTGGTCAAACCCACCATTTTCCCTCTCCCTCACTCACTGAAATCCATCACCGCTGCAATACCACCATGGTTTTCACCAACCCCAACACTCCCACTTGGCCTCTATCCCTCACCCATCACCTCCACCACCCCTCTAACCCCTAGCCTGCAAACACAGACCCCCAATTGCACCATATCCCATTTCCCGCCAAAAAAACCATTAAACGACTCAGATTGATTCAGACCAAGCCAACGGTCCAGATGAAGTGGGATGTGCTCAGAAAGTCCCAAGAAACCCTAGAAGTTATCTATAAAGGAAAGAAGAAAGACAAAGCAGAGGGTAGTAGCTAATTAGTGTAGAATTAGTATAATTAGTGTAATTTAATTCCCAGCTTTAGTTTTTAGTTTAAAATAGTTGTAATCATCAATTCAAGTGTAATCTCATCTTTCCTTAATCATAATTTCAAGTTCTCAAGTAATTTCAGTTTTGGCAATTTAGAGAGAAAATTGACAATTTCACTCAATATTGTTAGAAGTTGTTATCAGTGTTTCTTTAAGCTTATTTATGTTCATTTAAAAGCTTTCTTAAGTTTTTATGGTGTTTCAATAAGTTTATCTCATATTTACAAAAAATTACTAAAAAATCCAAATAAATAGAAAATAATTCAAAAATCAGTTTACAAGATGAAGAAAGCATGGAGCAGGGTTCATTCTGGATTGCCTTAGGTTTAGTAGCTTGTTGGGAAGCTTATAGGATTGTTACTTGTCCTTGGTTCTCATTTGTGGGCTTGGAAGCATTTGTAAGCTCACTTTTCAATTTTTAGCCATTAACTGTATAAGCTCTTATAGCTGCTTGTATTTGTGTTTCTTGAGCTTATTTAGTGTATTAGAGTTGTTGTGATGCCATTTGGAATCTATTTATTCACTAGAATGCATATTGCTAAGATTCTATTTTGTACTGCCTAATTAGCATATCATTGATTAATGAGCATTTGCTGTCTTTGTGTATGTGTGTGTGCTTAAATGGTCTTATTATTCCATTATGTAACCTCTGGAATCAAGTTCATGGTCTTAATCAGTGGTTCTCTTTGAAAATCTCATTTTCAGCTTATTAAGGCAGTGTTTGGATCAGTGGATTTCACCACTGATTCCTGTGTTCCAATTGTTGTTTGTGGTTTATGCATGTGTCATTAGGTCAATATAGGTCAGTAGAAGCATAAAACCTAGGTCTCCTTCATCAAAAAGTCAAATCACTCACAAATCTCATTTGTGAGTTAACTGTTAAGTTTTAGGAATCAAAATCTTGCATAATAGTTCACTAGTGGTAATCTTAGCCTAAGTTCATCTCTTTTTAGCTTATTACAACCTTTTCAGTAAATAGGATTCATCTAAATCTGATGCGTAGGGATTGCATCAGGCTTTACCTCTCGAGGGATCTCGAGAAGCTTACAACCCCCGCCAGGCAGTGTACCTGATCGATGTAGTATAGTATAATGACAAGTATTAGGGGATTGATCGTTCAGCTAGGAATAGTGTCGCTAGGATTAGAAAACCTAAAGACTAGGTCTAGAGATGAGGGATGATTCTTTATGTATTTTTATATTTTTATGAAAGCAAGTAAAAATCTCGGGTTTGAAGGAGATGGGCGGAATTAGTTGCTAGTCAACTAACCCAATACTAAAGATGCAATCAAAATAAAATACTAAAAATGAAAATAAACTAAATTAAACTAGAGTTGTGAGCAATATGTGGGAAAATTGTGTTTACTTAGATTTCACTACTCCCTAGATATCTTTCACATGTTAATTACTTGTTATAGTTGCATGGATGACGGATTGTATTCCTTAATACCATTCATGGGGTGGCGTACTTAATTCCCCAATCCTATGAGCGCCTACTTCACTCCTATGTCGAGCCGACTAAGAAGCTCCTAACATGGGATCACTAGAATTTGCTCATGCATTAAATACAACTAATAAAACCTAGTACACATCGGTTCATGTTTCCTAAGACGTTCAAGCATGTTACACAAAGGAGATCTGCCAGTTTTCTTAAGCCTAACATTGAAATCATTCGTTCATTACAACCATAAACAAGTAATCAACATATAATCAACATCTAGGTTTCATTACATCTAAGCAAACACAAGATAGATCTAGCCTAGCATGTTGAAATCAAGACAAGCATAAGATATATTCAAACAACACATAGACATATTGATTGAATTGAAAGAGGACTTATCTCAATTGAACATGAAAGGATTCAAGGGGTGAAAACCCTTGAAAACACTGTAAAATATGACCTAGGGTTTACAAAGTTCGGCCCTAGTTTTCTCCACACAAGTTCCTCTTCTATGAATGAAAAATAGAAAACTATATATAGATTTTGATGGGTGACGGCGTCAAGAACAAAAGTCTGACGCCGTCATCTCGCCGCCAAATAATTACTCGGACTGCCTAGATCTGGGTCTGATGCCGTCATGTATACTCCATATGCAGGCCGTCACCAAAAATTGTCTTGACGCCCTTGTTGTGACGCCTTCAGTTTTTCACTGGGTCGTCATGGTTTTTACTCTTGACGCCGTCATGATCTTCCTCTTGACGCCGTCATGATCTTCCTCTTGACGCCGTCAGGTACTGTTCTCAGCATGGAAAATTAAGTCTTTGCCGTTTTCTTCACTTTTATGCTCCAAAAACGTCCGAATTGCTTCCTTTTCCAGAATTCAATCCCAAAGTACCTAAAATCACAAAAGGAACGATTTAGGGTAATATTTGATCAAATAAATTCAATTCCGGGCTTAAATGACCCCCTAAAAGTGGTTCATTTTTCGCCTCATCATATACCCTTACACTTGAGATTTGCTTGTCCTCAAGCAAATGCGCTTTTATTCTAATCAAAATACAAGTTAGGGGTCATTTAACACTAATATAAAAGTAATTACAACAAATAATCATTACACTAAAGACCAAGGACAAGCACGGAGGTCATATACTAGCACCTCACAAATAGTGTTTAGATACTCACATCTCTCGGGTGTAATAAAGTAATATCACAATATGGAAACGGAAAATATCTCTCACTACCTGTCATAGCAAAATAGATTACCATAGGCTTGGGAAAGGATCAAACCTCCACCACATGGCGTAAGCACCTAGGATAAACTATCAAAGAGGTCTTTTAAAGGGTTGTAACGTTAGGTGTAGGGATATGGAATACATGGTTTTGTTGGATATAGGCAGTCTTTACTGGTGGCGAGTTAACAATCTTGGTTAATTACATGTACAGTGTAGCGTTGCTAAGCCAAGACTCGACTCGACTCGACTTAAGCTAATAAATGAAAAATAACAAAAACATAAAATAAACATAGAATGAAAAGGGATGGTAGTCCGTATGTTTTTTCTCTTTTCTTTTTCTAATATTTTTTTCTTTTTCTTGATTTTTTCGATTTTTTCGATTTTTTTTTTTTTTTTTTTTTTTTTTTTTTTTTTTTTTTTTTTTTCATACACTCTTACCCTACCACCCAAAATAATACATCGTAGGGAATGTAAATTCCCCTTACACTTGAATCTTTACATAGTTTACAATAAACTAATCTAATGACTCGAATCAAGAAAATCAAAACACTTGGAGTACTTTTAAGATTAACGTACATACGGGGGTAATATATGATGTTCTTCCCCATTACTCCATAAAATAAGTACTTTATCCATGAGTCCCAATCGTCCCAAAACAATATGTACAAGGATATGACTCGACTTAGCAACCATGTAATCAATTAGATAATTAACTTAGGGTTTAACAAATAACAATAATGCACTAAAGATGAGTGCATACACGGAAGGCTAAGGCGGTTTGGGTGTACATTTAAGTGGGGTGTAAAAAATTCTTCCTTTAAGTAAGATGCTTAAAGTTAGAAACGAAAAGATAGGCTCAGAGGGGTGTACTAGGGGTTTCGTGTACTAAAAATGAGTACAACGCTAAGGGTGTGGAAAAAATTAGTTAACTTAACTAGCCAAGTAATATGACTTAAATGGTCAAGTAATTATGATACGAGTTAAACACAAGGGTGATCCTAATGCCTCTTATCATGTAGTAAATCCTACTACACGAATGTAGTCTCACTAGCGGTCTCGAGATGCATCACTAACGCAAGTTCTAGAATCTAAATGCTACCGGTACACTCATAAGCACTAATAGTAAATGCTTTTCCTATCAAATCTAAAGGCGAACCTCACATATTTGGGTGGAAAATTTTTCTGAATAGTACGGTTATGTGCTAGTCATACAATCTCTTATCCATGAGATGCTTGCTATGGCTAAAGTTTCACTCCTAAATGTTGTTAAAAAAATTAAATTTGGCGCTAAAATTGCACTAACAAGTATTTCTCATAGTTTTATTACACATCTACTATTAAACAAACACACTCAAGCGAAAGTGTATCTGTAAGGTATCATCATTTTACCCTCCCCTTACACTTAGGATGAACATTGTCCCCAATGTTCAAGTAAAGAATGTAAAAGTGAAATAAGTAAAACAAATGAAATCAAATACTCCCTTGATTCGCTCGGTATGGATAATAAGGTGGCCAGGTTAGATCTTCCTCCAAGAAAATGAACAATCAAAGCTTCCCTTCCAGAATAATAATCATCTTCTTGTCATACATAACCTGTAAAACCTGAGAAAACAGACAAGGCAACCTCGAATAAAATCGGCGGCAATCTTCATATGCTAATAATCCTAGAAAACAAAATAAGATATAATGCTTGTGGAATGATGTTTGCAGATTTCCTGGAGATTATAAAACTAATAATTCAACAAAAACTTTAAGACTCCGTTAGAAAAACAAAACTGGTAAAATTTCCAGATTTTTACACGTGACACCGTCAAGAGTAAACTCGTGACGCCGTCAGAAGTGACCTGCAGAAATTCTTATGTTAAGTTTCCTGAAAATTTCTGGAAAAACTTCGTCCTACTTCCTGGAAAATCCTGCAAAACTTCATTATGACTCGATATAAACATTTGACTCTAACAAATACGAATATACATGTTCACTTAATATTGTGGAGAATCATGATCGGTTTTGTTTCTTAAAAACATATTTGGGGTTTCCCCTTACACTTATCTTTTGCAAAAAATACCTTTGGATGAAGTTAAGACTAGGCCAAACAACAAAATAAAGTATTTTCACTTTTTTTAGTTTTGAAACATGATCTACCAACAATAAAAATAAAGCATGCATACGGAAGCAAATAACAAACAAACAAAATAAAAATCACACAAATCATGGGTTGCCTCCCAAGAAGCGCTTTTCTTTATTTACGAGTCTTGTAGCTATACTCAAGGTCATAGGTTACTACGTGATACGGGTGAGTTCCTCATTGAGGACATCTTTGGGATCAAACTTAGGTTTTAACTTCCTATCGGTTTTCTTAGTACGGTATAACCTTTCAAACTTCTCTCCATCCGGATCATACAAAGTCATCTTCATATGCCATGATCCCTCACCTTCTTTAGGTGGCTTGTCCCACCTCCATTTACACTTATCTCCCTCTCTTTTCCACTTATTCATCTCTATATTAATAGGCATTACGCTTAAGAACTCAATCATCTTCCTAAAGACTAAGGGGTCCTCAAAAGGATCTAGCTCTTCATCTCTAGCTATGAGTTGTTCCACCGAATGTGTCTTTTCGATGAAATCTTTTTCTAGATAGAATGGGCGTTGAGGTCCTATAAAGTTCCTTTCTATCCAAGGTTCATATCTAGATGGTCTCCTATTCATCTCTACCCAATGTGGTGTCGGTTCATCCTTATAATCATAGCTATGTTTCTTAACATCGTATACCGACCAAGTGTCGCCCTCACCTACCGCTATCTTAGACTCCTTACATTCTATCATGGCGCTAGCGGTTGCTAAAAATCCTCTTCCTACCAACAATGGGCATGTAATGTCACTAACCATGTCTAGGACGTGAAAGTCCGCTAAGATAGTTAACTTCCTTACGTGAACAACTACATCCTTAATCATTCCAACCGGGTGGGCAATGCTCCCATCCGCTAGACCTATCAATACCTCCGTCTCCTCTAACTTTCCTAGCTTGAGAGTGGTGAAAAGGGATAAGGGAATCAAGTTGAGGCTTGACCCTAAATCGGCTAGTGTGTCGAAAGCTTCAGATCTTCCTATCTTACAAGGCAAAACAAATATACCTGGATCATAAAGCTTTTTTGGCAACTTGTTTTGAACGAAGGCAGTCCCATTTTTACCTAGTTTAAACTTCTCATACTTTTCTATGAGGGCACTATAGTAGGGAGCACGGGATAAGACATCAATGACGGGGCGTTCAAGGTGAAGCTCCTTGAATTCATCGTCAAGGTCTTGCGTAGGAGGTGTTTCAACTATGCTTTTGACCGGTTTTATATCGGGTGTTTTATTCGATTGGTCCTTTTGAAGAATCTGGTTTTTCTTGAAACATGTGCTCATTGATTTAACCGAGTAGTATTGCGGACAAGAAGTGGGTGACGAAACTGATGATATGGAATTAACGTTTAGTTTCGGGTTCTTGACCGTGTCGCTTAGGAGTGCTCCCATTTCTCGGTCGTTGAGAACTTTCAACAATGTGTCAATTTTGGTGGTCATCTCGCTTTGCTTTTGTTTGAAATTGGCTTCAAACTTAGATATGCAAGCTTCTTGAGACGCCATAAACTTGGACATCAATCCTTCAAGATTGTTGGTACTACCATAGTTGTTAGAAGGATTGTTGTTGAAAGTACGGTTGAAGGGTGGACCGTTTGGTTGGTAACGATTTGGCGGATTGGAAGAATTGGCTTGATTTTGTTTCCACCTAAGGTTTGGGTGATTTTTCCAAGAGGGGTTGTAGGAATCACCGTAAGGGTTTGGCTCAGGTTTAAAAGTGTACCACTTATCTCCCGCTTCGTCGGTACGCGAGGATGCGTAGTCCGCAAAAGCTGTTCCGGGGAGTTCCATACAATCACGAGTGTCATGGGGACCACTACATAATTCGCATGAAGAAGTGATTTTGTTCACTTGGCTTGAAGGCTTAGGAGCTTCGTAAGATTTCATGAGAAACTTGACTTGGTCCTCAAGTTCCATGATCCTACGGCGGGAGTGCTAGAGTTGTTCGAAGGCAAAGATATTGCCTTGACCGTTTTGTTCAAATCACGGGGATCATTCCAACTTTTGTTGTCATAGAGAGCAAGATCTTCTATGAGTTCCCATGATTGTTCCGCACTTAGATCACATAGCTTACCACCGGCCGATTGGTCAATGGCTCGCCTTGTGGAGAGATCGATATGGTCATAGAAGATTTGGACTTGGAGCCAAAGATCTATGCCATGATGAAGGACTTTTTGGAGTAAGTCCTTGAATCGAGTCCATGCTTCATATAGAGTTTCATTTTGACGTTGTTGGAACATCAAGATGTCATTTCTAAGCTTGGTAGTTCTCCCCGGTGGGAAAAATTGAGCAAGGAAACGAGTGGTAAGATCATCCCATGAGGTGATGGATCCCACGGGTTAACGTTCAAGCCATTGACTAGCTTGATCACGTAGAGAGAATTGGAATAGGCGTAATCGGGTTGACTCTCTAGTAGTAACATCAAGGTCTATAGAATCTACGATTTTAAGGAAGTCCTTGAGATGTTGATTTGGATCATCGGAACGA
Organism: Artemisia argyi; assembly: GCA_030686995.1. NCBI lineage: Eukaryota > Viridiplantae > Streptophyta > Magnoliopsida > Asterales > Asteraceae > Artemisia > Artemisia argyi. The sequence continues at coordinate 99,753,751 of CM060709.1, read as the reverse complement.
AGTCCATAGAATGCACATCCGCTTTGCACCAACCGGATGGTGTCGGATCGCAAGGGGGTCACATTGGCTCCTTGGGTGAGCTCAATGGTGTTTCGGTAGCCTTGGTGGCTAGGTCGGGAATACTCTCCTAAGGTTCGGGGCCTAAGAGGTTGGTTATCTAGTGGTGGGTTTTGTTGTGGTGGGATGACGGGTTCAAAGATGTTACCATCGTCCATGATGTCGGATGGCAAAGAGTTACGAACAAAAGCACGAAGAAATAAGATAGACTAAAGAGAACCTAAAAATAAAAATAAAATCTTGCTAGAAAGGAATCTAGTAAGTAGACCTAATAAAAAGAGATTTTAAACTAGACAATAACTATTCCCCGGGCTGCGGCGCCAAAAACTTGATGCGTAGGGATTGCATCAGGCTTGACCTCTCGAGGGATCTCGAGAAGCTTACAACCCCTACCAGGAAGTGTACCTGATCGATGTAGTATAGTATAATGACAAGTACTGGGGGATTGATCGTTCAACTAGGAATAGTGTCGCTAGGATTAGAAAACCTAAAGACTAGGTCTAGAGATGAAGGATGATTCTTTTTGTATTTTTATATTTTTATGAAAGCAAGTAAAAATCTCGGGTTTGAAGGAGTTGGGCGGAATTAGTTGCTAGTCAACTAACCCAATACTAAAGATGCAATCAAAATAAAATACTAAAAATGAAAATAAACTAAATTAAACTAGAGTTGTGAGCAATATGTGGGAAAATTGTGTTTACTTAGATTTCACTACTCCCTAGATATCTTTCACATGTTAATTACTTGTTACAGTTGCGTGGATGACGGATTGTATTCCTTAATACCATACATGGGGTGGCGTACTTACTTCCCCAATCCTATGAGCGCCTACTTCACTCCTATGTCGAGCCGGCTAAGAAGCTCCTAACATGGGATCACTAGAATTTGCTCATGCATTAAATACAACCAATAAAACCTAGTACACATCGGTTCATGTTTCCTAAGACGTTCAAGCATGTTACATAAAGGAGATCTGCCAGTTTTATTAAGCCTAACGTTGAAATCATTCATCCATTACAACCATAAATAAGTAATCAACATATAATCAACATCTAGGTTTCATTACATCTAAGCAAACACAAGATAGATCTAGCCTAGCATGTTGAAATCAAGACAAGCATAAGATATATTCAAACAACACATAGACATATTGATTGAATTGAAAGAGGACTTATCTCAATTGAACATGAAAGGATTCAAGGGGTGAAAACCCTTGAAAACACTGTAAAATATGACATAGGGTTTACAAAGTTCGACCCTAGTTTTCTCTACACAAGTTCCTCTTCTATGAATGAAAAATAGAAAACTATATATAGATTTTGATGGGTGACGGCGTCAAGAACAAAAGTCTGACGCCGTCATCTTGCCGCCAAATAGTTACTCGGACTGCCTAGATCTGGGTCTGGCGCCGTCATGTATACTCCTTATGCAAGTCGTCACCAAAAATTGTCTTGACGCCCTTGTTGTGACGCCTTCAGGTTTTCACTGGGTCGTCATGGTTTTTACTCTTGACGCCGTCATGATCTTCCTATTGATGCCGTCAGGTACTGTTCTCAGCATGGAAAATTAAGTCTTTGCCGTTTTCTTCACTTTTATGCTCCAAAAACGTCCGAATTGCTTCCTTTTCCAGAATTCACTCCCAAAGTACCTAAAATCACAAAAGGAACGATTTAGGGTAATATTTGATCAAATAAATTCAATTCCGGGCTTAAATGACCCCCTAAAAGTGGTTCATTTTTTGCCTCATCAAAATCTCATAAAAGTCAAAGTAGGATCATATAATCAAAAAGTCAAAATTACCCATTGGTAGAAAATCCAAATTTTCAAGGAATTTTAGTGATTTTTATGTTGTAATTTAGGCCTTAATCTTTTCACATGTTTTAGTCTACCACCTAATCTTTAGAATCCCATAATCAATATATTTTTGTGATTTTTTCTAGTGGGCCCCATAAGCCCTCAAAGTGACCCCTTTAGGCTGTTTGAGACTGTTTGGTTCAGGGGAGTTTACTGTGTTTAAGCCTATTTCAGATGTTTTTGTTGCTTGTAACAATTCACATTAGGTTATAATAGATTAGTTAAGTCATAAAATCAAGTGTTCTTTTGAGAAAAAGTCAAAATCACTCACAAATCTCATTTGTAAGTTAACTGTTAAGTTTTAGGGTTCTAAATCTCATTCAATCTTTGCATTAGTTGTTCATTTATCCTAATTTCACTTCATGTTAGCTTATAACATCATTTTTAGTCATTAGGATCAGATCAAAATCCAAAAAAAGTCAACTAGAGTGTTCTTCTCAAAAAGTCAAAGTTTACCCTTTGTCAAAAATCCAAAAATTTCAGGAATTGTTTAGAATTTTGTGCTTGGTTTCAGGACTTGAGCTTTTTACCTATTGATGTCTCCCACCTAATCTTTAGAATCCACCCAACATTATATTTTTGTGATTTTTATTGTGGGCCCCACAACTCCCCAAACAGGGTTGCAGGCCCTTGTTGCACCAGCAGACCACCCCCACTGCCTCCACTTCTGTGGGTCCCACAGACCACCATAGTGGGCCCCACACACCCCCTTGGTTCTTTGAGCTCACAAACTGGTCATCTTGCTAGTTCCACTAAGCTTTTGAGCTTAAACACCCTTGTGGGCCCCCTAGACAGATGCAAATATTGTCCTATTTCTGTGTACAAAACAAGTATCCCAAAAGCTTATTTTGGCTTATTGGCTTATTCAGTGGTACAATTTTGTTGTTTCTAGCTTATACCAGTCCAAGTAAGTCATTTGAACCAAAATCCACCTCTGTGGGCCCCACAGAAGCTCATTTCCTTCAAAAGTCAAAGAAAGTCAATTATATAAGCATTTTGGTGTCCATTTGGCTTATTTTTAAGCTAGAAAAAATTTGTCTTCACAAAAGTTTCTTATTTTCAGTAGTTAAATAGATTTCCAAAAGAAAAACCAGAAAAATCCAAAATAATATTAAGTGAGAGTTTCTATTTAAATTTATCTTTTTAATTTCCCTTTTTAGCTTTTTATTAAGTAATTTGCATTTTTATATTTTTATTAATTTTATTTTATATTAAAGTATTTTTAGTAATTTTTCCAGAATTTTATATTGTAATTTAGTACTTATTAGATTTAATATTAGTTTTATTAATTATTAATTAATATTTAAGTATTAAAAAGCATAATTAGTTTTTATCAAGTAATACCTAGTTTTCATATTTTTCCTAGCTTTTATATGTTATAAAATAATTTTAGGAATTTTTCCATAATTTTTACTATTCATCTTCTAATTTTTATAATTTAATTAGTTTAATTAGCAATTAATTAATATTTAGTTTAATAATTAGTAAAATAGTTTAAAAGTACATAATATAAACTTTTTATATATTTTTTAGGATTCCTGTGATGGTTAATTAGTTTTATAAAATATTTCTTAATTTTGTAAGTCATTTGTAGTATTATTAGTAATTTAAATTAGTTAATTAGTTTAATTAATATAATTAGTAATTAGTTAGCATTAAAATTACAATAAGACATATTTTTAGTTTTTATATTATTTTTAAGTTATTTTAAAATTTTTAAAAATAAATTTTCATTTTCTTAGTTTTAATTTAATATTATATTATATTTAGTATAAGTTAAATATTAATAAATAGTTTTAATTAATAATAAATAATAAAATAATCAAAAAAATAATTTTCTTTTTAAAATTTTCTTTTAAAATTAAGTTTGTAAAAGTTTCATTTTTACCCCTTGTAGTTTATACTTGCTTAAAACGCACCTTTTTCCCAACACGCAATCGTGTCTGATTTTAATTGGATTTATGTTTATACACATCTATTTCCCGTAATTGTTAATATTGTTATCACTGATCATTCCAGTCGTGAAAAACAAATCCAAATCATTATCTGGTTACTTCCCATTCAATTCACCCGATCACAAACCCGTTTTTATACCATCACACCTCGTTTGGACATAACGACCCGGGGAAACACTGTATTCCACGGAGAATTGAGCCTAAGGATGTTGGGAACATACTTTTATATTTAGTCAAGTCTCGGTCATTACATTTTGTAATAGGTTGCTTAGTTATTTATATCATTATGTTTTATGTTACTTGGCTTTAGTTATCATGTCCAATGGGCTTTAAAGCCCACGATCTAGAAGGAAAGGGAGGAAGGGAGTGTTGCCCTAATCCTCCCCTATATATACTAAGCTTATGTAAACATTTTATTTGTTGGTTATTTTGGTATTCTAATGAAACTCTTGCTTTTCTAATTCTCTCATATCATATAATCAACCAATCCTTATATCTATCTCATTCTTACTTGTTTGATATCAATATGGGCACCTAACAAGTGGTATCATTCGCCAAATAGAGATTGAAGTGAAGTTTCTATTGTTAACGTGGGGTTTAGGTGTTATTTCTTCATATTTTTTTGCCTTTTTCTTTGTTTCTTTCACTCAAATCTTGAAGCTTGGACAAGTTTTAAGGTTAATATAGTGATTAGAAGCTTAGATTTTGCATAAAGTTTTGATCTTTTAAGGTTTTTCTACTTATTCTTCTAGTTTATTGAGTTTTGTAGCTTCTTTGATTTTAGAAAACGTGTTTTTGGTAGCAAAATCTTTCATATTTAGTGTTTTCTAAGTGTTGGTGAAGTTACTTGATCAAAAGAACCTTATTTCTAGGCGTTTTTCTTCAAAAAGTTGTGGTTTTTTAAGAATCTGGTCATCTTACGCGTAAGTTTGGACCACTACCCAAGTTTTTAGCTGAAATTTGTACTTCTTGGTACTTTTACGCGTGAGTTTTAGCAAAAAAACCCCTTTTCTACGCCAAAGATCATTTCCTACTCCTAAGTTTAAGCAAAAAAAACCCCATTTCTACGCCAAACATGGAATCCTACGCATAACTTTAAGCAGAAAAACCATTTCCTACGCGTAATTTGGGAATCCTACGCCTAAGTCTTATTTCTACGCAAAAGTTGGGATCTTACGCCTAAGATTATATCTTACGCGTAAGTTGCTGAAGTCTACTCATAAGTTTTTTTCAATGGTCTACTCTTCGTGCAAAGGTGACTCAGTACTTCCCTAGCTTGGACAAGTTAGTGGAATACTTCGACTAAGGATATCTTTCAAGCTTGGACAAGTTTGAAAGATTTGTTTGGTTCTTTAACCTTACGCAAAACTTGATTCTTACGCATATGTTTAAATCTTACGCGTAAAGGATAATCTTACGCATAAACCTCTAGTTTACGCATAAAACTCATCCTTTACGCATAACTTTTAAGTCTACGCATAAGTACGCGTAAGTTTTTCAAGTTACCCAGAGGATTTTGGTTTTAACCAAAGGAACATGCATTTCAATCTTCTACAAAGATCCATCATTCACACAAGTTTTTTGGCGGGAAAATTTGAGTAAACTTTAATTTTTACAGGAGACTAAACGTTCAATTTTTACGCGAAATTCAAATTTTGGTATAACTGTGAAAATTTTGGCTCAAAATTCAAATTTTTTCGGTGAATTTTGGCGGCAAAATTTTTTAAAATCAAATTTTTCCTGCGACCTTAGAATTGCTTTTTGTTGTGATTTTCAAAATTTTGGGAGAGAAAATTTTTCAAATTATTTTGGAGGGAAAATTTGAAATCATTATATCGACCTTGAGTGTGACATTTTGTTTGATTATTTCGATTACGTCGCAACAATCAAGGGGGAGAGAAATGTCATTTACAATGTCTCAATCACCTTCTTCCAACTACCTTCCTCACCAATATTCTCATCAGCAACAATCATCAGCAACTGTACCTTCTTCCAACTACCTTCCTCACCAATATTCTCATCAGCAACAGTACCTTCTTCCAACTACCTTCCTCACCAATATTCTCATCAGCAACAATATCATCAACAACAAAGTCACAGCTCCCTCATTCGTCAAGTTCTGCTATTTGGCAATGAATCAAGGCCTCCAATGTTGCTGCCAGGAATGTATACTGATTGGAAACGGAGATTTCTACAATGGCTCACAGATTGTCCTGCTGCAGATCTCATGCTTAAATCCATTCAAGATGGTCCATACAAAATGATATTTCTTGCTGACTCAACAGGGATTATCATACTACAAAATGATGAAGATTTGAATGCTACTGAACTTGCTCAGTACAATGCTGACTAACAGCTGCATGGTTTATGACATTAGCCCTTCCTAACTCAATTTACATGAATATGGACTTTCAAGGCAGTGCTTATGAAATGTGGAAATATCTTGAAGCTATGCATCGTACAGAAGAACTTGATCACATCAGAATGAAGCAAATTCTTGAATCTTGTTTAAGCATGAATCCACTGAAGACCATTCTCCCTGCTCCACCATCTCCAGCTGTTGACCATGGATCCTTAATTTACACTCCAAATGGTCTCTTCTTCAATCCTCCAAATGCACCTGAGCCTATCTTCATTCCACAGTACCATCCTGCAACACTAAATGATCACATGCAATCTCTTCTGCAAAATCTAGTGAAGCTTGGACAAGTATCTACTGAGAAAGGCAAAGGCGCAATGACTTCAACTTATGAATGCTTTAACACAGTGGAAGATACTGATGATGAAGAAGATCTTATCGAACCAAGCATGGCATTTTTGGCATATACGGAAAATATTGCAGATGTGGAAGCTCAAGATTATGATTCAACTCCACTCTTTGATGCTAATGTTGAATACGATGCCACACTTAGTCAAATGAAAGTTGAAGGGGGTAATCTCAATGCTGTTTTGCAAAATGTCATGGGAGATATTCCATCTGATGATGAATATGCAGATTTGTAAACCAATACAGCATATGTGGAAGCCAATACAGGTGATGTGATGTTAATGTCAAATCATGCTTATGTTCAAGAACAGAATTACTTCAGTAATCCACAACCTGCTACCTCAATCCAAATGATGCCATATGATTCATCTCCGCAGCAAACTTCAACTCAACTTGTTCCATATGACAACAGTGATGCAGTTTACTATTCAAATTTCAATGAAGATGACGATGAGGATTTCAATATTCTGAATCAAGGACTCGCACTTATTGCTCGTACCTTCCGCAAATTCTCCAACAAGACAAACAACCGTCTTCGTTCTTCTTCTAACACAAGGAATCAAGATGTTGTGCAAGGTGAAAGAGTTGATAGACAAGGAAGGAATGCAGAAAGGACTGTTGGGAATACTGCAGATGTCGGTAATACAGGCTATCAGGATAAAATTTTGGAAGAGCAAGATGACAGCAGCAGATTGGGGAATGATACATATGTTGATTCTGCTGATATCAGACCCACTTATGACTCAGAGCCCAACTTTGACAAAGAACAGATGGTTGAGGAAGATACCATACCCATCTATGACACAGAACCTAACTTTGACAAAGAGCAAATGGTTGAGGTACAATCTATTGTTGATCATATTATGCTTGCAAAAGAGAAACGACAATCTGAGCAACCTAACTTCAGTAATGAAGCAGAGGTTGACCAGAATGTTGTTCAATGTCTAGACAAACATTCTGAGTCTGAGTCCTTACCTGATAATCTAATGACTGAAACATCAAATCAAACTCTTGAGTTTGAAAACATTCTTCTCAAAAAGACCATCGCCCAGTTTCATAAAGATTTTTCAAAACTGGAGGCACATTGCATCTCACTTGAACTTAAATTGCAAAACGAATCTATAAATTCGGGCAACAATGGTCAATTTTTGAATGAAAAAAGTAAACGTGTGGATACATTAGTTAAAGAAAATGAGCTTTTAAAAGGTCAAATTCAAGCAAATTGCAAAACAAATTAAGAAGACTGACTGGCCAGAGTGTGGATACGAAGTTTGAAAAACCGTCAATCTTGGGGAAACTGACTTCTCAAACAAACAGAAAACAATCAGTGGTTAGACAACCAACTGCATTTAAATCTGAACGACCTAAATTTTCAAAATCTCGGTTTGCCTCCCAAGTTGTTGAGAAAAACAATTTGACAAAACCAGTCACTCCACATTCTTGGCCTAAGGAAAATGCATCTGTGTCTGCTAAATCTCAACACGTGATTATACCTGGCTCATCTAGGATTAGTTCAAAACCAGTGTCTAATACGAGCAATAAAGGTAAAGATTCTTATGCAAAATATGACATGTACACGAACTATGATCTAGAAAAGGCTAGGAAAAAGGCGCTACTTCAAAAGGATGAAATTCTAGGTTCAAAACCTCATGTGATGCCTTCCACTGTAGTACAAAACACTGCTAGTAGTAGCAAACCAAAACCTAAGAGTACTCAACAAACTAATAGGAATTGGCTAGCATCTAAGAATAGTTGCATAAATAATCATGTTGTCTATGCTTTAAAATATCTTCGAAAAGGAAATTCACTTGCAAAGGCACAATCGACTAAGACAAACAAACCCATTGAACCAAAAGACAAGATTCACAAACCTAAGAAGTGGATTAATATACGATATAGGTTTTCTCAAAGAAGTGATGATCCCACATTTCATTCCACTGCATCTAAAAAGAAAACATCTCCTAGATCTAACATTAGATGGGTACCCATGGGTAGAATTTTCAAATCGATTGGTCTTAGGTGGATTCCTACAGGAAAGAGTTTAGACATTTGCACCAAAACTAATGTGAACTCCACAACATCTACCCCTGAGACAAGAAGGAAAACTGTCGGAATTGTGTGTTCGAGTGTCAAGAAGATAATTGACACTACATCTTTATGCTTCTAACATCTGGAACCCAACTACACTTCGGGATCCATGTTCTCTCTTTTGTCTCTTCTTTCTTTCTTTACAGATTCGACAGGAATGGCTTTGGAACAAATCAGTTTTGGACCCGAGCTTCATGTTATGGTTTCTGAGCACAACAGCTTAGGACCCGCAACCAACCGTTTAAAAGCACCTCAGCAATGGCTTCTGATCACAACAGCTTAGGACCCGCATCCAACCGTTTAAAAGCACTTCAGTAATGGCTTCTGAGTACAACAACTTAGGACCCGTAATCAACCATTTAAAAGCACTTCAGCAATGGCTTCTGAGCAAAATAGCTTAGGACCCGCAATCAACCGGCTGAACTTTCCAAACTCTCACCCGTAAAGAATTGGAAACCCTGTTTGCTCCACTATTTGATGATTCAATTGAAAACCATCCTCAAGAGGTCTCACCAATTTCCGCTGCACACCCTGAGAATATTCAAGTACCTGACACACCTTAACAAACAACAACCACTGTTGAGAAAGACGGTCCTCCAAGTGAATCTCCAACAACAGCAGAACAAACCGCTTCCAACTCCAGACAATTAGCTGAAGATCCATAAAAAAAATCAGTACCACAACCTGCAGATTATGACAAAAATACGTTCTTCAATCCATTTGCACCGACTCCAACCATTCTTTATATAATAGAGTCGTCTTCTCGCAGTTTGGATCCGTCTATTATGCATACGTTCTACCAACATCACCCTTCGACACATCATTGGAATTAAATGGATTTGGAAAACAAGCTGGACGCAGAAGGCACAGTGATTCGCAACAAATCTTGTTTAGTTACAAAGGAATACAGTCAATGAAGAAGGATTGTACATCACTGTCATCAACAAAAGCTTATAATGTAGCCATGTCTGCTTTCTGTGCTCAAGTCATTTGGATGAGAACTTAGCTCACGAACTACGGTTATGTATTTGACAAGATCCCGATGTACTGCGACTCAAAAGTGCTATTGCTATCTCATGTAACACCATTAATCATTCCAAGGCCAAACAAATTGCTCTGCTCTACCATATCATCAAAGAGCATGTCAAGAAGGGTACAATTGAATTAGATTTTTTGGGTACTGAATACCAATTGTCAGACTTGTTTACAAAGGCATTACCTCCATCAAGGTTTGCTGATTTAGTTTACCAAATTGGTATGCGGTGTTTGACTCCAGATGATTTGCAAAATTTTCTTAAAAACTGAGAGAGTCAAACATCAAACTCTTTTTGTATATATATTAAAAAAATCTTCTTTCTCTGTGTACAAACTTCGTAACTTCAGAAATATGTTCCTCTATTAAAATTTTTTTTGCTTTACTCTGTCAAAATGGAACATGTTTTGAGGGGGAGAAAACTTTTCACAATATCATGAAGTTTGCACACCTCATCATAATTCTTCAAGGATAAAATGTTTCTTCATCATTCGGATTAAAATCTCATTTCCAAAAGCTTCTATGATCTCTCGAATTAAAATGTACAAAAAGGTTTCACAAAATATATGGTAATTCGAGGGGGAGAAAAGAAATTTTTTCTGCAATGATTCCAAATTAATCTAGTTTGGACTTCAAATGGAAAAGTAATTAACCTTTAATGAGTAAAGATTCACAAATGTCTTAAACTTAGGTAAAATTATCTTGCATGGAAAATAACTTGATGTACAAAAAGGTTTCACAAAATATATGCTAATTTGAGGGGGAGAAAATAATTTTTTCTGCAATGATTCCAAATTAATCTAGTTTGGATTTAAAATACAAAAGTAATTAACCTTTAATGAGTAAAGATTCACAAATGTTTTAAACTTAGGTAAAATGATCTTGCATGGAAAATAAAATGGGCTCTAATAAATGTTTCAACAAATGCTCTCAAAAGTTTCACACATAATTAGAAACCTCAACAAATCAGACTAACGAGTTTTGATTTCTTTTCGATTGTGAGTTTCTAATTTCTTCATTGTTGTTGTCTAATCGTTACCTAAATGTTTCAAGTGTTTTCAACGGTCAAAAAGGCATAATCAGAAACTAGGGTTTATGTAATTATCGATAAGGGCTTTCATTTTTATGTGTTTTATCTAATTAACTAGTTTATATAGCTTTAGAGAACACTAAAGAATGCTCGATTGGTATGTTTGCTCGATTAGGAACAACATAGGTTTGTATTGAAGTGATTTTGGGTTCAAGATTTCGATGTCTTTGCTGCTACTACTAGGATGTTTGTTTGTTTTATATTCAGGCATTAAGAAGCCAACATGCGCGCAAAGTCTCAATTCATAACCGCAAACCATGACAATAATTGGAAAATTTCGAGTGAAAGAATGAATTAATCTGTGATCATGTGTGTTAATTTGAGAATTCTGAGCACTTAGGAAGATTTAGAATGAGATTTTTGATTCATCCGTTTACTTGTTTGTGCCTGATGCATTTTATCTGTGTGCAAGTACATGTCATCTCATTGAAAGTCAAAATTTCAACATTCGACAAAATGTTTCTTATGAAACATATTTTTGAGGATAAAGGGCAAAATGTGTTTAAAGGCTAAATTGGTAAAAGGATTCAAAATGGTGAGAAACAAATTTTTCCAAACTCTACACTCTCGTTTTACACCGGTAAAGCAAGTGTGGAGACCAAAGCAAAGTCATTCAAAACCTTTCAAATCCCAAATACCGGAAGTTTTCCATTCATCATAAAAACAAATCTTCAAAAAGAACCCATGAGGTTCAACTTTAGATGGAAATCTTTTTCAGATTTTAAAACTCAAAAGAGAGACTCCGGGTCTCAAACAACTTTCAACAGTAAAAGAGTTTTGAATTTCAAGCATTCTTTGTTGTATAATACTTGATTCTGTTTTCTAAAACCTTGTGCAGAATCATCTCATGAATTTTCAAAAAGTATTTTAAAATACAATTCAAAATTCTGCTCAAGAAGACTATCTCTTGAATAAACTTCATTATTTGAGGGAGAGTATTTTGTTTAAAGAAAACCAATTTTGTTTTTCTAAACAACTCGGGTTTCAGAGAAAGGAGAGTGCCTTGCCAAACCATTCTTTAAAACCAAACGTGCACTTTTCCTTGAAAACCTTTAGAAGTTCTCATGCTAAGCTTAACTAAAATTTCTTAATCTTGAGCAAAATTAATTCAAATTTTTTCAAAAGGTTTTTCTAAACTTTTCAAAATTTTGCTCAAGATTTTTCAAATCTTTACTCCCCAATTCGCTCCAAAGTTTAAAATTCTCAAAACATATGCGAGTTTTGAGGGGGAGTATCTCCAAAACAACATGTTCTGTCAAAATCATGTTTAATGGCTTGTGCACGCACTACAGTGTACAACCCGAACTTGTAAATAAAGGACCCTGAGGTACGCATCAGTGCCTCAATCCTAATATAAGGAGCGAAGGCTTCTTACTTTTGAGTAGAACTAATCAAATGTTTTATGATTTTCATAATTCTGCTCAAAAGGACAAGTGTTTCACCTCAATAAGACCTAATCACTTGTTGAGGGGGAGCACTTGTCAAACAAAACTACTTCGTTCTTAAAAGTTAAAAGTTCTTGGTGAATCTCCCCATAAGACTCAAAAAGGCATATTTTAATCTAAAAAGTTCAACAAAAACATCATTTCGTATGCTATTTTTGAGGGGGAGAAAATATATAAGTGATTAAAATATGAGTAGTCAAAAAGCTAAAGTAGTATCTTGTGCGAGCTAGACTCAAGATTGACCCAGGAATTGACGAAAAATGAAAGTTAGTAATCTCGAAAAGACTTATTCTCGACGGGTAATGACATCAAGTTAGTTACTAGAGCTAGTTGTCACCTAAAAGCTGACAATGGAACTCTTTAACTAGCCACGTAAGCGTGTCTCGAAAAGGATTTGTCTTATTAGAAAGGTACCGTCTCGAGAAACGTTCTGTGGACTTGACCAGGCCGGGTAATTACTTCAAGCTAGTTTAACTAGTGATTTAAGTGTGTCTCGAATCGGTCTTGTTCACTGAAAGTGGATCAATTCAAAAGTGCTTGCTCCTCGCGCATGTGCAAATTTATTAATTACTTATGAGCACATGTGAAGGGGGAGCCCTTCAAAAGTAAATACAAAACTCTCAAAGTGTTAAACAAAATGTTTGATAATCAAAAACACTTTGAGAGATTTTCAATCAAAGGTTTCATGGCAATTGTAGGATAATCATGGAGTTATAAGGTGATTAAGATAGGAAAAATCGTCCTGTGATCCGCCAGAGCCGGAGGGATCTACCCAAGGACATCACCAATAGTTAGAATTAGAAGTCCTTAGGTATGATACGAAAAAAAAAGATGAGAAAAGAATGAAAGGGGAAAGAAGGAGTTGAAGAATTAAAAAGAAAAGTAAAGAAAATGGTGAAAAGAAATAGCCCTCTATATGTTCAACCTTAGGGCAGACACCGGGTTCAATTCGTATGCTACTGGTTGTTGCAAAGACAACACCGGTATTGAAGATAAAGTCTTCATGGACCCAGTGACGCAATGAACTAAACCTTCTTAACCACTCAATTTCTCTTAAAAGAACTTGTTTCATTCTCACGGGGAACTAGTGTAATCTATCGACTTATCTCTTAGAGATGGTTGATATTGAAGCAGGAGACCCCTCCCTAGTCTCCGCATAGGAAACCCAAGTGTGCACTTATCGAGTCTAGAGCCATGAGATACATCAAAGATCTCTTAGGAACACTTAGTATTTCTACAACTGGTGCTCTACATCAATGGACACTAGCTGTAAATTATCGAGTCCTTCACAAATCTTAGAAATCTGACGAGAACGTTTATGAGAGAATTACAAATGTATTTCTCAATGATTGAACGGAAATTCCTGCCAGGGTCAACATCAAAAAGCCCTGACAGCAGGTCACTTCGGTAACCCTTCACGGGTTACGCTTAGTGTTCGCGGTGGTTCTTTAACGGTCTACAGTCGTGGAGTGATCCCCAGCGACTCACCCTGTCATTGAGCTACTTAGTAGGTCTCGTAAGCTCCTTCGGGGGTATCTGACATGGGAACGGCCTTGACAAGGATTAGAAGGAGTCTTCACACTATGCTGTTGTTATCTGTAAGTACCGGTTGATTATTGCTAACTGTTTACCAGCAGGTACATATCACTTCCATGATGGTAGATTCCAGCATACTCATGCATACATCTTGAAGTCATGGAAAGCTCCCCCAAAGATCTAAGCACCACAAAGTTCAAAGAAAGATTCTACGCCAAAAAGAAGAATCTACAAAGTATAAAGACCAAAGATCAATGTGAATGTAAAGGAACTTCGTGCACTTGAAAGACACAGTCCAAAGATGTATGAGCATGTTGGAATGGCGGACAACCACCAAAGACGATAAAGTGACGAAAGGCAGGTGACTACACAATCACAACGTTATCACCAAAGAACAAAGACTATGAGCAAAGAACATTCATCTAACAAAATTTTTTGTGAAGACGTCAGAAGTTATACAAGTCAAAAGACAAAGACAAAGATGAAGACGTCCAGCAACCGTCATGACCGACCCTTAGGGGGGGGATTGTTGGGAACATACTTTTATATTTAGTCAAGTCTCGGTCATTACATTTTGTAATAGGTTGCTTAGTTATTTATATCATTATGTTTTATGTTACTAGGCTTTAGTTATCATGTCCAATGGGCTTTAAAGCCCACGATCTAGAAGGAAAGGGAGGAGGGGAGTGTTGCCCTAATCCTCCCCTATATATACTAAGCTTATGTAAACATTTTATTTGTTGGTTATTTTGGTATACTACTATTGCTTTTCTAATTCCCTCACATCGACGCCTTAAGAAAATGTATGTAAATTTACCCTAGTAGGTGCCTTGACAAGCACCTAGAGACCTTAAATATAGTGCATCCCCCCAGATGGGGGAGTTCAATCCCAATAGATCTATTCACAATATTCGCGCTCACGACAAGGAATCAGCACAACCTAAGAAAAATATAATAGTCGCGTCTTAGATGTTTAACGAGAAAGTACCAAATAAATTTTATGAAAGCACCTCAAAGAGAGGTAGAGAGGCAGAATTTTATGAGTTTTTGTCCAAGTCTGCATGTACAATTAAGGATAAGTGAGATGGATTTTAATATTGGGAGACATTAGTGTAAGAGTTAGGACATGTGGCTTCTTAAGACATCACCAAAGACATGCAAAGTCTTGGCGTGTCTTCCTTTGGACGCCACTTCCTATAATGAGGTGGTGAATGTTAATTTTTGACAAGTATTAATCTTACGGGGTATAGTTTGGTCCCAATAGTTACTAATGTTAAGTCCTTAAGTCACGAAACTTAAAACCGGGCAACATAAAAATATAATACTTATAAAAATGTTAAAATTTATCAAATGCTCCAACTAATTATAATAGATGTGTGATAAGTTTAACAGATAGTGTATACATTGTTAAAACCTAATAACGAAGTTTGAGTACGCGTATTACGTAAAGAGTATAATGTTTATTAAAAAATAAAAAATAAAAATAAAAATAACAAAGTGACAATAGTTCATATGAAATATGACTATTGATCAAAATAAAGTATATTGGAAACATAGACTTATCATAGTCCTGTGTTGATCGCGAGGAAAGTTTACACAATTAAATTTTCATAATTAATAAAGTAATAACAATAAATAATAAAAGTAATATTATTTAGTATAAAAGTAATAATAATTAAAATTAAGTAGTTAAATATAGACAGAGGTGAACAAAAAAGTTCAGAGTGTAATAATTTGAATCAGAGTAAATTATGACTTTTTAAAATAGGATTATAAGAAAACAATGTTGCATAGAAAGTGTTGACTGGACATAGTCTAGTCGCGGTTGAATTAATTGAACGTGTCAGGACGTACGCGGATAACTTCCGACGAAGTTAATTATTTAAAAATAGAATAGTTTAATAATAAAATATTAAAATTTATGACATGAAATTTTAGAAATGTCACAGCACGTACCCCTTAAGAGAGCTCCGTCCCGGAGCTTAACTCGCTTTATCTCCTGACGATTCACTTGCGAAAAGATGAGGATACTCGTAAGGAATGAATTCTAGAATAGCTAATGACGCGGTTCGATTCCCGTCGTCTAGAAATACGGTGCGGAGTATGGTTGACTATACGCGATAAAGATAGAGTGAGGATTTGTTTATTTGTTCTGCTAGATCGCACGAATACTCATGAATTATTTATACTCATGCAAGAATTTCTGTGATTCTCGAAGATCAAGTAGACATAATCCATATATAACTATTCCCAGTATTTGAAAAATTTTTAGTTGAACATAGGTAGTCAGCCTATGTTCCCTGGTTAAATATAGGTGACTAGACTATATTTAATTGAAGGTCAATAAAATTTTCAAATACTTGACTTAGTTATACTCGTGATATGTCCGTTGTCCACACTGGCCAGGATCACAGACCTTTAGCAATAAAGGTTTCTAAAGAGAACTTGATGAATGCAGAGAAAGTTGTTGAACTTCAGCTTTTGTAGATGATGAATCAGTTTATAAGAATTATACGAGAATGAAGAACGATAACATAATAACAAAATAGTTCTGATTTGCAAGAAAATATCTAAATGATTTATAGGGTGGTGAAAATATTGATATAAGGTAAATGACAGAGCGATTTGTAAGATGATAACAAAAGTTTATTCGGAACTAGGCAAAACAGTTTACGTAACGGTAGTACATTAGTGATTTAGTTTATAAGATGGTGGTGATGTACTTTGTAAGGGAGTGGCAAAATGATTGATGGACATTGACAAACATTGCAAAATATTTTAGTGAAATGACTTATAAAGAAATAGTAAAATAGTTAAGTTAATGGGAAAATTGTTTGTAAGATGCTTACAAAATAGTTTATATGAGACTAACAAAGTTGTTCATAAGTTGATAGTAGGTATGGTTATTGGTTTACAAGCTATTAGTAAGGTAATTTTGGAGAATAGTAATTCATTCATAATATAATGAAAGATAGTTTATATGACAATAAAGGAGTTGTTTATAAAATGGCAGTGAAATTTCTAAGGTAAATAAATAGAATGTGGCGGGTTTCATATAGAATACCATTGTGAAAGGTCATGAAAAGATTTTAAAGCTCATAGCATTACTCACATTTTTTTTAGGAAAATAAATGAGACCACAGTGTTTGAGAAAATTTTAGGGGATCATCAAAATGAATAAATATGTATTTAATTGTTTAGTAATCTGGTGAAACATATATAATTAGGAGATGTAGGGTTTGACATGATGCTTTGAAGGCTGAGTGTAAAGAGTCGGATAAATCGTTTATAATAAGTACCTTTATACAAATAAGAAGTTACGCTCTGGTAAGTAGGTATAAATAGTTGAGAGAAAATCAAGTGTATATAAATAGTCCTTTATATAATTAGTGTCAATTCGGAAAGGGGGGGGGGGGGGCAGAAATACTCAAAAACATAAGTTTACGAGGAGTAAAGCAATCAAGAGGAATTGATAAATCGTAACGAGTTTTGCCATCAGATGTAATGATAGTACATAAGGTTATGAAAGAGCTTAGAGACCATTGTAATCACCTACAATGTCCGAAAAATTAGAGAAACCATTGTGCAACTGATGCGTGAGAATTGCACCAGGCTTTACCTCTCAAGGGATCTTGAGAAGCTTACAACCCCCACCAGGCAGTGTACCTGATCATTGTAGTACAGTATAGTGACAAGTACCGGGGGATTGATCGTTCAGGTAGGAATAGTGTCGCTAGGATTAGAAAACCTAAATACTAGTTCTAAAGATGAAGGATGATTCTTTTTTGTATTTTTTATATTTGTTAGAAAGCAAGTAAATATCTCGGGTTTGAAGGATTTGGGCGGAATTAGTTGCTAGTCAACTTACCCAATACTAAGATGCAATCAAAATAAAATACTAGAAATGAAAATAAACTATATTAAACTAAGGTTGTGAGCAATAAGTGCAGAAATGTGTTTACTTAGATTTCACTACTCCCTAGATATCTTTTCATGTTTCCTAAGACGTTCAAGCATGTTACCATTTGGAGATCTGCCAGTTTTCTTAACCCTAACATTGAAATCATTCATCCAATACAACCATAAACAAGTAATCAACACATAATCAACATCTAGGTTTCATTAGATCTAAGCAAACACAAGATAAATCTATCCTAGCATGGTGGAATCAAGACAAGCACAAGATATAGACAACCAACACATAGACATATTGATTGAATTAAAAGAATACTTATCTCAATAACACATGTAAGGGTTCAAGGGCTGAAAACCCTTGAAAAACCTGTAAAATACGTATATGGTTCGGTCTTAGGGTTTCTCCAAACTTGTTCCTTTTTTATGAATGAAAATTAGAAAACTATATATAGATAATAGAGGTTGACGGCGTCAAGAACAACCTTGTGACGCCGTCATCTCGCCGCCAAAATAATCCTCGGACTGCCTTGATCTACATCTGACGCCGTCATGTATTCCATTTTTTCAGGCTGTCACACATTTAACTCTTGACGCTCTTCTTTGTGACGCCTTCATTTCTGTACTGGGTCGTCATGATCTTTACTCTTGACGCCGTCAACTTGTTCCTCTTGACGCCGTCACACATTGTTCCCAGCATGGTGTGACATTTCTAAAATTCTCGTGCCGATTATTTTAATGGTTTATTATTTAAATAATCTATTTTAATTTAATTACTTATTCGGAAGATATCCGCGTACGTTTAAATAAATTCTATCGCGACTAGACTATGCTCAGTCTACATTTTCTATGCACCATTGTTTTATTTCAATCATATTTTAAAGTCACTATCCCTTATATTTCATTTTTACTTCCACTTTTCATTTTTACTCATTTTATTTTCATCGCGCGGTTTAAATTTCGTATTTCACGTTTTAACCTCAAATAAATCCTCCGATAATCTCATCACTCAATTATATTTCAAAATTCATCATGAAAACTAGTTTTAATAATTTAAAAATTTTAATATTAATTTACCCGGTATTTTGGAAATTTATTTGTTTCGTATCGTACGCCTAATTTAATTACGACGGTTTTCGTAGAAACTAAATAATAATTATCTAAACACTCAGTATTTATACCCAACATATTTCTATAATTTTTATAACTTTATTATGTCCCGGTTAACTCCGTTAAAATTTATTTTTAGTTAACCCGGTACCCGGTACACCTTAAAACTACAAATACACACAATAATTCAACCAAAAGTCTACACAAATCTTACAAAATTCCACATTTTCTTTCTTTTCTCATACATTGCCGCCCCCCCCCCTTTCTTTTTCTTCCTTGATTGGTGGATCTTGTTTCCTCATAAAAGCTTGTACTAACTTTTTATAATAATAATAATACTAATAATACATAATAGAATACTACACTCTTTTTCTCATTCTTCACAAGTGCAAGCAATAATTCATTTCTCTCTTCCTCTCTTACTCACTCACGGCAACAACAAGAAGGAGGAGCAAGACAAAATTATTTTTCTCAAGATCAAGTATTATAAACCTAGTTTACTTCTTGTTCTAGTTTTGAAATAAAAACTAGGGAGTATTAGGCACCTTGTTACCTTAAACCTCATCATTTCACTTGTAAGCTTCAAGTATTATTTTTCATCTTTTTATACTTTCATTTATTCACTATCTTGATGTATTTGAACATTATATAAGTTATAATGCTTAGTTAAGCTTGGTACTTAAGTTAGAAAACCTTAAAACAAAAGAAAGGCCAAACATAAAACTGTTTTATTTTTGATCCGTGTATAAAAGTATTAAACTGATCAAATCAGTAGACAATGGACATAAACTAAAAATATGTAGTTGTAGCCCTATGTCTTGTGGTCATTTTGACGGGTATTTCGTCGAATAACTCCTTACGATGATTAAACTAAAAATGTTTTGGTGAAACATGTACTAATCTGAGTAACAGTTTTGAAACGTGAAAAAGTCATTTTTTTTGTATTGAACCCTCTGTTACTCAAGGAATAAAAGTTTTAGAGGACATCTTAACTTAAACGTGGCCGAAAACGGGGAATAAATCGGGTTAGTAAAACTCTAGATATCGCACTTTTCGTGAGACCATTGAAAATTTGAAAGCTGAATGGATTGATAGTTTGGGTAAATGGACTGTTTTACTAAGGTTATGTAATTTTTAGCTAAGTGGGACCAATAAATCTCGTTAGTACAGAAATAGACCTTTCCGGGGATATAAAGAACGAGACTTGAGGACTTACGGTTTGCAAATGGCGATTTTTCTAAACATAGACAAGTTATAAAAAATTCCATCAGCACTAGTTATAAAAAAAATATATAAGTGTTATACACTTTAAGGATTGGACCTTTTAAAACAATTTTGAACCACCTAGTATATTTTGAACCCTTAGGTCTAAAGTGAACCTTTTTGACCCAAAACTTGACCCATGGACTAAATTGAACCTTAGAGTTAATTTGAACCTTTACATCATAATTGAACCTAGGGTAAATATAAGTTTCATATTTATATAAATGCAAAAGTATATTTTTGGATAATTTGTAAGTAAGTAACTAAAACCTTGTGATGTGTCTAGGAGTATTGTACCAAGCTTAAGTAAGATCATAATTTGTATAATCAAAAGTACATCGATATCTGTTTTCATAAACTAAGACGACGTATATTAATTAGGTTCATCGTAGAGCTTTTGCCGCTATTCTTTCGTTTGCTTGTTCATTGCTATTCTCTTTGCTCTCGGTGAGTTCATAGCCTCGCATTTTACTTACTTAAATATTTTATAAACCTCGCGAGGGGGATACATGCTAGTTTTTACAAACTGAATACAAGTAGTTTTTGGTATGCTGGACCCGATTATACGATTATAGATATTGAATGCTTTTTGCCAATTAAGTCCCCTCATGAACCGTTAATTACTCGAGTAGTAAACGCTAGTATTATGGATATGCATATTAGGCTTGGCGGGCCTTGTTCGGGATACGGACACATAATAGTTAGAATTGTGGTAAAATGGCAAAAATTTACCTTTCCGGGGCATTATTAAAAATCGTCAAGGTTCGGTTACATGAACTCAATACTATAATTAAATAAACCGACATGTAATTGCAATACTTGTCGCCCGATAAATAATGCTTGTATTCAACTTATTACTTATTAAACTCTATGGATTCACTCAACCTTTGTGTTGACTTTTTAGCATGTATTTTCTCAGGTATTATTTGGCTAGCTGAGCATTGGGAGCAATCGGAGTCGCGTGGATATCAAATATTGAAGGACTTGTTTCTACACATTCGATAACCTTTTATCCTTAAAATGTACATATGTGTCATATTTAACTCTTGTAACTTAATTTTTAAATAGAAATTGTTGGGACCTTTGTACTCTGATTTATCAAATCGAATGTGACATTTTATTAAACGTGTCTTTTGAGGTCGTTTTATGTAACTTGTTTTTATGAACTATGAAGTGACACCCAAATTGGTATTCCGCTGCGTTGTAAAATTTTGGGGGTGTCATAGAATGGTACCAGAGCTTTAGTTATAGAGAAATAGGTCATTTTCAAAACCTAAACTATAACTGTTTTTCAAATTTTTTTTAAAGTCTTTCACCATTGTTCGATATCCGCGCACGTTTGCTCCCAGGTAACTTATATGCTCTATTTTGCATCCATACTTCTATTATATGACTAATGAATATATCTCCTAGTCATTATTTCGCTCTCTCATGCCTATCTTATGATGTCATACTATATACTTTATATCGGTCGGTTATTTATACCCTGAGCACTCCGATTATCGCGTACTTCGTGTTTTCTTATTTTCTCCCTCGAACGTCGATACTAGTATTGTTTAAAGATACCTGTACATATATCTGTTACTCTTTTCTCAAATTCTTACGCATTTGTATAGTATTATGATATGTATTAATGAGTTCGTTTACTTTAACCTTTTATGAACGATGCGGTGATCTCTGAAACATTTTCGCTACTTTACTTTATTTTCTTTTGGATGATATTGACATTCGGTGTACTTTGTCAATTCCACTAGCTATTTTATTATTCAACTCTGAGTGTGAATATTCTTCTTATGTCTTTGAATCAAGTATGTTGTTTTCATTATCCATTGTTTTGAAATCTTCCAATTGATGGGAGTACGACCTTAACTTGTCATCTCAAATCTTTTCACCCCTTGGTACTTACCTTTGGTAATGCGATTGACTAATGTCATATTATTATTCTCGTTACTTCTTCTTATAATTTTGATGAATCATGTCGTTAATTTGACATCCTTTTATTTGTTGTAACGCTTGATCTTGTTGTGTATTTTGTTTTGTGATGGACATACTTAAGTAGGATGATTTATAATCGTTTTATTGAAATGAATTGGGACGCTTCTTCATTTGAATAAAGAAATTATAAACCGCCGAACCATAAATTCATAAATCATCACTTACATGGATTGGGACGCCTCTTTATGTAAGTGACGAGTTATGAATGAGTGGGCTTATGTGTATTCACCATAGCGTGTGTACAAATCATTCTTTGGGCTATGAACTCCTCTCGACTCGTAATTTGTTATGTGATTTTCTTTTCTGATTCCGTATCAATCGACGTGAGCTTGATAAGCTAATAGTAATGTACTATTATTCACTTCCACGAATTGACGACTTGATAAATTCCTTGTCTCCTATTGTCTTATCGCAAACACTTTTGTTCTATCCTTTCCTTTCAGGAACCTCACGACATTCTATTCGTTCCCTCATACCATTGCTTACACATTATGTGATTTCTATCACTTGTTCTATCTTCGTTGATATCTTGATACTTTGTCAAAAAAAAAAAAAAAAAAAAAAAAAAAAAAAAAAAAAAATCCCGTGCACAAAATGCATTAAGTACCTCCATGGGCTTCTATAAAATTTTTATGCGTCTTTATGAAAATTTTACAAATACTTCACAAGTGTTTAAATTACCAAAATGACCTTCTTAAGTTAAAGAGTCGGTTCTAACCAACCCTCTTTTGTAAAAACCATAACTAAATTTTTAATGACACCATGCCCTATCTTTCAAATTCATATTTTATACATCACATTTTAATCACGTCTTAAGGATATGACCGATTTAAACCTCGTTTCAACTAATGATTCATAGAGATTTGAAAATAGACATTCTACAATCACAACCATAAACCCGAGTTTCAACATGGTTTTTATACATGCTTCCATACCAAAAATCTTTAAAACGAAAAAAAAAAAAAAAAAAAAAAAAAAATGATTAAGAAGAATTGAGCGCCGGGACGTCGCTCTATTAAGGGGTACGTGATGTGACATTTCTAAAATTCTCGTGCCGATTATTTTAATGGTTTATTATTTAAATAATCTATTTTAATTTAATTACTTATTCGGAAGATATCCGCGTACGTTTAAATAAATTCTATCGCGACTAGACTATGCTCAGTCTACATTTTCTATGCACCATTGTTTTATTTCAATCATATTTTAAAGTCACTATCCCTTATATTTCATTTTTACTTCCACTTTTCATTTTTACTCATTTTATTTTCATCGCGCGGTTTAAATTTCGTATTTCACGTTTTAACCTCAAATAAATCCTCCGATAATCTCATCACTCAATTATATTTCAAAATTCATCATGAAAACTAGTTTTAATAATTTAAAAATTTTAATATTAATTTACCCGGTATTTTGGAAATTTATTTGTTTCGTATCGTACGCCTAATTTAATTACGACGGTTTTCGTAGAAACTAAATAATAATTATCTAAACACTCAGTATTTATACCCAACATATTTCTATAATTTTTATAACTTTATTATGTCCCGGTTAACTCCGTTAAAATTTATTTTTAGTTAACCCGGTACCCGGTACACCTTAAAACTACAAATACACACAATAATTCAACCAAAAGTCTACACAAATCTTACAAAATTCCACATTTTCTTTCTTTTCTCATACATTGCCGCCCCCCCCCCCCCCTTTCTTTTTCTTCCTTGATTGGTGGATCTTGTTTCCTCATAAAAGCTTGTACTAACTTTTTATAATAATAATAATACTAATAATACATAATAGAATACTACACTCTTTTTCTCATTCTTCACAAGTGCAAGCAATAATTCATTTCTCTCTTCCTCTCTTACTCACTCACGGCAACAACAAGAAGGAGGAGCAAGACAAAATTATTTTTCTCAAGATCAAGTATTATAAACCTAGTTTACTTCTTGTTCTAGTTTTGAAATAAAAACTAGGGAGTATTAGGCACCTTGTTACCTTAAACCTCATCATTTCACTTGTAAGCTTCAAGTATTATTTTTCATCTTTTTATACTTTCATTTATTCACTATCTTGATGTATTTGAACATTATATAAGTTATAATGCTTAGTTAAGCTTGGTACTTAAGTTAGAAAACCTTAAAACAAAAGAAAGGCCAAACATAAAACTGTTTTATTTTTGATCCGTGTATAAAAGTATTAAACTGATCAAATCAGTAGACAATGGACATAAACTAAAAATATGTAGTTGTAGCCCTATGTCTTGTGGTCATTTTGACGGGTATTTCGTCGAATAACTCCTTACGATGATTAAACTAAAAATGTTTTGGTGAAACATGTACTAATCTGAGTAACAGTTTTGAAACGTGAAAAAGTCATTTTTTTTGTATTGAACCCTCTGTTACTCAAGGAATAAAAGTTTTAGAGGACATCTTAACTTAAACGTGGCCGAAAACGGGGAATAAATCGGGTTAGTAAAACTCTAGATATCGCACTTTTCGTGAGACCATTGAAAATTTGAAAGCTGAATGGATTGATAGTTTGGGTAAATGGACTGTTTTACTAAGGTTATGTAATTTTTAGCTAAGTGGGACCAATAAATCTCGTTAGTACAGAAATAGACCTTTCCGGGGATATAAAGAACGAGACTTGAGGACTTACGGTTTGCAAATGGCGATTTTTCTAAACATAGACAAGTTATAAAAAATTCCATCAGCACTAGTTATAAAAAAAGTATATAAGTGTTATACACTTTAAGGATTGGACCTTTTAAAACAATTTTGAACCACCTAGTATATTTTGAACCCTTAGGTCTAAAGTGAACCTTTTTGACCCAAAACTTGACCCATGGACTAAATTGAACCTTAGAGTTAATTTGAACCTTTACATCATAATTGAACCTAGGGTAAATATAAGTTTCATATTTATATAAATGCAAAAGTATATTTTTGGATAATTTGTAAGTAAGTAACTAAAACCTTGTGATGTGTCTAGGAGTATTGTACCAAGCTTAAGTAAGATCATAATTTGTATAATCAAAAGTACATCGATATCTGTTTTCATAAACTAAGACGACGTATATTAATTAGGTTCATCGTAGAGCTTTTGCCGCTATTCTTTCGTTTGCTTGTTCATTGCTATTCTCTTTGCTCTCGGTGAGTTCATAGCCTCGCATTTTACTTACTTAAATATTTTATAAACCTCGCGAGGGGGATACATGCTAGTTTTTACAAACTGAATACAAGTAGTTTTTGGTATGCTGGACCCGATTATACGATTATAGATATTGAATGCTTTTTGCCAATTAAGTCCCCTCATGAACCGTTAATTACTCGAGTAGTAAACGCTAGTATTATGGATATGCATATTAGGCTTGGCGGGCCTTGTTCGGGATACGGACACATAATAGTTAGAATTGTGGTAAAATGGCAAAAATTTACCTTTCCGGGGCATTATTAAAAATCGTCAAGGTTCGGTTACATGAACTCAATACTATAATCAAATAAACCGACATGTAATTGCAATACTTGTCGCCCGATAAATAATGCTTGTATTCAACTTATTACTTATTAAACTCTATGGATTCACTCAACCTTTGTGTTGACTTTTTAGCATGTATTTTCTCAGGTATTATTTGGCTAGCTGAGCATTGGGAGCAATCGGAGTCGCGTGGATATCAAATATTGAAGGACTTGTTTCTACACATTCGATAACCTTTTATCCTTAAAATGTACATATGTGTCATATTTAACTCTTGTAACTTAATTTTTAAATAGAAATTGTTGGGACCTTTGTACTCTGATTTATCAAATCGAATGTGACATTTTATTAAACGTGTCTTTTGAGGTCGTTTTATGTAACTTGTTTTTATGAACTATGAAGTGACACCCAAATTGGTATTCCGCTGCGTTGTAAAATTTTGGGGGTGTCATACATGGAAAATTAAGTCTTTGGCATTTTCTTCACTTTTATGCTCCAAAAACGTCCGAATTGCTTCCTTTTCCAGATTTCACTCCCAAAGTACCTAAAATCACAAAAGGAACGATTTAGGGCAATATTTGATCAAATAAATTCAATTTCAGGCTTAAATGACCCCCTAAAAGTGGTTCATTTTTCGCCTCATCATATACCCTTACACTTGAGATTTGCTTGTCCTCAAGCAAATGCGCTTTTATTCTAGTCAAAATACAAGTTAGGGGTCATTTAACACTAATATAAAAGTAATTACAACAAATAATCGTTCCAATAAAGACCAAAGACAAGCACCGAGGTCATATACTAGCACCTTACAAATAGTGTTTAGATACTCACATCTCTCGGGTGTAATAAAGTATAAATTACAATATGGAAACGGAAGATATCTCTCACTACCTGTCATAACAAAATACATTAACATAGGCTTGGGAAAGGATCAAACCTCGACCACATGGCGTAAGCACCTAGGATAAATTATCAAAGAGGTCTTTTAAAGGGTTGTAACGTTAGGTGTAGGGATATGAAATACACGGTTTTGTTGGATATAGGTAGTCTTTACTGGTGGCGAGTTAATCATCTTGGTCAATTACATGTACAATGTGGCGTTGCTAAGCCAAGACTAGACTCGACTTAAGCTAATAAATGAAAAATAACAAAAACATAAAATGAACATAGAATGAAACGGGATGGTAGTCCGTATGTTTTTTTCTCTTTTCTTTTTCTATTTTTTTCTTTTCTTTTTCTTGATTTTTCAATTTTTTTTTTCATACACTCTTACCCTACCATCCAAAATAATACATCATAGGGAATGAACATTCCCCTTACACTTGAATTTTTACATACTTTACAATAAATTAGTCTAATGACTCGAATTAAGATAATCAAAACACTTTGAGCACTTTTAAGATTAGCATACATATGGGGGTAATAAATGATGTTCTTCCCCATTACTCCATAAAATAAGTACTTTACCCATGAGTCCCAATCGTCCCAAAACAATATGTACAATGATATGACTCGACTTAGCAACCATGTAATCAATTAGATAGTTAACTTAGGGTTTAACAAATAACAATAATGCACTAAAAATGAGCGCATACACGGAAGGCTAAGGCGATTTGGGTGTACATTTAAGTGGGGTGTAACAAATTCTTCCTTTAAGTAAAATGCTTAAAGTTAGAAACGAAAAGATAGGCTCGGAGGGGTGTACTAGGGGTTTCGTGTACTAAAAATGAGTACAACGCTAAAGGTGTGGGAAAAATTAATTGACTTAACTAGTCAAGTAATATGACTTAAATGGTCAAGTAATTATGATACGGGTTTAACATAGGGGTGATCCTAATGCCTCTTATCATGTAGTAAATCCTACTACACGAATGTAGTCTCACTAGCGATCTCGGGATGCATCACTAATGCAAGTTCTAGAATCTAAATGCTACCGGTACACTCATAAGCACTAATAGTAAATGCTTTTCCTATCAAATCTAAAGGGTAACCTCACATATTTGGGTGGAAATTTTTTCTGAAAGTAAGGTTGTGTGCTAGTCATACAATCTCCTATCCATGAGACGCTTGCTATGGCTAAAGTTTCACTCCTAAATGTTGTAAAAAATTTTAAATTTGGCGCTAAAATTGCACTAACAAGTATTTCTCATAGTTTTATTACACATCTACTATTAAACAAACAAACTCAAGCGAAAGTGTATCTGTAAGGTATCATCATTTTACCCTCCCCTTACACTTAAGATGAACATTATCCCCAATGTTCAAGTAAAGAATATAAAAGTGAAATAAGTAAAACAAATGAAATCAAATACTCCCCTGATTCGCTCGGTATGGATAATAAAGTGGCCAGGTTAGATCTTCCTCCAAGAAAATGAACAATCAAAGCTTCCCTTCCAGAATATAAATCATCTTCTTGTCATACATAACCTGTAAATCCTGAGAAAACAAACAAGACAACCTCGCATAAAATCGGCGGCAACCTACATAAGTTACTAAATCCTAGAAAACAAAATAAGATATAATGCTTGTGGAATGAAGTTTGCAGATTCCCTGGAGATTATAAAACTTAATAATTCGACAAAAACTTTAAGAATCCGTTAGAAAAGCAAAACTGGTAAAATTTCCAGATTTTTACACGTGACGCCGTCAATAGCAAGCTCATGACGCCGTCAGAAGTGACCTGCAGAAATTCTTATGTTAAGTTTCCGGAAAATTTCTGGAAAAACTTGGTCCTACTTCCTGGAAAATCCTACAAAACTTCATTATGACTCAATACAAGCATTTGACTCTAACAAATACAAATATACATGTTCACTTAATATTGTGGAGAATCATGATCGGTTTGTTTCTTAAAAACATATTTGGGGTTTCCCCTTACACTTATCTTTTGCAAAAATACCTTTAGGTGGAGTTAAGACTAGGCCAAAACAACAAAGTAAAGTATTTCCACTTTTTAGTTTAGAAACATGATCTACCAACAATAAAAATAAAGCATGCATACGGAAGCAAATAACAAACAAACAAAATAAAATCACACAAAGCATGGGTTGCCTCCCAAGAAGCGCTTGTTTTTGTTCGAGTCACGAGCCTGACTCTACCCTTATTTAACGGATAAAGGGGAGGTTATCCCTACACTTAGGATTAAGTGTGGGTGATAGTAGAGATACACACCAACTTGGTAATAGTATGCCTCGTGATGAAAGAGTGGTGGATGAATTGTATGCTCAAAGGGGTGTGCTCCTATCATCATAACCTTACCTAATTCAATCGGGTTAATGGGTGGATTAAGATTTCTCCTAGAAAGGGATCATTTTCAATCAACTTCAAGAGATTACTAGTTGGGGATCCATCTTGACCTAATAAACCCGGTTTAAACCCATAACGTTTCTTATGATCAATCATAAATGGGTGATGTAAGCTTGTAAGGTCATTTTCCACTCCTATATTGGTTTCCTCTCTACAAGGCTTAGAGTCCACTACCTTTATCCTAAGACTACCCGGACTATATGGTTTGATGGGTGGACAGGAACCTATCTCAATTCCTAAATTCACATCCAAGGATGGAAGATTAGGTAACGGTTTTGGTTGAGGCTCCGGTTCATCAAAACTAGGAACTTTCCTAGAACTAAGAGTAAGGTTGTCATTATAAGTATTCAAACCTATATCCTCTAGTTGTGTTTGGTTCAAAGGTTCTACCTCAATTGGGATTCCTAAAGTCTCATCTACTTCATCCGAATAAGTAATGGGCGGTGTGTATGCCTCAAATGATGGTAGGACTTGTGGGGTACTTTGTGGCTCATGTTATTTACTTCATCATTCCTTGTGTCAAAATCACCTATACCCTCAACATGTGTTTTATTATAATCTAACCCTAACATTTTCCCAAGTATCTCACGTGCTTCTCTAGGCATCTCAACTTCTATATCCGAATCATAAGGATCATCCTCAATATTATGACTACTATATACAAATTGCCCAAAAGATTCATCATCTGTTTCATGAGATTCATCATCATCGATCATAAAACCTAGGTCTTTTTTATCAATGTGATCATGTTCGGCTACATCCTCCATCACATCAAGGTCACCTATGGGTTCAGCTTGTATTGTGGTGAAATCAAACCATTCCGTATGCCCAGTTATCACATCTATAGTTTTATCCCCAAACAAACTTCTTGCTTGTTCCCTCAAACTTGCTATCAATTGATCCGTAACAACATTTGTTGGGTTGTCCATTTTTTTGGCAAGTATGGCACAATTCTCTATGGTTTCCCATGCTTCATCAACACTTAATCCGCAAAGGTCCCCATCTGCGGTATGGTCAATGTCCATTTTGGTATAGTGGTCGACACGATGGTAAAATATTTCAATTTGGGACCACATATCGAAATTATGATGAGGGACTTTCCAGAATAAATATTTAAAACAAGCCCATGCATCATAGATAGGTTCATCTTTATGTTGTTTAAACATCAAGATATCATTTGGGGTGGGTGAATTTAGTGGTTGGTAGTATGGTGGATTCGCGTTCTCCGTAATGGCTAACAGAATAGTCAATGGAAAGGTTTTTACAGACAAAGACACAAAGAAAAGATAGACTAAAGAAAACTTAAAAATAAAAATAAAATCTTACTAGAACGGAATCTAGCAAGTAGACCTAATAAAAAGAGATTCTAACCTAGACAATAACTATTCCCCGGGCTGCAGCGCCAAAAACTTGATGCGTAGGGATTTGCACCAGGATTTACCTCTCAAGGGATCTTGAGAAGCTTACAACCCCCACTAGGCAGTGTACCTGATCGTTGTAGTATAGTATAGTGACAAGTACCGGGGGATTGATCGTTCAGCTAGGAATAATGTCGCTAGGATTAGAAAACCTATATACTAGTTCTAAAGATGCAGGATGATTCTTTTTTGAATTTTTTATATTTTTTAGAAAGCAAGTAAATATCTCAGGTTTGAAGGATTTGGGCGGAATTAGTTGCTAGTCAACTAACCCAATACTAAGATGCAATCAAAATAAAATACTAGAAATGAAAATAAACTATATTAAACTAAGGTTGTGAGCAATAAGTGAAGAAATGTGTTTACTTAGATTTCACTACTCCCTAGATATCTTTTACACGTTAATTACTTGTTATAGTTGCTTGGATGACGGATTGTATTCCTTAATATCATTCATGCGGTGGCGTACTTACTTCCCCAATCCTATGAGTGCCTACTTCACTCCTATGTCGAGCCGGCTAAGAAGCTCCTAACATGGGATCATTAGAACTTACTCATGCATTAAATACAACCAATAAAACCTAGTACACATCGGTTCATGTTTCCTAAGACGTTCAAGCATGTTAGCATTTGGAGATCTGCCAGTTTTCTTAAGCCTAACATTGAAATCATTCATCTAATACAACCATAAACAAGTAATCAACACATAATCAACATCTAGGTTTCATTAGATCTAAGCAAACACAAGATAAATCTAGCCTAGCATGGTGGAATCAAGACAAGCACAAGATATAGACAACCAACACATAGACATATTGATTGAATTAAAAGAATACTTATCTCAATAACACATGTAAGGGTTCAAGGGCTGAAAACCCTTGAAAAATCTGTAAAATACGTATATGGTTCGGTCTTAGGGTTTCTCCAAACTTGTTCCTTTTTTATGAATGAAAATTAGAAAACTATATATAGATAATAGAGGCTGACGGCGTCAAGAACAACCTTATGACGCCATCATCTCGCCGCCAAAATAATCCTCGGACTGCCTTGATCTACATCTGACGCCGTCATGTATTCCATTTTTCCAGGCCGTCACACATTTAACTCTTGACGCTCTTCTTTGTGACGCCTTCATTTCTGTACTGGGTCGTCATGATCTTTACTCTTGACGCCGTCAACTTGTTCCTCTTGATGCCGTCACACACTGTTCCCAGCATGGAAAATTAAGTCTTTGGCGTTTTCTTCACTTTTATGCTCCAAAAACGTCCGAATTGCTTCCTTTTCCAGATTTCACTCCCAAAGTACCTAAAATCACAAAAGGAACGATTTAGGGCAATATTGGATCAAATAAATTCAATTCCGGGCTTAAATGACCCCCTAAAAGTGGTTCATTTTTCGCCTCATCAGCAACTCACAATGTTAATGAAGTATATGAGACCATTGTGATCAACTACAATGTCTTGAAAAATTTTCATAGATCACCAGAATATAAGAGTAGGCATGGCGCACGGAATATGAAAGACAATAATGAGTGAAACGGGTATTAATATAAAGAGTAGTTATATTCTAGGTCTAAAACGCAACCTAGTTCTCTATAACTCATGCTCTGATACCAATCTGTAATACCCCCAAAAATTATCGCAGCGGAAGATTGTGTCACTGAGGTATTACCTATTAGTTCACAGTACAAGATATAGAAAACGACTCTAAATGAGACATTTTGAAATAATTTATCATTCGATTAAATAAAACATCAGAGTTTACAAAGAGGTCCCACAAGTTTATAAAACTTAAAAGATTAATAGATTTATCGAATGATAATGATGCATTGTCTTCAAAAATAACTGTGCGCCTTCACATGCCAGCTAAAAGAGACATGAGATAAAACATGCTAAAAAGTCAACACAAAGGTTGAGTGAATCCATTAAGTTTATATAATAAAAAGTTGATCACAATATAATTCAATTTAAGAAAACGATGGGCTACGTTGTTATACGCCCATAAAACGTATTATTACACTAAGCTCATGACATCGACGCCTTAAGAAATATGTATGTAAATTTGCCCCAGTAGGTGCCTTGCCAAGCACCAAGAGACCTCAAATATAGTGCATCCTACCCGGATGGGGGAGTTCAATCCCAATAGATCTATTCACAATATTCGCGCTCACTACTCCTAGTGATTAACGATTCATCATGTGGGGACTTCATGGCAATAGTAGTACTTAGTGTCAATAATACATTCAGTTCAGAATAAGGTTTTCAAACAATTGTGATCATAGTAAAAGTAAGTAGCACGTATCTCCCCCACGGAGTTTGTAAACAGTTAAACGAGTAAAAGGTGGGGCTATGAACTCACCGTAGACTGTAGGGATGAAAGTAGCACAATGGTGTCAGAAAGTATGGCAGAACGGTATATGGAAGTATAGCACAACGATAAGGAATCAGCACAACCTAAGAAAAATATAATAGTCGCGTCTTAGATGTTTAACGAGAAAGTACCAAATAAATTTTATGAAAGTATTTATATACTCCTGACATTGTACATATTTTTGTTAGTTCACAAAAGTATAAAAGTTTAGTTTTTTTTTTCAAAAATAGTAAACAAGCCCTATTAATAAGTCATCCTACAGTCGTGTTGATGTCTCTTTTAATATTTCACCTATTCCATAAATATTATGATTAAAGGCTTATTTAGTCTATTCTTCAAATAGTGGGTCTTCCACTTTGGTTTATGTCTATGTGGTCAAATGGTTCCTATTAATACTTATTGGTCGTGTTTCGGTTTTTAGATATATAGTTGTCCCAACTTGGTCAATACATTATTTCAATCCCACAAACCAGTTTGAATTGTTTCTTATGTCCTTAACGATGTATTATCTATGTTTAGTGGTCTATAGTCTTAATTATATCATATCACAAGTGAAATTACAAGTTCAAATTCCTAGTTCAGTGCAGAAAGTTTGGCAGCTCACAGAAATCCCACGAAAATGACCATAAGTAGAGTTCTACAACCCCGATTGAGTTGAGTTTTTCGGGTACATTAAAGCCTAGATGTTTCCTACATTTCATAAAACTGGGTTGAGCTCCAGAAATGACCAGAACTATGAGCTTTTTCTAAATGAAATGTGGAGTGCAGATTTTGACATCTTTCGCCATTTTGGCTCTCATTTACTCATCGGGATGAGTTATGAGGTGCGCCACCCGGGGAAATGATCACAAGACATATCTCTACAGGCTTATCATATTTTCTTATCCTGAAAGTTTACTTAGATAATCAGTTTAGTCATTCATTGGGGCTGCTATAAATTTCAGATTCATACAACCTACTTGGGGCTTGTTTAGACTTGATTTCATGATTAAAACTTTATGTGCAATGCCAAATACTTACAAAATCACTATTAAACCATAAAAATACATACAAGTCCAGTAGTCTATTACAACTAAATTGAAGGAAAATAATGAAAATAAATATATCTTACAAGGTGATGATGAAAACAACAACTACAAATCAATACCAAAGCCCTCCTTGAACCTCTTCTTCTAATCTTTTTCTTGAGTCTTTTCACCACTTGATTTTAACCCTTGTTAATCATCCAAGAATGACCTTAACTTCAGCCTCTAACACTTTGTATATCTCCTAATCTAACCATGGAATCACCAAAACAATACTTGGACTTTGTAAGGATCACCTACGTCTTCATCTTCTTAGTATAACTTTAGTCTTGATTCAGAGTATAAATGGTGATAGTGATTTAGGGGTGTACGGCAAAGAGAGGTAGAGAGGCAGAATTTTATGAGTTTTTGTCCAAGTTTGCATGTACAATTAACGATAAGTGAGATGGATTTTAATATTGGGAGACATTAGTGTAAGAGTTAGGATACGTGGCTTCTTAAGACATCACCAAAGACATGCAAAGTCTTGGCGTGTCTTCCTTTGGACGCCACATCCTATAATGAGGTGGTGAATGTTAATTTTTGATAAGACTAATCTTACGGAGTATAGTTAGGTCCCAGTAATTACTAATGTTAAGTCCTTAAGTCACGAAACTTAAAACCGGGCAACATAAAAATATAATACTTATAAAAATGTTAAAATTTATCAAATGCTCCAACTAATTATATTAGATGCGTGATAAGTTTAACGGATAGCGTATACATTGTTAAAACCTAATAACGAAGTTTGAGTACGCGTATTACGTAAAGAGTATAATGTTTATTAAAAAAATAAAAAATAAAAATAAAAATAAAAATAGCATAGTGACAATAGTTCATATGAAACATGACTATTGATGAAAATAGAGTATATTGGAAACATAGACTTATCGTAGTCCTGTGTTGATCGCGAGGAAAGTTTACACAATTAAATTTTCGTAATTAATAAAGTAATAACAATAAATAATAAAAGTAATATTATTTAGTATAAAAGTAATAATAATTAAAATTAAATAGTTAAATATAGACAGAGGTGAACAAAAAAGTTCAGAGTGTAATAATTTGAATCAGAGTAAATTATGACTTTTTAAAATAGGATTGTAAGAAAACATTGTTGCATAGAAAGTGTTGACTGGACATAGTCTAGTCGCGGTTGAATTAATTGAATGTGTCACGACGTACGCGGATAACTTCCGACGAAGTTAATTATTTAAAAATAGAATCGTTTAATAATAAAATATCAAAATTTATGACATGAAATTTTAGAAATGTCACAACACGTACCCCTTAAGAGGGCTCAGTCCCGGAGCTTAACTCGCTTTATCTCCTGACGATTCACTTGCGAAAAGATGAGGATACTCGTAAGGAATGAATTCTAGAATAACTAATGACGCGGTTCGATTCCCGTCCTCTAGAAATACGGTGCAGAGTATGGTTGACTATACGCGATAAAGATAGAGTGAGGATTTGTTTATTTGTAGTGCTAGATCGCACGAATACTCATGAATTATTTATACTCATGCAAGAATCTCTGTGATTCTCGAAGATCAAGTAGACATAATCCATATGTAACTATTCCTAGTATTCGAAAATTTTTAGTTCAACATAGGTAGTCAGCCTATGTTCCCTGGTTAAATATAGGTGACTAGATTATAATTAACTGAAGGTCGATAAAATTTTCAAATACTTGACTTAGTTATACTCGTGATATGTCCGTTGTCCACACTGGCCTGGATCACAGAACTTTAACAATAAAGGTTTCTAAAGAGAATTTGATGAATGCAGAGAAAGTTGTTGAACTTCAGCTTTTGTAGATGATGAATCAGTTTATAAGAATTATAGGAGAAGGAAGAACGATAACATAATAACAAAATAGTTCTTATTTGCAAGAAAATATCTAAATGATTTATTGGGTGGTGAAAATTTTGGTATAAGGTAAATGACAGAGCGATTTGTAAGATGATAATATTTAGTTTATTTGGAACTAGGCAAAACAGTTTACGTAACGGTAATAGATTAGTGATTTAGTTTATAAGATGGTGGTGATGTAGTTTGTAAGGGAGTGACAAAATGATTGATGGACACTGACAAACATTGCAAAATATTTTAGCGAAATGACTTATAAAGCGATAGTAAAATAGTTAAGTTAATGGCAAAATTGTTTGTAAGATGCTTGCAAAATAGTTTATATGAGACTAACAAAGTTGTTCATAAGTTGATAGTAGGTATGGTTATTGGTTTACAAGGTATTAGTAAGGCAATTTTGGAGAATAGTAATTCATTCATAATATAATGAAAAATAGTTTATATGACAATAAAGGAGTTTTTAATAAAATGGCAGTGAAATTTACAAGGTAAATAAATAGAATATAACGGGTGTAATGTCATGAAAAGATTTTAAAGCTCATAGCATTACTCGCAATTTATTTATTTATTTATTTATTTTTTTTAGGAAAATAAATGAGACCACAGTGTTTGAGAAAATTTTTGGGGATCATCAAAATGAATAAATATGTATTTAATTGTTTAGTAATCTGGTGAAACATATATAATTAGGAGATGTAGGGTTTGACATGATGCTTTGAAGACCGAGTGTAAAGAGTCGGATAAAACGTTTATAATAAATACCTTTATACAATAAGAAGTTACGCTATGGTAAGTAGGTATAAATAGTCGAGAGAAAATCAAGTGTATATAATTAGTGTCAATTCGGAAAAGGGGGGGGGGGGGCAGAAATACTCAAAAAACATAAGTTTACGAGGAGTAAAGCAATCAAGAGGAATTGATAAATCGTAACGAGTTTTGTCATCAGATGTAATGATAGTACATAAGGTTATGAAAGAGCTTAGACACCATTGTAATCACCTACAATGTCTGAAAAATTAGAGAAACCATTGTGCAACTCACAATGTTAATGAAGTATATAAGACCATTGTGATCAACTACAATGTCTTGAAAATTTTTTATAGATAACCAGAATATAAGAGTAGGCATGGCGCACAGAATATGAAAGACAATAATGAGTGAAACGGGTATTAATATAAAGAGTAGTTATAGTCTAGGTCTAAAATGCAACCTAGTTCTCTATAACTCATGCTCTGATACCAATCTGTAACACCCCCAAAATTATCGCAGCAGAAGATTGTGTCACTTGGGTATTACCTATTAGTTCACAGTACAAGATATACAAAATGACTCTAAATGAGACATTTTGAAATA
The DNA here is from genome assembly GCA_030686995.1 of Artemisia argyi. Classification (NCBI taxonomy): domain Eukaryota; kingdom Viridiplantae; phylum Streptophyta; class Magnoliopsida; order Asterales; family Asteraceae; genus Artemisia; species Artemisia argyi. The sequence goes on along the minus strand of CM060709.1, from coordinate 99,716,792 downwards.
ATTTATCATTCAATAAAATAAAACATCAGAGTTTACAAAGAGGTCCCACAAGTTTATGAAACTTAAAAGATTAAAAGATTTATCGAATGATAATGATGCATTGTCTTCAAAAATATCTGTGCGCCTTCACATGCCAGCTAAAAGAGACCTGAGATAAAACATGCTAAAAAGTCAACACAAAGGTTGAGTGAATCCATAGAGTTTATATAATAAGAAGTTAATCACAATATAATTCAATTTAAGAAAACGATGGGCTACGTTGTTATACATCCATAAAAAGTATTATTACACTAAGGTCATGACATCGACGCCTTAAGAAATATGTATGTAAATTTGCCCCAGTAGGTGCCTTGCCAAGCACCTAGAGACCTCAAATATAGTGCATCCTACCCGGATGGGGGAGTTCAATCCCAATAGATCTATTCACAATATTCGCGCTCACTACTCCTAGTGATTAACGATTCATCATGTGGGGACTTCATGGCAATAGTTGTACTTAGTGTCAATAATACATTCAGTTCAGAATACAGTTTTCAAACAATTATGATCATAGTAAAAGTAAGTAGCATGTATCTCCCCCACGGAGTTTGTAAACAGTTAAACAAGTAAAAGGTGGGGCTATGAGCTCACCGTAGACTGTAGGGATGAAAGTAACACAATGGTGCCAGAAAGTATGGCATAACGGTATATGGAAGTATAGCACAACGACAAGGAATCAGCACAACCTAAGAAAAATATAATAGTCGCGTCTTAGATGTTTAACGAGAAAGTACCAAATAAATTTTATGAAAGTATTTATATACTCTTGACATTGTACATATTTTTGTAAGTTCACAAAAGTATAAAAGTTTAGTCTTTTTTTTAATCAAAAATAGTAAACAAGCCCTATTAATAAGTCATCCTAGATTCGGGTTTATGTCTCTTTTAATATTTCACCTATTCCGTAAATATTATGTTTAAAGGCTTATTTAGTCTATTCTTCAAATAGTGGGTCTTCCACTTTGGTTTATGTCTATGTGGTCAAATGGTTCCTATTAATATTTATTGGTCGTGTTTTGGTTTTTAGATATATAGTTGTCCCGACTTGGTCAATACATTATTTCAATCCCATAAACCATTTTGAATTGTTTCTTATGTCCTTAACGATGTATTATCTATTTTTAGTGGTCTATAGTCTTAATTATATCATATCACAAGTGAAATTACAAGTTCAAATTCCTAGTTCAGTGCAGAAAGTTTGGCAGCTCAGGGCAATCCCACGAAAATGACCATAAGTAGAGTTCTACAACCCCGATTGAGGTGAGGTTTTCGGCTACGTTTAAGTCTAGATGTTTCCTACATTTCATAAAACTGGGTTGAGCTCCAGAAATGACCAGAACTATGAGCTTTTTCTAAATGAAATTTGGAGTGCAGATTTTGACACCTTTCACCATTTTGGCTCTCATTTACTCATCGGGATGAGTTATGAGGTGCGCCACCCGGCGAGATGATCACAAGACATATCTCTACAGGCTTATCATATTTTATTAACTCAAAGTTTACTGAGATGATCGGTTTAGTCATTCATTGCGGCTGCTGTAAATTTCAGATTCATACAACCTACTTGGGGCTTGTTTAGACTTGATTTCATGATTAAAACATTATGTACAATGCCAAATACTTACAAAATCACTATTACACCTTAAAAATACATAGAAGTCCAGTAGTCTATTACAACTAATTGAAAGAAAATAATGAAAATAAATATATCTTACAAGGTGATGATGAAAACAACTACAAATCAACACCTAAGCCCTCCTTGAACATCTTCTTCTAATATTTTTCTTGAGTCTTTTCACCACTTGATTTTAACCCTTGTTAATCATCCAAAAATGACCTTAACTTCAGCCTCTAACACTTTGTATATCTCCTAATCTAACCATGGAATCACCAAAACAATAGTTGGACTTTGTAAGGATCACCTAGGTCTTCATCTTCTTAGTATAACTTTAGTCTTGATTCAAAGTATAAATGGTGATAGTGATTCAGGGGTGTACGGCAAAGAGAGGTAGAGAGGCAGAATTTCATGAGTTTTTGTCCAAGTTTGGATGTACAATTAAGGATAAGTAAGATGGATTTTAATATCGGGAGACATTAGTGTAAGAGTTAGGACATGTGGCTTCTTAAGACATCACCAAAGTCATGCAAAGTCTTGGCGTGTCTTCCTTTGGATGCCACTTTCTATAATGAGGTGGTGAATGTTAATTTATGATAAGTATTAATTTTACGGGGTATAGTTTGGTCCCAGTAATTATTAATGTTAAGTCCTTAAGTCACGAAACTTAAAACCAGGCAACATAAAAATATAATACTTATAAAAATGTTAAAATTTATCAAATACTCCAACTAAGTATATTAGATGTGTGATAATTTTAACGGATAGCGTATACATTGTTAAAACCTAATAACGAAGTTTGAGTACGCGTATTACGTAAAGAGTATAATGTTTATTAAAAAAATAAAAAATATAAATAAAAATAACAAAGTGACAATAGTTCATATGAAATATGATTATTGATGAAAATAGAGTATATTGGAAACATAGACTTATCATAGTCATGTGTTGATAGCGAAGAAAGTTTACACGATTAAATTTTCGTAATTAATAAATTAATAACAATAAATAATAAAAGTAATATTATTTATTATAAAAGTAATAATAATTAAAATTAAATAGTTTAATATAGACAGAGGAGAAGAAAAATGTTTAGAGTGTAATAATTTGAATCACAGTAAATTATGACTTTTTAAAATAGGATTGTAAGAAAACAATGTTGCATAGAAAGTGTTGACCGGACATAGTCTAGTCGCGGTTGAATTAATTGAACGTGTCACGACGTACGTGGATAACTTCCGACGAAGTTAATTATTTAAAAATAGAATAGTTTAATAATAAAATATTAAAATTTATGACATGAAATTTTAGAAATGTCACAAATTTGCTCCCATTCCTCCTACCGCTCGACGTCTTCGCCTAGACTACTCTCTCGTACCACATATCTTTGTTCCATTAAGTGACAAGAGAGTTGCTAAGGCTCAAGCCTTTATCCTCCTACTTCCTCATCATCATCATCCATGAGTGAAGATGACGGTTTACCCAACTCCAGGCTACCACCTCTTGAGTACCTCCAACAACTTCCAAGGTTACCAAACGAGTCGGGGGAGTTCAAGCAATCAAAGGGAATGTGGAAATGCTTCGGTAGGTACCTCGGCAAGCTTAACAAGAAAATTGATCGCCAATGAGAGCGATATTTGGAGTGTTTAGCACAACATGACATTTGAAAATTTAGTTGTTTAACATTTTGTTTTATGGATTTATGTACGTTTAGGGATATTTGGTAATGTTTAGAACATGTATGAACTAACGGATATGCAGGTGTATAACATTTGAGGTGTTGTCAAATTTTCAACATTTTCAATATTTTCACTAAGTATAGTGAAAATCGCTAGCCCCCCGTCAATCTCTATCGGTAAGAGTGTTTCTATCTGCATTTTCGTCATTTCCCTATTAGTTTTTAATGTTTACATATGTTTTAGGACAATTTACGAAATTTGAAAGTCGTTCGGTCCGTAAAAAATATACAATGTTTGTTAACCTTGGAAGTTTGGTAATCTTGGAAGTTTGGTTCCACCAGATCTGCCAGGCCAAATATAGGGTTCCGCCTGTGTAGTAGTTTTGTACCGCCAAACTTGGCCCAACGGACCAGGCAGAACCAAATCATGGGTTCCGCCCGTGTTGTTGATTAGTTCCGCCAGTACCTGTAGTAAATTTTCAAAATTTCGAGTTGACCACAAAACCAAACCATTCTTTTTAGTTAGAAACACATTTCTTATCAGTATTTAAGTACATTAGGACCATTTTTAGCTTCTAGAACAAATAGGAAACCACTTCCCGCCAAAAAATCAATTTAACCATAATTAACCCAAGGAACCCTCATTTTGGTTCCTTGGAATCCATGGTACCTTTGACCACAAAGATTTGAAATGACCACATAGCATTTAGTGCATATATTGGTCTTCTTGCTCCATCAAATTCCATTGGATTGACTTCCACTAATTTGACAACCTTCTTAAAACATCCAAATGATTAGAAACCTCCAATTTTGAATGGAAGAACATCAAATCCAAACACTCCTTTCAACATTTCTTCAACTCTTTAAATTTGACAATCTTAGACACTTCCAAATCACACAATTGCCATCACCATTTCTGATCTTAAGCTTCAAAACCACCTTCTTTGACAATGACAAAGTCAAAAAACTCTTCTCCACCATCACGACCCATTCGGGAAATCGCCCGAATAGGTGTCAAACCTTGTTGCTTCAACACCACAATCAACTTAAGCTCATCATGTTCAGATGAATCACCCCTAATCATCTCATCACCAATCAAGGATGAAAATTTTCTCAACCTTGCCACTCCTACACCATCACCAGGACCTCAAAATGTCATCACCACTCCACCACCAACAAAAACACCCATTGATCCAACACCACCATCGGCTCCAACTCAACCATCAAAATCTCCATCACTCCAAAATCACCAAAGCTTGAACCTATGGAACTTTTTGGTACTCCACCAACATCACCTCATCCTTTTCTACAAGACTTAGATGATCTTCCACCTAGATCAACCAATCCACCACCATTGCCTTCGTTTGGCTCCAGTGAACGAATGGAAAATAAACCACGGTCTTTCTTTGAGCCGATTGGATAAATAATGATTGTTGGTTATGGCCGTTAGACTGGTATGGTAGGTTTGATGATGTTATTAAGGTCCCTGTTCCCCCATTGACTCATGACTATGACGATAAGGTTATATGGCTTAATAAAAATAATAAGGAAGTTTGTTTTAGTGTAAAAGCAGTATGGAAAGCTCTGAGAATTGACAGCCCTGATGTTATGTGGTATAAGCACATTTGGTACTCTCAATTTATTCTGAGACATGCTTGTACTCTTTGGATGGCGATTAGGGGCAGATTAAAGACACAAGATAGAATCTCTAAGTGGTATAATGTTGACAATATGGTGTGTTTTTTGCAAGACTTGCAAAGATTCCCACAGTCATCTATTTTTTTATTGTGATTTCTCAAGGTGTGTTTGGAATAAGCTTAAAACCATGTGCAGGCTAGAAAAGTTATCGTGTATCTGGGCTGAAGTTATATCAGGTATTTGTATTAGACCTGCTAATAACTCTGTGTGGAGCATTATTCAGAGATTAGTGTTTGGGGTTGTGGTTTATTTTATTTGGCAAGAAAGGAACATAAGAATGTTTCAAAAAGAGGAGAGGTCTGTCGATGAGATGTTTCATATTATTGTGGATACAGTTAGACTCAAACTGATGGGCTTGAAGATTAAATATTCATTTGAAACTGAAAAAGCTGCTTGTATTTGGAATTTGCCATTGAAGGAGAACAGGAAGGGGGTGGTAAAAGAGATGGTATGGTTGGCAATAGTAGGAAAGATTACAATGATGGGATTAATGGTGTCACATAAAATTATGAGTTATTATATTCTGCATATGGTCTTAATAGGCCATGAGTAGATAGTTAGGAATTGTCAAGGTGGTTTGTATTGTGGTTGGTATCCAAGTACTAAATAATATGGTGCTGGTTTTCTCGTCTTGTTATCCCTTGCAGACCCGTTGATTTTTTTGTGTGCTGGGTCTGTTGGTTCTGTTCAGGTACTGGGTTTTGGAGTTGCAATCAAATATTTGATTGTGACGATGATGCTATTCCTTTATACACCAGGTTTAATATTTGTTTTGGATGTGATGCCTGGTTGTTACATTCATTACTTTGGTTTTAATCATGGAATTTCTGGGGTATGGACTGTTTGGTGATTTTAGGAGTTGGTGTTTTGTTATTAGGTTTAGTAGTATTCTTTACTGGTCTATGAAGAGTATTGTACAGAAGACTATGCACTACAAAGATTACTTATTAATTTCTGCGCTGGTTGGCTGTTTTGGTTCTGAAAGTGGCCTGGTCATGGAATTGCGTTTGATGGGTTGGATTGCTATGTTTATGGTTTCTAATCTTGTCTTTTCCTGGTCTTTTTTTCCTGTACTCTTTTTCCTTGTTCAAAATTTTCCCACAGGGTTTTTGTTTGGTAAGGTTATTTAATGAGACAGGAATTATGGGTGATGTTACTTTTGATGAATCACTCTCTTTCAAGGCTGCATTTGAATGATAGGATGACTTTGGATGTTATGGAATATTCTGGTTCTAGCTTATTGAAGGATCTTTGCTGCATTTTGCTTCCTGCTTTTCATGTCTATTGTTATTTTAAGGATAGTTATTATGTTCTGTTGGATATTAGATATGGTAACCCCATTTTCTTTAGTTACAGTAGCTTAACTTTCTATGAATTATCATCATATGGTGATGGTTGGAGGTGCATTGGTTGGTCCCTTTGCATTGGCCCATGTATTCAGAGTATGATGGTAGTTTTAGATCAAGCTTGTTTATCAACTATGACTTTTGGTTTTGGTGTTGCCTTGGATTCTATTTGCTATTTGGTTGTTGTTTGTATTAGTTTTAGATCAAGCTTGTTTGTCATAAGATTTGGGATTGTCCATTTCTGCTTGTTCTCTTTTTTGTTTCCTAGGCAAGAATGGTCTTTGGTAGGGGTTGTCCTATCTTTTACCTTCTCTTGTGCTATCCTTTGTATATAACCTTTGTAAAAAAAAGAAAAAAAAAACACAAGAGTCATCACAACCAAAGCCATTGTTGTTTCACCCAATCTACAAAGAAATCAATGGTCCTTTGTATGGAGAACCAAACTTCCAACACCATGATCAACCTCCACCTCAAGAGTCTCAACCACCATCTCAATCCCAATCCCAACACTTTGAGTCTTTCTTTCCTTCTTATGAGGAAATTGAGGCTTCATTATGGAACAACCCTCCAAACACCCACAAGGAGATCAATGATCGCCTCGACAACTTGTATGCCTTCAAGAACATGGTAGACACACACCTCCATCAAACAATAGAATTTCAAACCACATTGCTCTCATCCATTGCTAATCTAACATCAACCCAACAAACTACCAATGTTCCACCACCACCACCATCTACCAATGATCCCATCCTACCCAATCCTCGCCATGGTTGCTTACAATGTAAGTGAATGGCTAAAATTTGTGAAAGCATAAAAATCATGCTTCACCAAGTTCAAGATGAAAACCGTTTTGTTCTTCAACACATTCTCGACGCCTAAATGTTCTTTCACATCCTCACCAACCTTAGGATTCCATTAAAAGAATTTTTTTTAGGACTTTGTTGTTGTCTTTTCCTTTTATAGATGTAGGATTTATTTTTCTTTTTAAGTTATTTTTTTCTTGCATTTTCCTTTTTAGAAGTAGGACTTTGACTTTTGCATTTCTTGTCTTTGCTTTGACTTTTGTCAAACTTAAATTTTACTAGAAATGAAGCTTGTCCTGCTATATAGCGTGCATTGGTGGTTGACTATTTCTTTGTTGTGATTGTGATATGGTAGATTATCTACTCATGACTTGTTGTGGTTGACATTATATTCTTGTCTTTTTCGAGAACTAACTCTCTTTTTGTAGGATCAAAATTCATATATCCTTACTTGGCACTCCAACTAGGGGGAGTATTGTCCAAGGGGGAGCATTTGGCTTGCATCATTCCGCTACATAACTCTTCTTTTCATTTCGAAAACTTCAACTCGTTTTTATTATACATTAAAAAGAGAATAACACAAGTTTTTAATGTAAAGTTTTAAGACTTAACACTATAATTAGCGATTTGCCTAAAAATAAAGTTTATGTTTTGTCCTTAACAAAAAGGGGGAGATTGTTAATACGAATATCGCCTAAAACCGTTATTTATATTTTACGATGTTTGCTAAATTTTTATAATTTTTTAGGATTCCTGTAATGGTTAATTAGTTTTGTAAAAATTTTCATAATTTTCTAAGTCACTTTAGTATTTTCCTTAATTTAAATTAGGTTTAAATTAGTTTTAATTAATTATTAAATAGTTTTTAATTAATATTAAATAATAAAATAATCAAAAAAAAATAATTTTCTTTTTATTAAAATTTTCTTTTAATATAAAGTTTGTAAAAAAGTCATTTTCACCCCCTCTAGTTTATTTTTACTTAAAACTCATCTTTTTCTCTATTCGCAATTGTAATTGTTTTATATTCAGTTCACGTTTATATATATCTGTCTCCTGTAATTGTTAATACTGTTTCTTTAGCTTAATCCAAATAAATTCCAGTAGTGTAATCAACTCCAAATCATTATTTGTTACTTTCCCAAATCACTGAATTTCTCAAACGTTTCCCAAAATATAATTTCAGCCTCGTCGGGACATAACGACCCGGGAAAACACTGTGCTTACACCGGATCATAAATTGATCACTACTCCCACTCAGGCTTGACCTGTTGACCATTCCTGGTTGATCTGCTAGGTTGGTTTGGGAGGAGTCAACCTTCTTCTTCAAGAAATTAAATGCATCAATGCATTCATTTGTGAAGTTAAACGGAGCATCTTTTTCTAAAAGGTGGGCCAGAGGTCGGGCTATCTTAGAGAAGTCTTGTATAAAGCGTCGGTAAAAACCAGCATGACCAAGGAAACTTCGGATTCCCTTAACGGTAGTAGGATGAGGTAGCTTTGCGATTACATCAACTTTGGCACGATCTACCTCGATCCCAGATTTTGATATTTTATGGCCGAGAACAATGCCCTCTTTAACCATAAAGTGGCACTTCTCCCAATTTAGAACCAAGTTAGTGTCTTTACACCATTTCAGCATTCTTTCTAAATGGTAGAGGCAAGAATCGAAAGAATTTCCATAGACCGAGAAGTCGTCCATGAATACTTCCATGGTTTTTTCAATCATGTCGGAGAAAATGGCCATTATGCACCTTTGGAACGTGCCTGGGCATACGTCGACAAGCAAACATTCCATAAGGGCAAGTAAAAGTGATTTTTTCTTGATCCTGCGGATCAATGGGAATTTGAAAATACCCAGAAAAGCCATCGAGAAAAAAATAGAGCTCATTTCCCACTAAACGTTCCAACATTTGATCCATAAAAGGTAGTGGGAAATGGTCTTTACGAGTTGCATCATTCAACTTGTGGTAGTCTATACAAACTCTCCATCCGGTTACAAGTCGCGTCGGTATCAGCTCATTATCTTCATTCGTCACAACGGTCATACCGCCCTTTTTGGGAACACAATGAACCGGGCTAACCCATGAGCTATCCGAGAATGGATAAATCATTCCAACGTCAAGGAGTTTTATCACCTCCTTTTTGATCACTTCATGGATTTGTGGATTAACCCATCGTTGTTGTTGGACGGATGCCTTATGGTTATCTTCAAGCAGAATCTTATGTGTGCAGAATTGAGGGTCAATTCCCTTAATGTCAGAGATTTGCCAAGCGATGGCATTCTTATGCTTCTTAAGCACATCTAAGAGTCGGGTCTTCTCCTCATCTTTAAGGTCTTTCGAGATGCTGACGGGCAATTTATTAGTCTCTTCTAAGTAAGCGTATTCGAAATGAGGAGGTAAATCCTTGAGCTCAAGCTCCGGAGGATTCTCAATAGACGGCTTTACTTCTTTTACGTCTGCCATTTTTAGGTCCATCGGAGGAGAAGAAGAGATCGGGTCTTCATTAAGTTTTTCAAGCAAAAGTATATCCCCCTCCGGATCAAAATTGGATTAATCAATTTCTGATGAAATAGACTCATTTGAAAGGCAAGCCTTGATTTCTTCCCAAGAGAAATCACTTCCCTCAAACAGAGTAAGGGAAGGGGAAGAATCGGAGACGATTGGTTCTGAAGAAGGAGTGGGATTGCCACTCGAAGCATTATTTGTGAAACCAAGAAGCTCTTGAGAGTACTCCTCCATAGCAATATCCATAACATCGATTCGGTTTACGGAGATATGATTATAATTGGAGGAGTATCTCGCGGTTTGGTCGAGATTAAACGTAACAGCTTCATTTCCAACACGTAAGGCAATCTCCTCGTTGTAAACATCAATCAAAGCACGGCCAATCCTTAGGAATCCTCTCCCGAGAAAGAGAGGAACCCATGGATTAGCATCAAAATTATCAACCACAAAATCGGCAGGGAAATTGAATTTTCCCACATTGACGAAAATATCCTTGGCTATTCCCATTGGTCGGGAAGTAGATCGGTTAGCAAGCTCGAGGGTCATACAAGTCGGTGTCAAATCGGGAAGAGATAACTTTTTCCAAATCGACAATGACATGAGGTCAATGCTGGCACCAAGATCGGCTAAGGCGAAGCGTTGAACCATCCCCGGAAAATTGCATGGAATAAGAAACTTGCAAGTGTCTTCAAGCTTTTCAGGAAACCTTTTCAGAAGAACCGTTGAGCAATTCTCATTCAATGGGGTTTTAGCCATCTCAAACAATTTTTCTTTGTTACTCAAAAGACTTTTTATCATAGAAGCAAATTTTGGCATTAAAAGTATAGCATCTGCGAGGCTTATGTCAAAATGCAATTCTTGAAAGATCTGATAAAACTTTTCCATTTGATTATTAACTTTCTCATGGTGCTTTTGTTCGTTTAAGCGTGACGGATAAGGCAATTTTGTTTAGACGGGAATTTCTTTCTCAGCTTCGTAAATAACTTTTTCTTTTCCTTTGGACGTTTGGACAACCGGAGGTTGGATGTTTTCGGTTCTTCCATTATTAATAGGAATTTCCGTATCCATTGTCACCTCAGTTTCACGGTCAACTACCTTGGGAGGAAGAGAAGAAGAGGTAGTCGGAGCCGTTGGTCCATCATATGAAACACCACTCCTAGTCGTGATCGTTTTAACATCGCCCATTGGGTTAGCGATCGTGTTGCTTGGAAGAGTTCCCGAGCCCGAGGGTCGATCATTTAAACGCTTATTCAATTCGTTCATTTGGTTAATCATCATTTTATTCATTTCCTCTTGACTCTTCATGAATTGCTTGATTAACTCTTCTGAGGATGACTGATTTTGATTCACAACTTGATTTTGATTTTGAAAATTTTGTCCTCGGTTGTTTTGATTAAAGCCTTGATTTTGATTTCCTTGATTTGCATTTTGAAAATTCCCATGATTATAATTCCCATGGTTTTGAAAGCATTCCCTTGATTCGGGCCTTGATTGTAATTCCCCCGATTTTGATTTTGATGAAAACCTTGATTTTGACCTTGAAAACCATTATTCACCCGATTTTGATTCTGATTCTGATTGAATTGATGGTTCCGGTTTTGCACATTATTATTATGATTCACTTGATTTGGTTGATTGAAACCAGGTGGTCCAAGATAATTGGTGGAACGGTAGCTAAGAAGAATACGGTCACCTTGTGGTGGGTAACCATTACCACCCATATTATAGGTTCCCGTAGTAGCATACACATTCTCGTGAGTGAAGCCACCGGAGGCTGGGTACTCAAGATACGAATGAGGACCACCACAAATCTCACAACTATTGTTAACCATATTGACTTGATGGTTCTTGACTTGATTCTGAGTCATTTGATGCATTCGTAACATAGTCGTAGACAAATCATCGAGTTTCTTAGTAATGGTGGCCAACTCATAATTGTAAGAAAAAGAAGAATTATGAGTCGCAGTCGATCTTGTTGGCTCATTCCTCTCGGCTGAGGAATCCCAATAATTGTAATGGGCCGTCATATTCTCGATTAGTTCGTAACAATCTTCAGGACGTCGTTTCATAAAAGTACCACCGGCTGCTGCATTGATCGTGTCCTGATGTCGGAGAGTCAAACCATTGTAAAACGTATCGATTATCGTAACAAGTAGCATATTATGATTTGGACACCGATCAATAGCAAGCTTATAACGTTCCCAAGCCTCGAATAAGACTCATCGGGAAGTTTCCGGAAATTACTAATATCGTTTCTTAACTTCGTCACCATCGATGGTGGAAAATATTTTGCCAAGAACTTCGAAACCATTTCTTCAAAGGTATGAATCGAGTTCATGGGAAGACGATCAAACCAAGTGGTAGCATGATGCGTTAGAGAATAGGGGAAGAGAGAAAGACTAAGGGCGTCATCGGAGACCCCATTTGTTTCATGCTTTGGGTGACGGTTAAGAATTTGTCAAGATGCTTATTAGCATCGTCACTCGGTAAACCGTGAAATTGGCATGAATTTTGGACTTGTTGAATCATATGATGCTTGAGTCCAAAATCCGTAGCCTCAATATTAAGAGGGGAAATCGGGCCACCTCTTCCGTGCATTGTTGGTTGGCACAGTTCCTCCATCGTTCGGATATCAGGAGCTGACACATGTTGGTGATCACCACCCACCGGAGGGCGTTGATTACTTTGGTCCATTTCCTCAACTGTTGGGAAATGGATACGGTGTGTGTGACGAATTACCCTTTAGGGATTTGATAATGGAGAAATAAGACTTTGAGAAGATGAACGGGTGATCATACACCACAAAAATAGAAAAGAAAAAGAAAATCTTTTTGTATTATTGGTTGGGAAGTATTTTTGGCTTTTTTAATTTATTGAAAAACAAAACACAAAATTTTTATTTTCTTTTTGTAATCGTTACGTTATCCGTAACCATTTCCTCTAAAACTATGTGCAGTGGAGCGGGAGAGAAGAGTGGATCTCTCTTCGGTCTGCAATTTAATGTCAAGACCTCCGTATTCCCCGTTTATTTGGTTGTAGTAAAAGAGTAATCCGACAACGTTTAATTTCACGGTTTCTTTCGTTGTTTCTTTTTCGGGAATGGTTTACAACACTCTCTCAAGAGTGAGGATGCTATTTTCTTTTTGTATTTTTGAAAACACTTTAGGAAAAGTATTTTTTATTTTTTACTTTTTATATTTTCATAAGAAAATAATGAGGAAGGTTTTTCAAAACACGATTTTTAAAAACGAAAATCAAATTTCACTTCAAACCTTCCCCGGAAGCGGCACCAAAAATTGATTCATGCAAAAACCAATTTATATATATATATATATATATATATATATATATATATATATATATATATATATATATATATATATATATATATATATATATATATATATATATGTGTGTGTGTGTGTGTGTGTGTGTGTGTGTGTGTGTGTGTGTGTGTATTACTCCAAAGGATTTGCAAGAAATACAAATCCCGAGTTCGTTTCCAGTGAAGGAGTGAATGGAATCGTGATATTCGATTCGTGAAATCGTGTCGCGAAAAAGTTGAAAAGTGAAATTGTGATTTTTAAGACTAAAATAATTAAAAGAAACTAATCACAATGCTAAATGTACAAGTCACTAAAGCACAACTACTTCTAATTGTAAAACGAATTATAAAACGTGAATTTTAAAAACGTAACGTACGAATTAAAAAGCAAAATTCAATGAAAAATTATCCTAAAAATGTGAAATCAATTTCTAAAATCTTAAATTACTAAATATAATTTTGAGAAAAAGAAAAATATTTTTTTGACTTTTTATTTATTTTCTATGATTTATTTTCTATTTTTGTAATTATAAAATGAATTAAAAATAAAAGAAAGTGTAAAAATAAATGTGAAAAATACAAAATGAGTTTTGAAAAATCTAAAATAACTAAAAAGAATTTTATAAAATATTTTTGGAATTTTCAGGCTTTTTCTGATTTTTATTTGATTTTTATCTATTAAAAAGTATTTAAATTGATTAAAAATTTGAAATAAAATGAGAAAAATAGCAAATAAACTCAGAAAATTATGAAATTTTTATGGAAATTCTAAAATATAAATTGAAACCTAAGAAAAATTTGAAAAGTAAAAAATAAACTAGAAAAAGTGCTTATTGAATAGAAACAGCTTATTGTAAGTGCTTATTAATAAGCACTTGCAACCAAATCTTATGAAACTCAATCCACAAGTGTATTATACTCGGATAAGCCTTAATGCACTCAAATTAGATCAAGTAATGCACAGAATCTCAAGTAATGAGCAATGAGCAGTTTACAATAAGCATTCAAATAAGCAGATTAGCACTAGGATAAGCCATGTAGGACCGATAATATGTAAGATTCATGTGGTTCGGGAGGTCTTGGTTGATCAAACATGATGAAAGGATACATGTTTCTAGTGAGAGAAAGTAGAGAGAGGGTGGAGAATAAAAGGAACTTTTATAGATAAATGGAACAATACAAATGACCTAATGATTTCCCACACCCCTCATAGAGAGTCATGAGGGGTATTTATAGGCTCATCACAACATTACTTTGCCTAGTGTACTATAGTAGTCCCTGCGGGTACTACATGTTACTAATCTAGTCCAATTCACATGTGTGACGTTATCTTTATAAAAAAACGAGGCTAACAATCTCCCTCCAAGATATCGTCACACGTGAATGGTTACAATGAGACCTATAAACAAAATAGATTACAATAATAATAAACTATGTTGACGTTGTTGAAGCGCAGAGTCTCTGTAGTCTAGATACTGAGGCAGACTTGAAGTTCTTTTCATCCGATGATCTCGGCATTTGATCTTTGGCACTGACGGCAGAGATCCTTGTAGCTCTGAACTTCAACAGTAACGGTTTAGTTAGGTTATTACTCCCTCCTAACTAGTGAGCCTTTATTTCTTTTTCCTTCTCCCTCCTGAACCGACAACTCTCTTTTCATCAAGCAGCGTATAAAGTAGATTCAAAAGTGTAGGAACATGGTTTTCGTTCGGGTAGCAGCATAACAACATAACTCACATAGTATTGCACAGAAGGTTGGTAATACGCTCCGATGTACACATCATTAGTACTTCTTCGGTTATAGTGTAAGCACAATTCCCTCGAACAACCAACGTACTAGAGATGAAACACTACTTCTTTTGGCATGTTCTTCTCCCTCCTGATGGTTGCGATTTATCGAAATCATCATACTATTTTGTGTACATGCCATAATTACCCGTACTTTACACTTCTGATGCAATATAGATAGACCATGAAAGCATAATTTTGTGAGTATATGTGGAAAGAATATACTCTCAATACTTCTCTCAAATCAACCTTTAAACGAACCTCCTTGTAATTCACCGGCACTAGTAATGACCACATATGGAGACAGCCCGATATGACCAACTTGAAAAAGAAGTAATCATCTCATCTTGTGACTTAATGCTTGTACGATAGATGTGACTTAATACCTATACTAAGCATTACAATGTAACTCCTTTAAGTATGAGGTTGCACGAAATATTCGCCACTTGAATAATCCACTACTTCGTGTGACACTGAGTACTACAACTGATGAGGCGAAAAATGATCCATTTTTAGGGGGTCATTTAAGCCCGGAATTGAATTTATTTGATCAAATATTGCCCTAAATCGTTCCTTTTGTGATTTTAGGTATTTTGGGAGTGAAATCTGGAAAAGGAAGCAATTCGGACGTTTTTGGAGCATAAAAGTGAAGAAAACGCCAAAGACTTAATTTTCCATGCTGGGAACAGTGTGTGACGGCGTCAAGAGGAAGAATTTGACGGCGTCAAGAGTAAATATCATGACGACCCAGTACAAACATGAAGGCGTCACAAGTAGAGCGTCAAGAGTTAAAAGTGTGACGGCCTGCAAAAGTGGACAACATGACGGCGTCAGATGTAGATCAAGGCAGTCCGAGGATTATTTTGGCGGCGAGATGACGGCGTCACCCATTTGTTCTTGACGCCGTCAGCCTCTAATATCTATATATAGTTTTCTAATTTTCATTCATAGAGAGGAACAAGTTTGGAGAAACCCTAAGGCCGAACAATATACGAATTTTACAGCTTTTCAAGGGTTTTCAACCCTTGAATCCTTACATGTGTTATTGAGATAAGTCTTTTCTTAATTCAATCAATATGTCTATGTATTGGTTGTCTATATCTTGTGCTTGTCTTGATTCCACCATGCTAGGCTAGATTTATCTTGTGTTTGCTTAGATCTAATGAAACCTAGATGTTGATTATGTGTTGATTACTTGTTTATGGTTGTATTGGATGAATGATTTCAATGTTAGGCTTAAGAAAACTGGCAGATCTCCAAATGGTAACATGCTTGAACGTCTTAGGAAACATGAACCGATGTGTACTAGGTTTTATTGGTTGTATTTAATGCATGAGTAAATTCTAATTATCCCATGTTAGGAGCTTCTGGCAAGCTCGACATAGGAGTGAAGTAGGCACTCATAGGATTGGGGAAGTAAGTACGCCACCCCATGAATGGTATTAAGGAATACAATCCGTCATCCACGCAACTATAACAAGTAATTAACGTGTAAAAGATATCTAGGGAGTAGTGAAATCTAAGTAAACACATTTCTCCCACTTATTGCTCACAACCTTAGTTTAATTTAGTTTATTTTCATTTTTAGTATTTTATTTTGATTGCAAATTAGTATTGGGTTAGTTGACTAGCAACTAATTCCGCCCAAATCCTTCAAACCCGAGATTTTAATTTACTTTCTAAAAAATATAAAAATACAAAAAAGAATCATCCCTCACCTCTAGAACTAGTATTTAGGTTTTCTAATTCTAGCGACACTATTCCTAGCTGAACGATCAATCCCCCGGTACTTGTCACTATACTATACTACAACGATCATGTACACTGCCTAGTGGGGGTTGTAAGCTTCTCAAGATCCCTTGAGAGGTAAAGCCTGGTGCGATCCCCACGTGTCAAGTTTTTGGCGCCGCAGCCCGGGGAATAGTTATTGTCTAGGTTAGAATCTCTATTTATTAGGTCTACTTGCTAGATTCCTTTCTAGTAAGATTTTATTTTTATTTTTAGGTTTTCTTTAGTCTATCTTATTTCTTTGTTTCCTTTGTTCGTAAATTATCTCGATGGATAACAATAACATTGATCGTTTGATTCCTGTTATTCGTGTTTTTCGTCGTAGGATTTTCCAAATGCCCGCCCCAAACCCTTTAGTGGAGAATGAGAACCCACCTAACCTCTCGCCCAACCACCACTTTGACAATAATTCTGAGTTAGAGGAGTCTGATCATGATGATGACCGTAGGGCTAGTCCTTTTTACTATTCAGACTCTGATGAGGATCTTGATGATGGTGATGTGATTAATGAGAATAGGATGGAAGAGGAAGTGAACCCTCTTAGGTATGTAGACCCTAGAACAAGGATTAAGTGTGATAGTTCATTCAACATGCAATTTCCTTGTAAGATCGGATTTAGGAGCTTTAACGCCTATCTTAACTCATCTTTCCCAATGAACATAATCTCGCGTAATGAATATAATAAAATCATGGTAGATGAGTTAGAATACAAAGGGGAAAATATTATTGCTAGGGCAATACCATTGCATGTGTTTGTTGGAAGTTTGGTTTATCTTGTTGAGTTCATGGTTATGGAGAGTCTAGGAGAATTTATTGATGATAAGTTAACCCAAGTTGTGTTTGGAAAACCCTTCAAAAGGTTGACCAATCTTGATGAAAAACGTATAGAAGGGTTAATTACATTCTCGGATGGGGATGAAGATTTTGTCTACCAAATACCCCGTGCACACCCTAGATTCAAGGATTTTTCCATGGAAAAATGTAGTAGGTATCCGCCCATAGAAATGCTAAGTGAGAATGATAAGAGAAAAGGGCTTAAATATACTCGTGAAAAGAATAAAAGATACTATCGTGGATGTTTAGAGTTAAGAGATGATTATAAGAAAGATGAGGCGACCATTAGATGGCTCACGCTTGGTTATGTGAGCATAAGCGATACACGGTAACCCATGACCTTGAGTCTAGCTACAAGACTCGTAAATAAAGAAAAGCGCTTCTTGGGAGGCAACCCATGATTTTGTGTGATTTTTATTTTGTTTGTTTGTTATTTGCTTCCGTATGCATGCTTTATTTTTATTGTTGGTAGATCATTTTTCTAAACTAAAAAGTGGAAATACTTTGATTTGTTGTTTGGCCTAGTCTTAACTTCACCCAAAAGGTATTTTTGCAAAAGATAAGTGTAAGGGGAAACCCCAAATATGTTTTCAAGAAACAAACCGATCATGACTCTCCACAATATTAAGTGAACATGTATATTCGTATTTGTTAGAGTCAAATGCTTGTATTGAGTCATAACGAAGTTTTGCAGGATTTACCAGGAAGTAGGACCAAGTTTTTCCAGAAATTTTCCGGAAACTTAACACAAGAATTTCTGCAGGTCACTTCTGACGGCGTCATGAGCTTGCTCTTGACGGCGTCACGTGTAAAAATCTGGAAATTTTACCAGTTTTATTTTTCTAACGGAGTTTTAAAGTTTTTGTTGAATTATTAAGTTTTATAATCTCCAGGAAATCTGCAAACTTCATTCCATAAGCATTATATCTTATTTTGTTTTTTTAGGATTTAGTAACTTATGTAGATTGCCGCATGCGAGGTTTCTTTGTCTGTTTTCTCAGGATTAACAGGTTATGTATGAAAAGAAAATGATTTATATTTTGGAAGGTAAGCTTTGATTGTTCATTTTCTTAGAGGAAGATCTAACCTGGCCACCTTATTATCCATACCGAGTGAATCAGGGGAGTATTTGATTTCATTTGTTTTACTATTTTCACTTTTACATTCTTTACTTGAACATTGGGGACAATGTTCATCCTAAGTGTAAGGGGAGGGTAAAATGATGATACCTTACAAATACACTTTCGCTTGAGTTTGTTTGTTTAATAGTAGATGTGTAATAAAACTATGAGAAATACTTGTTAGTGCAATTTTAGCGCCAAATTTAAAATTTTTTACAATATTTAGGAGTGAAACTTTAGCCATAGCAAGCGTCTCATGGATAGGAGATTGTATGACTAGCACATAACCGTATCATTCAAAAAAATTTTCCACCCAAATATGTGAGGTTCGCCTTTAGATTTGATAGGAAAAGCATTTACTATTAGTGCATATGAGTGTACCGGTAGCATTTAGATTCTTGAACTTGCGTTAGTGATGCATCCCGAGACCGCTAGTGAGACTACATTCGTGTAGTAGGATTTACTACATGATAAGAGGCATTAGGATCACCCTTGTGTTAAACCCGTATCATAATTACTTGACCATTTAAGTCATATTACTTGGCTAGTTAAGTCAACTAATTTTTCCCACACCATTAGCGTTGTACTCATTTTTAGTACACGAAACCCCTAGTACACCCCTCCAAGCCTATCTTTTCGTTTCTAACTTTAAGCATCTTATTTAAAGGAAGAATTTGTTACACCCCACTTAAATGTACAACCAAATCGCCTTAGCCTTCCGTGTATGCACTCATCTTTAGTGCATTATTGTTATTTGTTAAACCCTAAGTTAACTATCTAATTGATTACATGGTTGTTAAGTCAAGTTATATCCTTGTACATATTGTTTTGGGATGATTGGGACTCATGGGTAAAGTACTTATTTATGGAGTAATGGGGAACAACATCATATATTACCCCCATACGTGCGTTAATCTTAAAAGTACTCCAAGTGTTTTGATTTTCTTAATTTGAGTTATTAGATTAGTTTATTGTAAAGTATGTAAATTCAAGTCTAAGGGGAATTTCCATTCCCTATGATGTATTATTTTGGATGGTAGGGGAAGAAAGTATGCACAAAAAAAAATAAAAAATAAAAAATAAAATCAAAATTAAAAAAAATCAAAAAAACAAGAAAAAGAAAAAAAAATAGAAAAAGAAAAGAGAAAAACATACGGACTACCATCCCGTTTCATTTTATGTTTATTTTATGTTTTTGGTATTTTTCATTTATTAGCTTAAGTCGAGTCTAGTCTTGGCTTAGCAACGCCACATTGTACATGTAATTGACCAAGATTGTTAACTCGCCACCAGTAAAGACTGCCTATATCCAACAAAACCGTGTATTTCATATCCCTACACCTAACGTTACAACCCTTTAAAAGACCTATTTGATACTTTATCCTAGGTGCTTACGCCATGTGGTGGAGGTTTGATCCTTTCCCAAGCCTATGGTAATCTATTCTGTTATGACAGGTAGTGAGAGATATCTTCCGTTTCCATATTGTAATTTATACTTTATTACACCCGAGAGATGTGAGTATCTAAACACTATTTGTGAGGTGCTAGTATATGACCTCCGTGCTTGTCTTTGGTCTTTAGTGGAACGATTATTTGTTGTAATTACTTTTATATTAGTGTTAAATGACCCCTAACTTGTATTTTAACTAGAATAAAAGCGCATTTGCTTGAGGACAAGCAAATCTCAAGTGTAAGGGTATATGATGAGGCGAAAAATGATCCATTTTTAGGGGGTCATTTAAGCTCGGAATTGAATTTATTTGATCAAATATTGCCCTAAATCATTCCTTTTGTGATTTTAGGTACTTTGGGAGTGAAATCTGGAAAAGGAAGCAATTCGGACGTTTTTGGAGCATAAAAGTGAGAAAACGCCAAAGACTTAATTTTCCATGCTGGGAACAGTGTGTGACGGCGTCAAGAGGAAGAATTTGACGGCGTCAAGAGTAAATATCATGACGACCCAGTACAAACATGAAGTCGTCACAAGTAGAGCGTCAAGAGTTAAAAGTGTGACGGCCTGCAAAAGTGGACAACATGACGGCGTCAGATGTAGATCAAGGCAGTCCGAGGATTATTTTGGCGGCGAGATGACGGCGTCACCCATTTGTTCTTGACGCCTTCAGCCTCTAATATCTATATATAGTTTTCTAATTTTCATTCATAGAGAGGAACAAGTTTGGAGAAACCCTAAAGCCGAACCATATACGAATTTTACAGCTTTTCAAGGGTTTTCAACCCTTGAATCCTTACATGTGTTATTGAGATAAGTCTTTTCTTAATTCAATCAATATGTCTATGTATTGGTTGTCTATATCTTGTGCTTGTCTTGATTCCACCATGCTAGGCTAGATTTATCTTGTGTTTGCTTAGATCTAATGAAACCTAGATGTTGATTATGTGTTGATTACTTGTTTATGGTTGTATTGGATGAATGATTTCAATGTTAGGCTTAAGAAAACTGGCAGATCTCCAAATGGTAACATGCTTGAACGTCTTAGGAAACATGAACCGATGTGTACTAGGTTTTATTGGTTGTATTTAATGCATGAGTAAATTCTAATTATCCCATGTTAGGAGCTTCTTGCAAGCTCGACATAGGAGTGAAGTAGGCACTCATAGGATTGGGGAAGTAAGTACGCCACCCCATAAATGGTATTAAGGAATACAATCCGTCATCCACGCAACTATAACAAGTAATTAACGTGTAAAAGATATCTAGGGAGTAGTGAAATCTAAGTAAACACATTTCTCCCACTTATTGCTCACAACCTTAGTTTAATTTAGTTTATTTTCATTTTTAGTATTTTATTTTGATTGCATCTTAGTATTGGGTTAGTTGACTAGCAACTAATTCCGCCCAAATCCTTCAAACCCGAAATTTTAATTTGCTTTCTAAAAAATATAAAAATACAAAAAAGAATCATCCCTCACCTCTAGAACTAGTATTTAGGTTTTCTAATCCTAGCGACACTATTCCTAGCTGAACGATCAATCCCCCGGTACTTGTCACTATACTATACTACAACAATCAGGTACACTGCCTGGTGGGGGTTGTAAGCTTCTCAAGATCCCTTGAGAGGTAAAGCCTGGTGCGATCCCCACGTATCAACAACGTAACTCCTTTAAGTGATAGCTATACTGTGAGCACTACAATGTAACTCCTTAGATCAGTAATAACTAGATTGTCAAGACTAAATTTTTTAATTTGTGCAGACAAGTTATCTTCAAAAGTCATGCATCCAACCACCCTTAGACTTTGAGATAAAATAAGTACACATTTTGAAATGCCACTTCAAAGTCAAATCAATAATACCGTGCAAAAACCTCGTAATCATTTTTGTTAAACGAAACAATTCTAGCCGTGAAATAATGTAACCCCGTGAAAATTATAATTCCAAAATACCACTCATGTTGCTGAATAAAATACTATAGAGCTAACAATGTATTAAAATACATTTGGATAGTAATGTTTAGCCCAACTTTAGCAAATTTTTCGGATCCAATAAAATCAGCTCAGTGCAACATTTATTATACCATTTCAGCCCAATCATTTCATTTCGAGCCCAACAAAAATCTGATCCAAAGCCAATCCATAAAAAACATATAAGCAGTATTAAAACAACATTGCCCTAATTATTTGCTCATTTGGGAAACCCTACAAACTTTTTCATCCACCTCCCACATAACACTTTTCACTCACCAACCAATCTCATCTCCAAATCACATATCTTCTCCATCAATCTTCAATCCGAGCACCTTAATCACAATCACAAACACAAACATACTACCGTACCTAGATGTCTTTGATTTCTTTGCAATCTGAATCAGGAACGCGACATGGCTACAAGATCCTAAGGGGTCTCGGGTAGGTTTAATTTCATGTGTTGTTTGATTGTTTTGAACGAACCAAGAAAAGGGAATAACAGACTTGGTATTTCACTTATCTTATTGTGTTCGGATATGTAAAATGAAGCAAGGTTTCAACAGTGATCGATGATGGTATTCCTTTTGTGTTTGATCTTTGTGGTCTGAAGGGCTTTTGTAACACATAAAAAGGATGTACTGAGATCATATGATTTATCTTTGTAAGTGTCAAGTCTTGAATGTGTTTGTGGAGATGACATAGGATAGATTTGTCGTTGTTGGATGTGGGATTAGGATTAATGTTATAGGATTGTGGACATGGTCTTGTCTTGGATGCTTCGTTAATTATCAGCCTCGTTCAAGTTTTTGGTTTTTCATTTTAAGATTGATTGATGATGTTTTATAACTGAAGTCTTTGAGTCGGTATTTTGGTTTGTGGTCAAAAGGTCTCCTTCTCTTCATCTCTTCTGTTTTCGAAACTTTTGGAAAATTTTCGAAAGTTTTTATAATAACTTTTCGAAAGTTTTCTCTAACTTCTCGAAAAATTTCAACATATCGAGAATACATATTTATCGAGAACATGATTTATCGAGAATGTGAATCTGACAAACTTTTCAAAAAGTAAAAATTTTTGAAAATATATATTCTCGAAAAATAGTACATTTCGAAAACGTATTCTCGATAAATGGTACTTTTCGAAAACGTATTCTCGATAAATAGTACATTTCGAAAATTTCTTATACAAGAAATTCCGACCAGATTCCGGCGACTTTTCCGATCATCCATTCTGACCAGCTTTTCTAGTTTCCGATCATGATACAGACCATATATATTGACCACTTTTCACGAGCATAGTGCAAAATTAGTCACAAAAATGATGCAACATAAACTGTTGGTACCATAAAGGACACGAAAAACAGATATATGAAACCGATATGTGAAAGTTTATGATTTTAGTTGTTTTGACCATTTTGATACATAAACTATTTAGAAAACTGTTCCCACAAGATAAAAAAAAATTGAGGTCCGAAAAACATGGGTAAAAAATAGTCTCTAAAACAGTATACGAACCACAAAAATCAATAAAGTAACAACCTGGCTCCTTGTACCAATTGTAGGACCGATAATATGTAAGATTCATGTGGTTCGGGAGGTCTTGGTTGATCAAACATGATGAAAGGATACATGTTTCTAGTGAGAGAAAGTAGAGAGGGTGGAGAATAAAAGGAACTTTAATAGATAAATGAAACAATACAAATAACCTAATGATTTCCCACACCCCTCATGGAGAGTCATGAGGGGTATTTATAGGCTCATCACAACATTACTTTGCCTAGTGTAGGATAGTAGTCCCTGCGGGTACTACATGTTACTAATCTAGTCCAATTCACATGTGTGACGTTATCTTTATAAAAAAGCGAGGCTAACAAGCCAGATGTTCAGATTCAATACAATTCACTTAAGTACAGACAAAGGAACTCATATGATGCAAAGTTTACTCAGAAACAAACCAATTACACATTTGCAGACCTATGTTCACATCAGCTTAATAGTATAAACCCCTAAACTTGTAGGCTAAATTAAGCTATCTGAATAAGCTCTAAACTAGAATTTAAGTGGGGCAAATTCTACCTTATACTACTGAGAGTCTTAAAACCTAAAAATCCTTATGAAATTCTATCAATTACTGCTCTAATTGGATCCCAAATCAGCAACCTGTTGAGATGGTCAATCTGCAATAGTTGACTATGTAATTGCACTAACAATTTGACTTAATCCAAATTCCAACACTCTAATCCTAACTATTATGTTGTAATAAGCTATATTATCACGGATCCTAAGCTATTTATCAACTAAAACTCCAATTATACTTAACTATATTCTACTTTATCTAACAGTGAATGAGATTTAGAACTAACTTTGACTATTACTAACTATCCTACTGATTTAATGTTATTTCTAGCCTACTAAACACTACTGTAACCTTATACAATAACCTACTCAGACTATTACACCTTCAAACTCAGCAAACTTACAATAACCAAACACTCCTTAAATCAATTTTGATGAACATTTGTGAAGCAAATGAAAGATATTAACCACAAATCAACCACACAAACTCTAATACTGATTTAATTGATTGAATTAAGCTCTATTTCACTGATAACAACAACTGATTGCACAGATTCACTTATACACAATTATGACAAATTTAGAGTAATCAAACATCAAAAATGATTAACCTAATACAACTATGATAATTCTCAGTCAATAACACTCAATTATGATCAAATTCAACTGATTAAATAGTAAACTATAAACTAACACTGATCTAAACAGAAACTCATAGATTGTAAGGAGAAACTTGAAAATAGAAACCAAAACTTACAAAATCATTCCCCTCAGCTCAAACAGAGGGGATTCACTAACCTTGCTTATCTTTAGATAGGCTCAAACACTTCCATATATCTGTTTGGCATATCATATCACCCCCTGGATCATAACCTTCATCTGAACTTTGACTATTGTTGAATGTTTATTAGTTTTGAACAAGGAACTCAGATAAGCTTGATTTAGACTCTCACTGTAGCTATTAAGCTAAAATGAGCTCTATTACACTACACTAAGCTTGATTGCAAGCTGAAATTAAGAAAAATGAAATCATATTTTTATATTTTTTATATTTTTTTTCTGATTTTTAAGCTTTAATGAAAGAAATGATTGAAGATTAAATGAAATGACTTAAAAACTTGTAAACGCTTAAGAGAATTAAGATGATCAGAAACTTAAAAGGTAAATCAAACAACAAGTAGATAAAGGAATTGAAAACTAAATTTTATTAAAGTAGCTAAAGTTGATTACAATGAGTAAAAGAAAGCTTATTACAATTAAGTATAAAAACTAGCAGAGCTTCGCTACCTATTCCTACATGCTCAAATGAGCTACAAACACCTCTATTTAAAGCTGAACTAAGAAGAGTCTAGAGGCTTGGGGTCATGGATTGCCAAACTGGCAATCCATGTGCCTTGTGCTTTCTCTAAGCGTTTCTGAGCCCTCTGATCAAGTATCAATCATATCTCAATCATTTTGCACCCTTAGATCATGAATTGTGAAGTGTAGGAACAAATGAGAGGCTGCCATGTGGCCAAGCGTGTGCTTCTTTGGATCTTTTGACAATATCTGACACCTGACACCTTCTAGAAGTCCTTTAATTTGACCAAATTGCCCTTAATTGCAGTTAAATTGGGGGTCGGGTTAATTAGGGTTCATGTAATTCTGGGTGAGGGTTAAATTGGGGGCGGGAAAGGATATGGGTAATATTTTATTACATTTGACTGAGTGATGTTGAGCGAGGGTGAGTATGGGCCGGATTATTACTTATGGGTGATGGGCTTTTTGTGTTATGTTGTTGGATTTGGACTTTAAACATGGACCAGGCTATAAAGACTTGGACTAGGATATTAATTTCAGCTTTTGTAATTGAAAATATGCAAGGACTATTTGTGCCAAATCTGAAATCATAAGGACTGAAACAGCCATCTCCTATAAATGTGATCCAAGGGCTTTAATTGTAACATTCTGATTTATTGAGGACCAATCTTGTCACTTCTTCAAAGATATCTTCAAAGGACGACTAATTTTGACAATTTCTTCAAACTTGGAGGACTAATTTTGACAATCTCTTCAAACTTTATTCAAGGGTCAAATTTGTTAGTTCTCCAAACTTTGAGGTCTTCTTTGGACTTCGTAAGCTCAATCTTTGACTTTTAG
Organism: Artemisia argyi; assembly: GCA_030686995.1. Lineage (NCBI taxonomy): Eukaryota > Viridiplantae > Streptophyta > Magnoliopsida > Asterales > Asteraceae > Artemisia > Artemisia argyi. The sequence continues at coordinate 99,690,609 of CM060709.1, read as the reverse complement.
ATCCCAGCTTTGACTTTTAAGACTCATTCCACTCTCGTGCTCGTTTTTGCCAAATTTTCGTTGTTTTTCGTCTTTTTATGAAATATCCGTTTTTGCACATTCACAATCACAAAAACACACTTTCTTTGGCAATTTGGGTTAGTTTTTGGATTATTTAATCTTATTTTGGTCAAGAAAAGGTGAGTGGATAAGCACTCACCAATGCATTTTCTCATATTACATAGGGTCATGCGAAAGTGAATCTTTCTCGGCCCTGACTTGAGTTCGATTATCCTCGTTTTGTATTTGATGGTTGCCCGTGCTGTAGCAAGAACTGGTGCTCCTAGGATTATCGGCGTATAATAATTTTCTCTATCATCAATGATCATGAAGTCAATGGATACATAAATCCTGCTATGTTAATTAATACATCCTCTGCTATTCCTAAAGGATACACATAAGAATTATCGGCAAGGGAAAGCCTAATACGGGTGGTGGTTGGTGTCTTATTAGTCGATTGGGCATAAATGGATAGGGGTATTAGGTTTGTCTTCTTATTAATGTCGTGCTTCAAATAATACCCTAAGATTTGGGACTTTGGTGGTTCTTCCGTTGGTTGTTCTTCAGGGGATATCTCCTTTCCTTTATTTGAACATGATTCACTGACTACACCTCCATCATCTGTTCCATCATCAACCGTGATGAGGTTGACTCTACCATTTTAGGAGAGAGAACAAGAAAAATGGTGTAGATGGTAGAGTCACGTGTGAGTTGAGACTTAAAGAGTAGTTGAATGATATCTTACTAACTTACAATAAGAAATAGTTCTACTTTCTGAGCTCTAATTCTATGTGGTGGGTTAAATACTAGTAATATCCTTTTAAAGTTTGTTGTACTTCTTTAGTTAGCTTGCATATTTCATGTTAAGACTTTGTAGCAATATGTTACACCCAAAACCGAGTTTAAGTATTATATTACAAGAATGCCATTAAGTAAGTTTGACTACGACTTTTATAGGTTGAAGACCTTATGTGATTGACTAGTTGTAACACCCCAGGTAAATCTCACATTGACCATGACTTGGAGTGAATAATATAGAGCTATAAACGAACCGGACGAACACGAACGGAGCCTTGTTCATGTTCATTCATTTAATTTTAACTGGACAAATAAACGGACACAGACACTTAAATGGACGAATTTTCTTGTTCATGTTCGCTTATTAAGAAAATGAGTTGTTCATGTTCGTTCATTAAGACGCTAAACGAACATAAACGATTGAATATAAATGAAAATAGACAAACAAACATAGACATTATTGAATTATGCACAATATATTGTTTTATAAGTGTTGTTTTGCTTAAACAAACCAATTTTAAAATTATACAATTAAAAGATATGATATACGAACATAAATAAATGTACATAAACGGACGTTCACGAACATAAATGAACGGACGCGACTTTTGTTCATGTTCGTTCATTTAAATAAATGAACGTAAAATATTGTTCATGTTCGTTCATTTAATAAATAGGCGAACATAAACAAACTTTTTACCGAACGGTTCATGAAATGTTCACTAAACGTTCAGTTCGTTTACAGCCCTAGGAGTGATGTTGGCATATATGTTAACATTTTCCTTATATACCAACATCGCGTTTTGTGGTATAACGGTTAATCTCCATAGGGTTAAGCGTGCTCATGCGAGAGTAGTACTGGATTAGCTGACATGCCGGGAAGTATTCACATGAGGGCCACAAAAAGCAAAGCCGTGAGCCTACGAGAAAAGCGAATAATATTGTGGTCTATAAGGCGGGGTGTTACAGGTAGGGATGGCAAAAAAACCCCAAACCCGATGGGGAAATCTGAAACCCGAACAAAATTTTCTGAATATTTTTTTTTTCGATTTTGGAATTTTTTTTTTCTTTCCGAAAAAAATGTTTTGGAAAAAAATTTTGAAAAAATAAATTTCTAAAAAAAATTTCAAAAAAATATTCGGAAATAATCTTGGAAAACGTGTGTAAAGACGTTTTTAAACACGTATATAAAAATGTGTGTGAAAACGCGTGTAAAAACGTGTGTGAAAACACGTGTCTATATATATATATATATATATATAAATGGACTAACGTTGCAAATGATTATAGATAGAAATGACTAATGTTGCAAACAATTATTGGAATAAAGGACTAACGTGACAAAGTTGCAAATGATCTATGGTATAAAGGACTAACATTGCAAATGATCGTTAGTATGAAGGACTGATGTTGCCACTTTACGGTTAAACTTAACTAACTGAACTAACTTCGTTATTAAAATGGACTGAAAGTGGAACGAAATTATTGGTTTAGGACTAGAACCAAAAAATTTTGAAAAAAATGGACCAAGAATAAATACGCACCAAACCACAAGGACCAAAAATGTAGTTAACTCTAAAAATTAATTGATAAATGGGCAAATTGCACAAAAGTGTATCTAACTTAGCATCAATTTCAATTTAAGGTACTATACTTTTTTTTCTTAAATTTAGTGTACTCAACTTATTTTTGATTACAATGTAAGACATATAACGGGTTTCTCAGTTATTTTATAATGAAAAAATTACATGTTTCGTCCCTATGGTTTATCCCAAATAACACTCGCAGTCCCTATTTCATTTTAATTACGCCAGACATACGTTTTAGTCCGTTTTTATACGTTTTCATACGTTTTTCCATTCTTTTTATGTTTTTATCAGTTTTTTTACGGTTTTAACCGTTTCTTTTACGTTTTCATCCGTTTTCATCCGTTTTCGCCCGTTTTTTTAAGTCTTCGTCCGCTTTTTTACGTTTTCGTCCATTTTTTACGTTTTCGTCTTTTTTTACAATTCGTTCCATTTTTAATGTTTTTTTTTCTGTTTTTTAACGTTTTTATCCGTTTCTTACGTTTTTTCCCGCTTTTTCACATTTTCATTTGTCTTTTTTTTACGTTTTTGCCCTTTTTTTTACGTTTTCATCTTTTTTTTTTTTTTTTTTTTTTTTTTTTTTTTACGTTTTTGACTGTTTTTTTATGTTTTCGTCCATTTTTTTTACTTTTTCGTCCTTTTTTTAACGTTTATGTCTATTTTTTATGTTTTCGTATGTTATTTTACGTTTTCGCCCACTTTTTACCTATTCGTCCATTTTTTAAGTTTTTGTCCATATTTTTTACGTTTCATCAGCTTTTTTATGCTTTCGTCCATTTTCTTGTTTTTTCGACCTATATTTACGTTTTCATCCTTTTTTTATGTAAAAGACAGACGAGAACGTAAAAAAATGGACGAAAATGTTAAAAAAGACAAAAACGTAAAAAAACAGACAAAAACGTAAGGACGATAAGATAGTTTTAAGTTTTCGTCTGTTTTTTTAAGTTTTCGTCCATTTTTACGTTTTTGTCCTTTTTTTTTTGCGTTTTCGTCTTTTTTATGTTTTCGTTTGCTTTTTACGTTTTCTTCTATTTTTTAAATATTTTCGTCCGTTTTCGTATAAAAACTGATGAAAACATATAAAAATTGACTAAAACGTAAAAAAGGACGAAAACGCGAGAAAAAAGACAAAATCGTAAAAAAAAACAGACAAATATGTAAAAAAATTGACAAAAACGTTAAAAATGGACGAATACGTAAAAAACGGACGAAAACAGAAAAAGTGGGCGAAAACGTAAAAAAACAGACGAAAACGTAATAACTTATACTATTAAAGAATAATATTGGTATTAAGTGTTCGTCAATTCTAGTCCAACTATAGGAAATCTTTATTCTTTATAGAATCTATTATAGATTCGTGCTAGGATTTTGGCATGTGTATCTCAAGAATTAATTCAATGGAATTTATTGATCATTACATATAATTCAATTAAGATATTGTATGAAAGCATGGTTTCTTCTATTCTCCTTTGAGAATCGGAGGATTTTTGATTGAGCGGAAAAAGAAGGATTTTCTTGTCTACCTTACTTTACTTCATTTTTCCTTATATCAATAACTCAATCAAAATGCAATTATCTCGACGAAAAAAATGTCTGTTATGCTTAATATCTTTAGTTTGATCTGTCTTAATTATGGCCTTTATCCGAGTAGTCTTTTCTTGGCCAAATTGCCCGAAGCCTATGCTTTTTTGAATCCAATCGTAGATGTTATGCCAGTAATACCCCTGTTCTGTTTTCTTTTAGCCTTTGTTTCGCAAGCTGCTGTAAGTTTTCGATAAGATCTTTAATACTATCCTAGAAAATTCATATTTATTCGAGAAAAATTATAACAATTGATAAGATCAAATAAGTCTGACAGTATGAACCTTCGATTCAAACATTGAAATTCTCGGATAGCCACGAGACGCCCTATTTCCTGATTTTAATCCTTTTTACGGCGAAATACCTTATTAGCTTCGGGTCCCTTACAATATCTAATTTGGGTATGAAAGTGATTTGTGGTAATCAAAGACTCTTATTACAAATTTCAACTTCATTTGAATTTCTGAACATTCTTTTCTATTTCTAGAATTCTTTCCTTGGTGTCAAAATAGGATATGTATATAAAAATGGAGGATCTATTGTCTTTTCTCGTTTTTCTTTTTCAAAAAATGATCTTGGAGGTTGTGTAATGCTTACTCTCAAACTTTTCGTTTATACAGTAGTAAGATTCTTTGTTTCTCTCTTCATCATTGGATTCCTGGACAAAAACGGAAAAAAGAGGAAAACGTAAAAAAATGGACGAAAACGTAAAAAGCCTGTCGAAAATGGAAAAAAGCAGACGAAGACGTAAAAAAATGTGTGAAAACATAAAAAACGGATGAAAACGTAGAAAACGGGCAAAAACGTAAGAAAACGAACGAAAATGTAAGAAAACGGACGAAAACGTTAAAAAACAGAAAAAACGTAAAAAATGGAACGAAATCGTAAAAAAAAGAATACGATAACGTAAAAAAGCGGATGATAACGTAAAAAAGCAGACGAAAACTTAAGAAAAGGTAAAAAACGGTCAGAAACGTAAAAAAGGTCAAAAACGTAAAAGAAAAACTGATGAAAACGTATGTCTAGCGTAATAAAAATGAAATAAGGACTACGAGTGTTATTTGGGATAAACCATAGGGACGAAACATGTAATTTTTTTTGTTATAAGATAATTAGAAGACCTGTTATTGTCATTATTGTTGTTGTATTTGGAGGAGATTTTCGCCAGATATTACCAGTAATTCCGAGAGGAACTAGGAGTGAAATTGTAAATGCATCGTTGCGGTATTCTTATATTTGGTATGATATACAAGTTCTTAAGTTGACTGAAAATATGAGGCTGCGTGTAGGAAATAATGATGGTGAGTCAGAAGAGACAAAAGCATTTGCAGATTGGATTTTGAGTATTGGCAATGGTGAAGTTGGAGAGGATAAAGAGGGCGAAGCTGAAGTTGAAATTCCCAATGAAATACTTATTAAAGACACAAGTGGTGATCCAATAGATGCTATTGTCAACGCAATATATCCAGATGTCGTTGCAAATTTGTCAACATGTGGTTATTTTGAAGATAGGGCAATATTGGCTCCAACAAATGATGTGGTGAATAAGATTAATGAGAGGATGATGCAACTCATACCCACTGAAGAACATGTCTACTTAAGTTCTGACACCATCTCCCCATGTGAAGTAACTGCTGGTATAAGCGAGGACTTATATAGTCCTGATTTTCTGAATAAATTACAGTTGTCCGGGCTTCCAAACCACGTCCTTAAATTAAAAAAAGGTGTTCCTGTTATGTTACTAAGAAATATTGATCAACAAGCTGGGTTATGCAATGGAACAAGATTACTGGTCCGAAGAATGGGTTTGCACGTGGTTGAAGCAGAAATTATAACCGGCACAAATGTTGGTGATATAACCTTTATCCCAAGAATGCGCTTAAACAGTTCTGACAAGCGAATGCCATTACGGTTTTACCGAAGGCAATTTCCGTTAGCTGTATGTTTTGCTATGACTATAAACAAGAGTCAAGGACAGTCATTATCGCAAGTTGGTTTGTTTCTTGAGAGACCCGTTTTTTCACATGGTCAACTATATGTGGCACTCTCTCGAGTCAGGAGTAAAAATGGATTAAAAGTTGTAATCTGCGATGAGGAAGGTCAAACCACCAATACTACAACGAATGTTGTTTTTAAAGAAGTGTTACAGGGAATTTGAAGATTTGTACATTTCGATCCTGACTTTTAACTGTTGCGTATGTTTCTTTATTACGTTGTATGTGTATGTTTCTCTATTATGTATTCGGTGATCAACTTCAAGCATCTTAGAATTTTATTTGGGTGTCTTTGGTATATTATTCAATGTTGCAAGTGTTTAACATTTAATTAATTTTCTCTTTCAATCATAATAACTTTCACTAATTATTCTTTGCTTGACTGATTATAAGCTACTGCTTGGTGTTTTGATTACTTGGTCTTAATTGAGGTGACTTTGGTGAAATAATTGCGTCAATGTATATGTCAAATTTTTGGTTATGAGCATTTAAATAACAAATTGACTAATGAACATGAGTTATGAGCTAAAATAACTTGGTGTTTGTAGTTATTTTTTTGACTCATTGTGCAATGTAAATGGTCTGGTATGTGAGCCCAGTCAGTTTGGATTGGCATTTTCATCAGGTTGTGGGTCTGCAATTTTTCTGCAGCAGCATAATTTCTTATCTGTTACTTTCAGTGCATTTTTTTGGCTCTGTAAGTTTATGGGCCTGCATTTGTGGTTGGTTTTGTGGGTATGCAATTGGTCTACAAAAGTCTAAGCCTCCTTATAGTTTCCTTCGTATGGCAGTGTTTGGTTGGTGCAACACTTACATGTTGTCACTTGGACATTATTAGTCTAGCACCCTTGGTTTGCCTTAGGTATGCTTGTCTTGTGTCAAAGTGCTTTTAGTTTGTTTTTGTAATATGTAATCTGAGTGCTTGGGTCCCTTTTAACCATCTTGGTTATTTGGTGGATGCCATTGTTTTGTATTTGTTTGTTTGGTTATAATATATTGCCTTCCAAAAAAAAATGTGTATGTAGTGTGCATACATGGGTAGATCATGGGAAGTTATTGACAACTAATGTAAGTGGGGTAAATAACCTTCATGTTTGAAATAGTCAAATCTGTTTGTTTATTAATAGATAACCAAGCATTTTGTATCTAAATTTTTTTTATCATATCATGCAGCCACGAAATACTACTAACACTATCATGGAGGTAAAAATCATGTTCCAAACACATTCTTATTGTATATAAAGTTACTTTAGTTGCTTTCTAATACACTATATGTTCTTGCAGAAACACAATGCAAAAACATTTGCTTTGGATGCGAAAAGTTCTGCACATTTGGTATCAAATCCATTTCATTTTATACCACATATTTTTTTTAATTACTTAAATGTGTATATATATATAAAAGAAACATTTTTTTTACCAGGATACAACTATCAAACCAAATGCAGTTGTTGTCAATGATAACAATGTTAAACTTTTTGAAAGTGAATCTGAAGTCATGGAAAGGGAGGTAAATAATTCGACTTTACTACTTCAACTGATGTGTAATGGTGATATAAAATTTTTCCAGTACATATCCATATATGTATGTCGGGTATTAGATCGATGAAGAACTAAAAGCTCAACGTCTAAAGAACCTTATGGCATGGAATTGGAATGCAGTTATTGACATTTCTGAGGATGTTCTCATTGTTTTAGATGATGAGATATAAAATATTCTTCATGTTTATGTAATCCGTTTAATACCATTCTTATAAGTATGCCAATAATAGCTTACACAATCAATATTTAAATTTTAATGTAGTCTGATGTTGACGTTGATGACTATAAGAAAAGTTTTGATGTGAAAGATACTCATGCTGATACGATTGACGATATTAATCCACCTGCCAAACGAGCTAAAAAGGATGAAGTTTGTTTATTTCCCTCTGAAAAAGTTAACATCATGCCTGATGCTGAAAAGAAAGAAGAAAAATGAGCAATAAGTTTGCTCATTATATGAGCGTGTCATTTAATATGTGTAGTTTCTTATGTCCAGTTGTTAAGTTAATTTTTTTTCTTTAGTACTCTTGCAATATAGACTTATGTGTTTTGCTCGAACTTAGAAATGAATGTGATATCAATTTTATGTTTATTCCTCATATATTGCAAAATTAAGAATATGGTACACCCTGTATATAACCAGCAATACACCATCCTATACTGATAACCAAACAACCTATATACCAAGTCCAATACCCAAAAGTCAAACAGCATCAATAGACCCATTTAAACCCAATAACCAAATAATTAAGAAGCTGCACCAAATGACCATTAGGCGTCTTGTGAAACTGTTAACTTTTTTTAATGGAATCATTAGGCCAACTGTAATACGAAACCATTAGACGTCTTCTGAAATTGTTAAGTTTTTTAAGGATAGCACTACTACAGGTAGATGGAACATGAGATTCACATCAAGATAAATGTAACCCATTATTTATCATTCACATATCCATACCCAGATGTTACATTACAGACTCGCATATTTTGCATTTTTATACATATATAGTATGTGAGCTTATTTGACCACAACTTGCAGATACTTTTTATGCTCTTATGTGTAAAATTTAAAGAGGCCTAATATTCAATTATGATAGCCTCTAACAGATCCTTTAGTCAATTTTAGTTGTTACTAAACCATTAGATAGACAACAAGCCAAAATTGATCATCAACAACATGAGAAGATGAACCAAAAAAATTGGATGCCCATCTAATTATTGGTGCATACCAATAAAGGCAGGAGAAACTCACACTTGAAGGCATACAACAAAGCTCCTCTATAAACCAAAGTCTGACCAGTGCACCACTTAGTGGGAAACCACAGAGCTTTACGGATAGAAACACCAACTCTATGAGCTTTAGCACTATTACAAGCCAAAGAATACAACTATTTCAGTCACTTACTAACACCAGAACAATGAAAGACCCATAAAAAATTTTCATCCACACACATGTTAGCCCTCCACTGAATCCCAAGTGAGATTGACAGACGAAAAACGCACCATAAGGAATGAGGCACATGCTTGGAAAAACAGAACTTTTTTTTTCCCAAATTACATTATATATTAGTAAAGGCTAGTAAAGACTAATCCAAGATACTCAATTCACAATGACTAAAAGCAACTAACAGTAACATTATCTAACTTACAATTAAGTATAAATATGTTGGGTTAAATCACCATAAGCATAATAATACCTTCACTGATTCTTGGAACTCCCCTTCTTCTCATCCTTACTCGCAATACTTTTCACCTAAAGAAGACAAAAGTTAATTTTGACTGGTCATAATAACAAAAAGGAAAATGATAATGAGAGCTGAGAGTGTCAATGAGAATGATTTTTTTTTGCATACTAACAGGGGTAAATTTTGAAAGATTTATTAAGAAAAGTTTTTTTCTCAAAATATCTACAAATTATTGACGAATGTAGCGCACCTATTGTGCAACTAGGGGTGGTTTTAAACCATTTTTTAAACTAAACCAGAATAAATGGTTTTCTAAAGTTTAAAAAGAAACCGGCCATTTGTGTTGGGCAAACTGAACCAGCCAAACTGTTAACAGTCGGTTCTGTTCAGCCGGTTTTACGGTTTAGATTGTTTCGATTTCATAAACCAAGGACCAAGCAACACCATTGACAAGAGCCAAATATCAGATGCAGAGATAAATCACAACAGTTACTTATATAACGAATACTTATAAAATGAGGTGCTTTCAAACTGTGAACGTTATGAACCTAAGACCATTGCTTTCACATATCAGATGTAAAAGTTGTTCATCCACACACATGTTAGCCATCCACTGAATTCAAAACAGCCCTTTGATCAGCTATATAAAAGAAGCATCACCACGATAATGAAATTGCATACTAAGAAATTAACACCCAAATTGCCAACCGAAATACCAAACAACCTAAATTGTAAACCACAACCTTATAACAGACATTACGATACCACCACACACACAATACCAAAGCTCAACAGCTGTCACGAATCACATGGATGCATAACAAGTCTAGCAAATCATTTGTGGATATGTAAGTACAGAACCTTAAATTGAAGACATGCACTTTTGACCCCAACAAAATTGCACAACAGTACAGAAACTTAATGTTCTATATTGGGCCTTATTATGAGTGGCCCACTTCAAATTGCCTATCCCAATAAACGATTACTCATCTATATATTACCTGGTGCAAACAGTTTTCTAAAATAAAGGACCATTGAACTCATTATCAGTTTTCTTAACAAAGTCATAGAAAAAACCAATGAACAAAAATATAAGTTATATCAATGAACTTCAACCCTGACAAACATTCATGGAAGATCAAGGTGAAGGTAATAAGAAGGTGGTACTATAAGGTTTCTTTCAAGTCGTCAAAACAACATTTACAGATGATTGTAATGGATGAAAAGGTATTTTATTATGACACACAATTATGTTACGTTATAATCATTCACATGTTTCACATTTCATGAATAAACTGCGCAAAATCTTCAGTTTCAATGCAATTATGAAACATGTATGAAATCAGTTTCTTTTTCACAGGGGTCAAAGATCCACGTTATTGTAAACAAATGTCGGGTATGCCACATAAACAAGTACTTCAAACAGGGAAGTGTTGTTGTATTGAGTAGTTTCAAGGTTGTTAATAACAACCCCTCTTACAAATTTACTAATCATCCATACAAGATTAAGGCTCATAGAACAACAAGAGCACGTTTGTCAAATACATTCAATGGTAATATCAATAACACCGGATATGCATTAACCAAATTTTGCATGATACGATCACTTAATCTGGATACCGATTTACCTATCGGTATGTCTTAACATCATTACTGTATTGTGTATTGATAACTGTTTATACTTTTTTATTAACTAATGACAAAGTTAAATGGTTTTAGACATTTTAGGTGAGGTTATAAGTTGGGAACATGAAACTGAGGAATGTGAGGTTCATGGAATGCAAGTAAAAGCCCTATCCATTCAACTTAAGGATGAAGTGTAAGTCAATACATTACATTTATATAAAAGATATTAAACGTTTGTATGTTTTTAAACTAATTATGGCTGTAATGTTTGATATGTAGTGACCTTGAACTTACGTGCATCGTGTTTTCTGACTTAGCCGATAAGTTGCATGAATATATTTCGTCTTTAAAGTCTAATAAAAAGTTTTCAATCATGATAAAGAACGCTAGAATTTATGTGGATCATCAAGGTACAATTGAAAATTTAATCCTAATTATTTTTCCTTAGGCTTATTAATACAATTGTTTTCACAGATATGCAATGGACTGTATACTTTTGTACAACCATTCAATGCTTTATACATTAACAATATACCTTTTTGTTAGGTCCACCAATGATCTACATTGGCAGCAAAATAGGAAGCAAGCTCATCATATATGACGGTTCTTCGAAAAACAGAGAAACTAATGCAATCATAATGAGTATGTATCTATTTACTTTTTCCATTTATAATTCTTATTTAACCTTTATCCTAACATATCAAGAGTACACTAATTGTGATGTTTTGGTACAGATGATCCAACTAATCAAGACCGTAGATGTTACTTTACAAAGCCACTTAACTCTCATGTTTTCAAGAATCGTTGTTTGGTATGAAGTTTTTTCTAAAACATATTTCTTTATGCTATTAAATTGATTTTTCTTATACTTAACCATATATAACATGCATATCACATACTATTCCTTCTCATTTTGTTCGTCGCCATCGTATCAATGAATTCAAGTTTGCTGTTATAAGATATGGATTGCAAGAGTTTAAGATCAATTTGCGTAAGTACCGTGACTCTAGGCTAAGTTTAAAGAAGCAAGGATTTCATGTCATAATGAGTGGCGACTGGAAAACGTTCAAGGATGCAACCAAATTTTATACAACAAAGATGATGACATTTTATTTAGTCGGAGAAACGCATTTACTTGGAGATAATCAAGTTCCAACAAGTGCTTTGCTTTTTTTCGTTTTTTAGTGGTTTATTTTGGTGTCTATGAAGTTAATGTTAATGTCCTATGTTTACTAATTTCACAAACTTTTGTTGAGTCTATGTTTTTTAAACTTTTTATTGTACATATTCATGATGTCTATTTCACCAAATTATTCAGCTGGCAGTGGTTTTGAATTGAGGTTGTTCATTGGTCTTGCTTGTCACTTCATATGGACTCGTGTAGTGATATCCTTAAAAAACTTCACAGTTTCAGAAGACGTCTAATGGTTTTATATTACACTTAGCCTAATGATTCAATTAAAAAACTTAATAGTTTCAGAAGACGTCTACTGGTCATTTGGTGCAGCTTATTAATTTTTTTGGTTATTGGGTTTAAAACGGCCATGATAAACCAACTAGATATTCGGTCTATCACTGATTTTATATTGGTATGGTTTTTAATTCTGTTAGGTCCTGGAACAGTACTGATGAATGAATCATTATGGTTTGGTTTCAGTTTTGAAACAAGCTTCTGTGAACTGAATTCCAGAATAATATGAAATTAATTATTGAGAATCAAATTATTTACAACATTTATACCCAAACATACAAGTCATAATATGAAAGTTATGTCATAAGCCTACTGGTTGTAAAGGTAGCTTAAACAAATAGAACTGCTACAAACAACCTGCTGTAAAAATTGACCATTTAGGTCATTTTTTCCTAAAATTAAGGAATGTGTGAGTAGTGGTAGTTACTTACTAAAAAATATTCGACATATCTACCTCATACACAATTCAATTACTTTGAAGAAGGACCTTTTGTTCTTCAAAAAAAAATGACTAACAAATATTTACTCATCAAACACCTTACTAAATCCATACCACAACAGCAAATTAAAGTTAGAGTTTTACGTTTATGGCGTGAACTCATGGACCAAAATGTGAATGAAAATGCAAACTACATCGCTGTCTTCATGGATGAACAGGTTTACGCTTTTGTTGAATACATTTGTTACGCCATTTTCATATGTCAATCATGTTACTAAATGCTTTATTCATATGTTTCTATAGGGTGATAGAATACTAGGTTGTGTGGATAGTATGTTCATTGAAGAAGATAGACCACGTGTACGCGAGGGTGATGTGTTGATAATTACCAACTTTTCTGTCACCGAAAATATTGATACTTACAAACTTATCAAATATCCATTTAAGATCGTGTTGCATGAGGAGACACGTGTAGAATCTGTGGAAAGTTTTATCGGTTCAATAAATGGTTTTCGCTTCGTACAGTTTGACGATATTTTGGACAAAAATATCACTGATAACCAATGTGTAGGTATGTATTACTTTCATGTTTCAAATATTAGTTATGAGTTCAATACAAAAATTGGCCCAAAACCTATTTATGTTTTGTTTATGATCTGTACTCATTTTGTATTCCCTTTTATATCATTCATTAATTTGCTACAAGTTTTATATTAAAAAAGCATTGCATGTACTACATCTATAATTTGCTAAACCTTTGTTCGCTAATTCAAGAAAAAGCTACAGTAGCAGTTTAGTCGATTTGTGTTTGTTGTTTGGTGTTTGCTTCGAATGGAGAATAATGAGTAGCAGCAACAATAGAATTCGATTATAAGTTTAGTGTGGGTTTGTTTGTTGTTTTGTTGGCGTTCGAATGGGGAAGGAACACACAAACTCCATTATAATTCTTTAAGGAACACAAAAATAACATGGACCTTAAAATGGATTTGTTTGTTGTTTTGTTGGCGTTCGAATGAGTAGCAGCAACAATAGAATTCTGTAATGACATTTAATGGGTCAAAGTTGCTAATTATTTTGATGTGTCATAAAGGGTCTTAAAGGGGTAATTTAACATGGGTCTTAAAATGGAGTTTCGTATACTCGCAAATCATAACATTGGTCTTTAAAATATAAATTTTCCATTTGAGAGGATTCAAACAGTTGCTTATATCTTGTATGGTTCCTAAACTATGTGACCCGTTACTTTTAGCTACGTTTATAAATTTATGTCATCGTGCCCATCAGTACAAAAATTCTACCTCACCGCTGTTTTCATATACCTTTTCTATGTCATTATTGTGCCGACTACAATATGTCTTTGTCACAGAAGTATGGTCCAGTTGTATTAAGTTGTTTTTCTTTGGTAAACAATGGTCATCCTGTAAAATGTTAATATAACAAAGCAACAGTGCAATACTATACATGCTTCTGACTCCCTTAAGAACACATATGTAAATCTTCTCCAAACGTATAACTTGTTCCTAACATATATTATTCTTTCAATAAAGACATGCTAACTTTGTTTCTACTTTTATAGATGTAATTGGGGAAGTAGTTGTGTGGGAAGGGATTCGTTCAAACACTTGGGATGTTAATCTTAGTAATGTGTTTGGGATATTTATGAATGGATGTGATTTAGCATGCGGAATCTACTAAAACATACTAAAGGAACAAAGGTGGTGAGTGAGTAAAAGAGAATGAGCACAACAAGAATAACACAAAACGATTCAATATTATTGATGAAATAATACGGGTGATCTAAACTATCACCAGGATTACAAGTGTAACCTTGAATCTTTGATACGTGAAAAGGTTAAAGATGGAAGTTATGCATGGGAAAGATATCTTAGAGGTGTAAGAGATATGTCTGAGATATGTCTAAGAAGGTGTCTTAAGGGTTCCTTTTATAGCATAAGGAGCCCTTATTACAAGTGGTCAAGTTGCTTAATATAATATAATAGAGGCTTATCTTATCCTAATATTACACCTTTCAAGGTAAAACACTCCATTATATCTACTGAGTCTTCTGTACTACTTCTACTAAACGTATAACTTTGTACAAAGACTAATAATACAAGTAAATATCTTTAATTAAAATATAACAACTTGTCGTGAAAACTGGCAGGACCTTCTTTAACTAGCAGTACCTTCTTACCCAGAAGGTACTGTTAGTATATTTTCAACATCAGCAGAAATGAGGAGGCAGGCTTAACTGTCACTAGCAGGCTCTTCTGGCAGACTCTTTACTTTGTGCATTTTATTCCCAACAATCCTCCCCTAAACTTGTTATTCCCTTTTAAAATAACCAAGTTTCTTTGTGAATAAAATTCATACCTTGAGGATTTGAGGGAACTCTTCCAAAAACCTTATTTCTTTCTCCTTAGGTTTTCATACTGATCAAGTATGCTCTCCTTCAATCTTTTGACTGCATCAGTTTCCTCTTCACACAAAAGCTTATTGGAGATCAAGACTGATAATACTTCATAGCTTAAAGGATACTCCTTCTCACCTAGCATAAAGATCTCTATTCCACTCTGAGTGGAAAGATGATGAACATGACTCATGCTGAAGTATTCCCATGTAACAGATAAATCATAATAAGGAAATTTCCAATGAGTATCAGTAGGATTTGGATCATACAATCTGCTGAACTCAACCCATAGCTCTTGCTCCTTTGCATCTGGCTTGTACTTGGTTTTCAGCTTCTCTTGAACTAATACCCATAATTCATCTACATCCATTCTGCTACATGCTCTGAGTAGATTTTCAAAGTTCTTGAAAATCTCAACCTTGTTTCCAACTCTTGTTATCTTCCATGCTTTGCCGAACTTGTCATTGTAGATTTCCCAATCTATGACTGGATGCCTTGCATGTAAGGGTTCAGCAAAAACAATTTGTGGACCATGGACAACCATTTCTCTTGACTGAACAGGAGGCAATTCTGCTTTCTCTTCTTGTTCCTTCTGATCATCTTTTCTTCCTTTGAAAGACTTTTGAGTATCCATGAGAAAACTGGTTTTGTTTCTTTTGTAAGCCTCTAAGTATAGAAGCTTCAATTCATCAAAAGATTTACTTTTGAGTTGATGTTCTTTCATGTTCATTTCTCTTTTCAGATAAATCTTGAAGAACTTCTTCTGATCTGCTTCAGAATGTGGCATTTTGAATCCTTTCTTCTGATTCTTCTGAATCTGCTGATAGACATCATCCAATGCCTCTTGATTGTATTTCTTGGTGATGAAATCATTGAGCTTGATTGTCATTTCATCTGAGCTAAGGGATTCATCATATACCAGAGTGTAAGCTTCACCTCTTACAATTGGATCAATGGAAATGATGTACTGCAACTGAGCATCAAACTTTTCTTGCAGCATTCTTGATTCTTCCTCAGCCCTTATGACTTCTTCTTCATGAAGTTGTTTGGACAATTTTTCATCTACAGCCAACTGTGCTTGCTCTTTCTGCTTCATCTTTTTAGGCTTTGGTTCATCTTCAACTAAGATTTTCTTGCCCTTGTCTTTTGGTGATGATACTGGACTTGGAGCAGCTGATTGTTCATCAGAAACAAAAAACCTCCCCTGAGGCTGTGCTCCTCTCTTTCTTTTGTAGGACACTTGATCAGAACATTTTAAATTCATAGCTAATAACCTCTTAATCCCAGCAGGCTCTAGCTCTGCTTCAGCAGTATCTTGCTCTGCTTCAGCAGCATCTTTTTCAGCAGTATCTTTCAAGCTAACAGGTTCTTTTTCTTGAGTAGCAGGCTCTGTTACTTGAATAGCAGGCTCTTCATCAATCACTGGAGCTCCTTCATGAAACTGAAATTGAATCTCTTCTTCATTTTTAGAACTACCCATCCTCCCCTTTTTGGAAGAGAGACCCAAACCCTCTGCATCTGAACTTGAGGAACTAGAAACAACCAACTGAGATGTTCCTTTACCCTTCAACAATTTCACCTTCAATTCTAATTTCTCAACCCTCTTAACTAACCTGGTGTTGATCTCTGTAAAATGTTTGTTTTGACTTTCAAGAGTAGTTTGCAAGTGCTGCACTTGCTCCTTTAATTCCTTGATAGTCTGAGCATCTACACTTTGTTGTGGAGGAGATTGTGGTGGTGAGTTATGATGTGATAATGATGGTGATGTTGCAGATGTTGTTTGTGTTTGTTGATGAGATGGTAATGGTACTGATGATGGTGGTGTGACTGATGGTACTGTTGCTGAGTGGGATGGTACTGGCGATGGATGTGGTGATGAATGATCAGATGATGTTGATGGTTCTTCAGAATGTTGTGGTAACATTTCCTCAAAAAGTGGTACTTCTTCTCCTTGAAAACCAATTTTCATGTTTGAAAACACCTTGTGTGTAAGTTTGGGAGTCTTAAAAGGTTTGTTTGGGGGAAGTAACAAATGTTTGGATTTGTTGATGAGGCACTGAATGAACCTTGGGTACATCAAAAACTTTGTTTCACTGTCCACATTTTTAACCATTCCTTCAAAAATATATTTTGAGAAGTTGAATTTCTTGTATGTTGCCAGGCAAATGAGAGCTACAGCCATGTTACCACTAAATTGCTCCCATGAGGTTTTCTTTTGGCTTAAACAATGAAGGATGGTGTGAATCAAAAATCTCCATTGAGGGGTAAAATGCTTTTTAAGAAATGTAAGCTTTGTAGAAGTTACATTATACCCCATTTTTGTCAAATTTTCAAATATTTTAGTATCAGGTAGTTGACTAATGCCATCTGAATCATCCAAATGAAGGTGTCTTCTAATGGATGATTCGGTAAAAGTCAATGTTCTACCATCCACTTTGACCATTAACTCTTGAATCCCATCCTCAAGAGTGTTAAGTTTAGCAGTTTGCCAAAATTGTGAAATTTGAGATTCAAAAATAGTGGGATTCACGAGTAAAGCAAACCTGACATAAGAATTGTTTAGAAAATCCACTGCTTGATGGAAAGTTTCATTGTCATCAGACTTTTCCAGAAATGCTAATTGGTTGTGGCATTTGACAAAACTTAGGCGAGCCATGATGAAAGGTTTGATGAAAATTTTGATTTTGATGGTGGGATTTTATTGTTGTACTGGTAGAAGATGAAAGGTAAGTGTGAATTGTGATAAGGATTGATTATGAGAAAAATGACTTTTGACCGACTATAAAAGATATGGATAAGTAATTGAAGAGGCGGTCAAAAAGATCTTTTATTATAATAACTATATCCTTAAATTGAGGAAAACTTGATTAATTCACAAAAATACCCTTTAAAAACAACGGCTATATTTTAACCTGACAGACTCAACGGCTATGTAGCAGTACCATTTTACTCTACCAGTACTAAAATTTGAACTACCAGTACCTTGTTTTGAAATAAAACTTGGCAGTCCCTTTGAAACTTTAGAAAATATCCCTTATAGTTTTTAGCAAACTATCAGCTATCAACGGATTTGATAAGTCTTTACCAAGAGCCGTTTGCTTTGGACTAGTCAGTTCGTTTAAGATTTTGAAACTAGGTGAACTGATTACCTTATAGTTTTTAGCAAACTATCAGCTATCAACGGATTTGAGAAGTCTTTACCAAGAGCCGTTTGCTTTGGACTAGCCAGTTCTTAAAGTTTTTGAAAAACTTGGTGAACTGATTACCATTTCCATATCCTGATTGTTTTAGCAAGCTTGAGTAACCTGAAATGGTTAGTTGTAAACCAAAAGAACAGAGTGCAAAGCACTTGTTTTATAGCATTGTTAACATTTAAACATCAAGATGAGCAAAAACAGAGCAAACTTTGAACTAACAGTACCAATTATGTACTGACAGTACCTTATGACTAACTAGCAATACCATGATTAGAAAGCCAGAACTTGTTTATTTATATACAAAACACATGTTTTTCAAAGATTTATCATACCAATACCTGCTACCAGGTATTTAAACCTACCTAAATCAAAAGCTTTGGTGAGAAGGTCTACAAAATTATTTTCAGAATCAATTTTGACAACTTGGATTAATCCTTTCTCATTGCAATCTCTTATGAAATGGTGTCTGATTTCAATGTGTTTTGTTTTTGAATGTTGAACTGGATTTTTAATGATACAAATAGTACTGTTGTTGTCAATGTAAATTATGGTTTTAAGAAAATTGTACCCATAGTCAAGCAATTGATTCTGGATCCAAAGAACTTGTCCATAACAACTTGCACTTGCAACATATTCTGCTTCAGTTGTAGAATTTGCCACCATTGTTTGCTTCTTGCATTGCCATGATATGAGTCTGCAACCAAGAAATTGACATCCACCAGTTGTGGATTTTCTGCCTAGGGTTGCACCAGCATAGTCACTATCTGAATAAGCTACCAAATCAAAAGATGATTCCCTTGGATACCATAGACCCAACTTTGGCTGGCCCTTGAGGTATCTGAAGATTCTTTTGACTGCTGTGAGATGAGAAACTTTTGGATTGACTTGAAACCTTGCACATACACATACTGAGAACATGATATCTGGTCTTGATGATGTAAGGTACATTAGGGACCCAATCATTGATCTGTAGTTGTGCACATCAACATCTTCACCTTCAGCATCTTTGAGTAACCCCTTTTCTGGATCCATTGGAGTACTTGCAACCTTTGAATCTGCAAACCCAAATTTCCTTAGGATCTCTGCTACATACTTATCTTGGCTGATAAATATGCCTTCTTTTGATTGTTTCACTTGGAGACCCAGAAAGAAAGTAAGTTCCCCCATGGAACTCATTTCAAACTTACTATGCATAAGTTTTTCAAACTCTACACACATTTCCTGATTTGTGGATCCAAAGATAATGTCATCAACATAAATCTGCACCAGCAAGATATCTTTCTTGGTTCTTTTAATGAATAAAGTTGGATCAATCTTGCCTCCTTGAAATCCATTTTCCAATAAATAGAAAGCCAATGTTTCATACCATGCCCTGGGAGCTTGGTGTAGACCATAAAGAGCTTTGGTAACCTTGTACACCTTGTCTGGATATTCTGCATCAATGAAGCCTGGAGGTTGAGAAACATACACCTCTTCTTCAATAGTACCATATAAAAAGGCACTTTTGACATCCATTTGGTAGACAGTGAAGCCTATGAAAGAAGCATAGGCCAAGAATAGCCTAATTGCTTCAATTCTTGCAACTGGAGCAAAAACTTCTTCATAGTCCACTCCTTCTTCTTGAGTATACCCTTGGGCCACCAATCTGGGTTTGTTTTTTTATCACTATTCCCCTTTCATCTTTCTTATTTCTGAAAACCCATTTGGTTCCAATTGCCCTGTAACCTTTGGGCAAATCAACCAGTACCCAAACCTTCTGCAGTTTGAATTGAAGTAACTCTTCTTGCATTGCTTCAACCCAGCTTGAGTCATCTAAGGCTTTTGTAATGTTTTTGGGTTCTACTTGAGAGAGAAAGCATGAAAACAGGCATATGTGGGCAACTTCATGGTTCTTTTCTTCATACACAGCTAGGACAAACCCATCTTTGTCTGAAGATAAGACTTGAGTTCTTGTTTTAACACCAGAATCAATGCTGCCAATCACATTATCAATGGAGTAATCTTTGAGAATTCTTGGGTTGTGTGTTGTAGGAACATCATAGGAAATTGGAAGGTTTCCAATCCCTGCATCTTCTGGTAAGGAATCATCTGATTGAACATTTAATGGTTCAGCAGGACCAATTTGTGAACTGGCAGTACCATCTGTTGAACTGGCAGTACCATCTTGTGAATTGACAGTACCATTTTCATTTTCAGAATTTTCTTGATTCCCTTGATCTTGAGTTCCATGATCATCTTCAACACCTTCATTTGTAGTATTTGAAGGCTCTCCAAGACTTGAAGATGAATCCAATCCTGTCCAAATTGGCATCAAGATGTAATCTTGATCCTCAGATGTTTCAACATTGTCTTCATGACCTGCATTATCATTAGTATTTGTACCTGTGACAGGCACATAATTCATAAATTCTGAAAGCTTATCAATGTCAAAACACCAATCTGGTCCAATGCCTGCAACATTTGGTAGTTTCTCTTGAAACTCTATGTGCAGGTTTTCTTCCACTAGCCTAGTGCATTTATTGTACACCCTATAGGCCTTACTTTGCAAAGAATACCCTATCATGTAGCCTTCATCAGCTTTTCCTTCAAACTTTCCTAGATGATCTTTGGTATTGAGAATAGTGACATGACATCCAAAATGTCTCATAAAACTTAGAGATGGTGTTCTACCAAACAAAAGTTCATAAGGAGTCTTTCTATGAGGTTTAATCACAAGAACCCTATTCTGTACATAACAAGCAGTACCTACTGCTTCAGCCCAAAATGAAACAGGAAACTTAGAATCTACTAGCATTGTTCTAGCAGCCTCTATAAGTGTTCTATTTTTCCTTTCTGCTACTCCATTTTGCTGTGGGGTTCTAGCTACACTATATTCTCTTTTTATTCATTTTTCTTTGCAAAAGTCATCCATAACTCTATTCTTGAATTCTGTCCCATTGTCACATCTAATTACTTTTACTTTCTTATCAATTTGGTTTTCTATCCCTGTAATGTAGGACTTAAGGATCTCACTTGTTTCATACTTAGTTCTTAAAAAGAAAACCCAAGAGAATCTGCTGTAATCATCAGTAACAACAAGACAATATCTTTTACCATTCAAGCTATTCACAGAAGTAGGACCAAAAAGGTCCATATGAAGCATGTATAAAGCTTGAGAAATTGAGTTATGGGTCTTGGGCTTACAAGAAGCTCTATGTTGTTTGCCTTTTAGACAATCAACACAGGTTTGGTCATTTTGAAAAATCTTTTTGGGTAAACCTCTAACCAAATCATATTTTGCAATTGTATTGATTGTTTTAAAGTTTACATGACCAAGTCTTCTATGCCAAAGCATAGATTCATCCAATGAGGCTTTTGCTACTAGACAGGTTAAACTCTCTTTAGGAACAATGTTCTTTAAATCAACAATGAACATATTGTTCTTTCTAGGGATTTTAAGAAGAATCTGACTTTCATCAGGAATTTTAAAATCAGGAGAAAGTACAATGCATTCAGTGTCAGTAAAAAGAACTTTGTTCTTTGTGTCACACATTTGTGAGACACTTAAGAGATTAAACTGTAGTTCTTTCACAAAGTACACATTTTCAAAATCTAATTTACTAGTTTTAATTGTACCTTTACCAGTAATCTTTCCTTTGATTCCTCCCCCAAAGGTAACATATCCTCCATCAAATGATTTGAAGTCTGTGAGGTAAGACATGTTGCCTGTCATGTGCCTTGAACATCCACTATCTACATATCCTTGATCTGCAATATCATTTGAATGTTCCTGCACATGTATACACATATTAGTTTCCTTGGGGTACCCAAGCCATGACTGACTTGGGTTTGCCTCGTGCATCAATGTAATCAAACCTTTTTAGGACTGTTGATGCACCATTTGGTTGGAGTGGTCTCCAAATCCAACATGCTGAGGACTTAACAGCATTTTCATTTTTGACACATTTTGTGGTTTTTGGTCTGACAGTACCAAATTTGGCAGTACCATTTGGTCTAGCGGGACCATATGGTCTAGCAGAACCTTTTGGTTTTGGTTTCCAGTCTTGTGTTTTATCCACAAAATTCCTTTCCATATGACTTTTCACAACTTTTGGTGCATGTTTGAAAGTATTTCTTGCACCCTTAGTAGTGAATTTTGGGTAAACAGGCTCATTTGTTCTAACAGTATGATTGACTTTTGGTGTGTTAGATTTCACAGAACCTTTTCTGGGGTTTGTTTTACTTGTTTTAGACCTTGATGTACTCCCAGAAACCCAATTGTTACAATAAGCATGAGTATGATTAAAACTACCACAGTAATAGCATGCCTTATTGTACAAAACAAAGTTATCACCAAGTTGATGTGACTTAAGATTGTTCCAATTTCTCTGACTACCTCTAGGTTTGCTATTACATTTAGCACAACATTTAACTGTTTTTAGAACAACTTTAGTCTTTGTGATACTTTCTACACTTTTAGGACTGCTTGATCTTCCTTTGTTTCCTTTCTTAGAAACAGTCTCTTTTCCACTGTCATCAGATGTACAACCTTCAATAGATGTAACATCTGAGCTCTTATCAGTGAGAACCTTTTCTTTGGAGAGAGAAGTATTACTTGTACTCTCAAAAGGTTCACTATTTTCTACAGGTTTTACTTTGTCTAGTGGTTTATTTGTGAGTTCATGTAAACCTGATTCAGCAAAATCTAAACCTGGGGGACAAGGAATACCTCTATAAGGAGGTGGACATGTGTTGTATCCAATCCCAGATTTGATTTTCTTGTTCATTTGATTTTCAACTATACTTTTAGTACATGCAGAAGCATTTTCTAATGTTGTAACAGTTAGTTGAATATTATCTTTTGCTTGTTTCACTTTAGCAAACTCAGTTCTTAACAGGTTTATTTCAGCATCTTTAAGAAATATGTCTCTATTAAGAATAGCTTTTGTGTCAGAAAAGGTGAGTTCATTTTCTCTAAAGTGAATTATCTGTTTTTCAAGTTTGGACATACCACACTTATGATTAACTAGATCTTGATGGGTTTTTCTTTGTTCTTCTTTCAGTTCATCATAAAGTTTTCTTAAGATTTCTAGTTCTTTAAAAACTTCACAAGTAGCAGAACATTTTGTAATTTGTACCTCAGGATTGGAGAGAGCCATTAAAGCCATTTCATTTGAGGATGACTCTTCTTCACCCATAAAGCTCCAATCAAAACCCAGCCCATCAATAGCTACCATAGCTTTTGTTTCAGTGATGTCCACTTCTTTGCTCTTGTTCTCATTGTTTCCCCTGTTCTTGTTCTCAAAACCTCTTCCCTTATCACCCTGCTTCTTTGGTCTTCTACATTCTCTTGAGTAGTGACCCTTCATGTGGCAGTTGTAGCACTCCACTTTAGACTTATCATACCCAGCAGGTTCATTGCCATTGATGACAATCTTCTTTCCAGTCCTCATCAAATATTTCTTAGCCCTCATGCTAAGAAGTAAAAGCTGTCATTTTATGTCCATTTCTTCAAGATCATCATCACTGATCTCTTGAAGATCTTCAAAGGTCAGTGTGGAACCATTGTGTTGTGATGCTAGGAAAGCACAACCAATTGTTTCATCTAAAATGGTTTTGGTACTGCTGGAAGTACTGGCAGTACCAAAATTTGTGTTGGCAGTACCTTCTTCTCTACCATCTTCTTCATCAACTTTCTTGGAAGGACCATGAGATAACATAAATGCCATATTTCCTGAGCTTGAGCTAGTAGACTTCTTTAGTTCATGCTCTACTATTTTAAAGTTGCTGTAAAGATCATTGAGACTCATGGAATCAATATCTGGTTTGTTTTTCCAGAAAATGACATGCATGGCCCATTCAGAGGGTAGACTTCTAAGAAATTTGGAGTTTAAGTCTTCTTGAGATATTATCACTTCATGAATGGCTAACTGACTAGAAAGCTTTTGTAGTCTATTGAACATGCTGTCCAAAGACTCATTTGGTGTGGCTGAAAAGTTTTCAAACTGTTGTTTTAAAAGTGTTTTCTGGGTTTTCTTGGTGGCATCATTACCACCAAATCTAGCCACAATAGCTTGAAAAAGGGTTTTAGCACACTTGTATTTGTTAAAGACTAGAAGCTGGTCATTTGGAATAGACATGAGAAGCATACTCCTGGCTTTAAGATCATTTCTCTTTTGAATTCTTTCTTCAGCGGTTATTGGGTTTACTTGCACAGTTGTGACAAGTGCATCATTTACTGTGGAGGTGGTGGTTGCTGGCTTAAATGAGTTTCCTTCTTCAATAATCTCCCAAAGTGCATAGTCTTGCACTTGGAAGTATTGTTCAACCCTCAGTCTCCACATTTCAAACTCATTCTGTTTGAGTAATGGAAGTTTTGCAGCCACATTGGTTTGAATGTGCTCAATATCCATTTTTGCTTTGTTCTTTTATGTCGTAAATATCAGCCTCGCTCTGATACCACTTGTGGGAAGGGATTCGTTCAAACACTTGGGATGTTAATCTTAGTAATGTGCTTGGGATATTTATGAATGGATGTGATTTAGCATGCGGAATCTACTAAAACACACTAAAGGAACAAAGGTGGTGAGTAAGTAAAAGAGAATGAGCACAACAAGAATAACACAAAACGATTCAATATTATTGATGAAATAATACGGGTGATCTAAACTATCACCAGGATTACAAGTGTAACCTTGAATCTTTGATACGTGAAAAGGTTAAAGATGGAAGTTATGCATGGGAAAGATATCTTAGAGGTGTAAGAGATGTGTCTGAGATATGTCTAAGAAGGTGTCTTAAGGGTTCCTTTTATAGCATAAGGAGCCCTTATTACAAGTGGTCAAGTTGCTTAATATAATATAATAGAGGCTTATCTTATCCTAATATTACACCTTTCAAGGTAAAACACTCCATTATATCTGCTGAGTCTTCTGTACTACTTCTACTAAACGTATAACTTTGTACAAAGACTAATAATACAAGTAAATATCTTTAATTAAAATATAACAACTTGTCATGAAAACTGGCAGGACCTTCTTTAACTAGCAGTACCTTCTTACCCAGAAGGTACTGTTAATATATTTTCAACATCAGCAGAAATGAGGAGGCAGGCTTAACTGTCACTAGCAGGCTCTTCTGGCAGACTCTTTACTTTGTGCATTTTATTCCCAACAAGTTGGTTTCTTAACACCAAAATATCCGGAAGCAAACAACGTGCAACATGAATCAGTGACTATATTACTAAAGGATCTAGAGTGAGTTATTCAAATCATAAATTAATGTATTGTATACATTCATGATATTTGAGCACTTTTTTTATAAATATTGAATTGGTATATGTAGAGGTTCTCGGATTCAATGCACATTATCCAATGACTCTATGCAATGGTTAATGGCTTTGATTGGAAATGATACGCATTGTCATAAAATATTGATTATTCAGTTTGGAATCATTTGCACATTTGATGGTAATTAATTATTTATCTCATAACGTAATTTTTGTAAGCATATTTTTAAAACTTATACAGCTCTAATTCGTCTTTACTTTTCAGGTATTGTGAAAGTGAGAAACTCAAAATATGCAACAAGGTTGTTTTTAAATGGAGATGTTCCTGAATATCATGCGTATATAAGGAGGTAATGATCTTTGTAAAATTATATATATTATTAATTTTTTATCATTCGTACACTTTAAAATTATAACAACAATAAGCATTAAACATGTAGATAATAATTCAGTTATATTTTTGTAAACCTTTTTAATAACTTATGTTACCAAAGAAAATAAATAATGCAATCTCATATTTACTTAAAAAGTTTTATACTTATTTATCTAATGGATATACAGTATTACATCATCAACAACAAGTACGAGTCTACTTGCAAAACAAGCTGTTTACTTGTCTCCTGAGAGATTCTTTGCTAACTCAAGATGCACACGTCAACTCGACCAAATCACTGATATATGTCAGGTAATATATAATTTAATTAACTAAATATAAATTTTATACATATACAATATTTTATTTTTGTACAATACATATTATTAATTAATTTTCATTACAAATCATAGGTTAAATCATGAATACTTTTGGCTACTGTGACTGATATAAGTAACCAAGGGTGGGTGTATATAGCATGCGTAAACTGCAACAAAAATGTCTCACCAATTATTAAGGAATCGGCTTATCATGACAAGGGCTATCCAGTGTTTGAATGTCTACAATGCTCAGCAAAGTTTAAATGTGTTGTACCAAGGTAACTATGAGATTAATTAAGTTTACGCTGTAATGCTTTTACTAGACACGTGACTTAATTTTGAACAATTTAAATAATATGTTATAACAAGTGTTTTATTTATTATCTTCTCACATGTCAAACAGGTTTAGGGTGCAAGTTACTACAATTGATGAGCAAACTAAGATATCTACTTCTTTGATCCTATATGACAGTCAAGTCACCAAAATAATTGGTAAATCTGCTCTTAGTTTGTATGATCTATTTGCTGATAACCGAGACACGATTCCGCATGAGTTATACGAAATGGTTGGGAAACAATGGTTATTCAGACTACCAAAGAACAACCTTAATGGATGTACTTATGATGCTAATATTGTGTCTTGCATTTCGGATGATCATGTCCTCATAAACGTGTTCAATGAAAAACTTGCATCACAATCGGTCAGTCTTTTAACTTTAATCACATGCAATTTTTTTTTTTTTTTTTTTTTTTTTTTTTTTTTTTTTTTTTTTTTTTTAATTCTAACAACTTAACCTAACAAGTTCTTTTATTAACATGTGTTTAGGGAAAGGAGTTGGAACAAGAAATCAAGTAGCTCCTTGAATGTCGTTTAAGCATTGTCTTTAATGTTTTCGTATCGTTCTTTATTTTTGGCTAGACTTATTTACTATTTTCAATGTGTTCTTTGTGTAATCAAATTGGATTTTGATGTTTTTATTTGGTATGCTTTAATCAAAATGGATGTTTGTTGCTTTTTATTCGGGGTACTCTAACTTATATTACATATAATTTCTTAACTACACAACCGAAACATCACATTTTTCTTTTATAAATCCTTTAATATACATGGTGCAAACTATGTGAATTCTGCTACAGTTATTGAACCGTTACACTTGAATATACCATATCACAATTTTGTCAGTTATTGAGTAAACCGTCTATCGGACGGGTAGAGACCTAGTTATTATAATAAAAAAGTAAAAAAGGAGAGTAGATGTGCAATTTTGAGTATAGTGGTCAAAATAACCAGACTCAAAATAAGCATTTCTGATTTACAAGAAAGAAAATGATCCAATCACGAATGAAAGGTATAACAACAAACTCAAATCTCATCTCAATCATATCTCGAAGCTTGTCGTCATCAGCACCCCAAACCCTAACCGAACTCCGTAACCGTCTGGCAACAGAATCAGCATCTCTAACGGATTTCATCAATCTAAAGGAAGAACCGTATTCAGTGGAAGTAGGTACGAAGAAGAAACCATTAGCTAAGCCGAAATGGATGAAGGAATCGATTCCAGGTGGGGAAAATTACACACATATAAAGAAGAAATTAAGGGAGTTGAAACTGCATACTGTTTGCGAGGAAGCGAAATGTCCGAATTTAGGCGAGTGTTGGTCTGGTGGGGAAACTGGTACTGCTACTGCTACTATTATGATTCTTGGTGATACTTGTACTCGCGGTTGCAGGTATCTCTTCCTTCCTTTTATTGCTTTATCTTTCGTCAAATCAGTTTTATCATTACGCGCTTTTAGTTAATAGAAAATCCAGCAATACTTTTGTGAATTATTAATTATATACTATCAAAGTAAGAAAATAGTTTTCATTTTATCTCAAATAAGCAGCTTTATATTGCATGTGAGCAAGTGCTTATTTTACCTTCAAAAACTAAAAAACAAATTTAGTAGTCTGGCAACCATGCTACTATGCATATGTACTGCAATAAACCAAGACTCAGTTGCTTTGATACGAGACTCATATACCCCTATGCTTAGTTACTTCTGCAGCTTGTGTAAAAGCAAGTGGTTCATAGGTTTTAACTCAAACATTACCCCTTGGTTTTAAATTGCGTCCGGCGATCCAAAAGACCGATGCGTGATGCGTGATGCGGTTGCGAGCGCATCACGGACGCGCGGCGATAGGTAATAAATAAAATATATATAATATTTCTACTTAAATCTCTACAAGTAAATGATTAAATATGGAATAAGTGATCTGCATAATGATATTACTTAACGTTATAACACCAAATATGTCAACTTAATGGTTTGACCAGAAACAAAAAGTCAACTTTAACTGTAAAAGTCAAAATTAAAATTGTTGCGAAGTGATGCGTCCATTGCGTCCGATGCGAGCAATACACTGTTGCGATGTGATGCGTTCGCATTAGGCCGCATCCTGGAACAACCTCGCATCAAGTTTCGCGTTGCGTTTTTTCAAACGCATCACTCCGATGCGTGATGCGAGCGCAACGATGCGCGCAATTTTAAACCAAGTTTTTTGCAAGTTTGCTTATATGGTGATGCACTTTTATGTCCCAGTTATGTGCAAATTTTCGATAAACACCATTCATTTTCACTATAAAGAATGTATTGTATCTGCTATTTCTTTATATGGTAAACGTAAGTCTACCGCTCCACCAGTAAAACTCCATTATGCACATAACCAGTTGATTAATATAAGGACTGGGCTGAAAATTGCAGAGCTCAGTTGGGGACTTAATTGATCTGTCATATGTGAAGTTGGCCGCATCCCAATATCTTTGAGCTGCTTTCTAACAGACGGTTTCAGTTTATTGTCCCATTAATGTTTACCATGTCACGATATGCCCGTGGGTCTGTATAAGGCTTTCAACATAAATTGCAAACTCAACTCTTACTTAGCAGAACCTAGAAGGTTTGCTAACAGTAGATATTTAAAGTATTCTGTCCTAGACTAGTTGATTTGTTGGTCAAAAAACAGTGTTTGGTTTCAACAATTTGCTTTTAGTCAGTTCAAAAACCTCAATTAGCCACCCCAGCCATTTAGGCATCCTGTCAATGCGTAGAACTATTATTTCAACTACCAATCCAATATCAATATAAACTTAACTGACATTTTGACTAGATATCTAATCTACATAAATTAGATAGAAATACTTATAGCACAAGCATCATTACTGAATACTCAACAACAGAAATCTATTAGTGATGGTCAAAGATAGACTCGACCTATTGCCAATTAAAACTAGTTTGCAAAGCACCTGTCTTTGTGACTTCAGATCCTCACAGAATCAAGACGTTAAACGACTTCAACTGCCTTAAATCTGAAGAAGAATATTCAGTTGAAGTTGGTACTAAGAGAAACCTGTACCTAAACGTAGATGGATGAAAGAATCGATTCAAGGTGATGAGAAATACATGCATTAATAAGAACTTGGGGAATTGAATCTTTACACAGTTTGTGAAGAAGCTAAACTCCCTAAGTTGGGGGAGTGTCGGGTGGGGAAACTGGTGCTTCTATTGCTATTATTAACTTTTTTTGGTCATAATTGCACTAGAGGTTGCAGTTATTATGGTGTTCTTTTGAATGTTTCATTGTTTCCATAGGATATATGAGGATGCTATCATAACTTATTTAAATTCATGATAGAAGCAACAGTAGCTTTACAGTTGATCTGATAAATGGAGTTTTGAAAAGTTAATGTACATCAGCATGTTATACAGTTTGGTTTGGGCTACTGATGAGAACCGGAATGTTATGGCGTATTAACGTTTTGACGAAAGTGTATGGATTTGAGTTTGTTTTCAATACAGAGATAAGTTTAAGATGCTATGTAGCATCAGATTGAGTGTATAACCAGTGCAATCAAGCAAATAACACCAATTATCATTGAGCTACTTCAGCAAAAATAAAGTTAGCACTTGGTTAACGCCAACGGTGACTAATGAGAGAAAACCAATATTATTAATGTTTATGCATTCTTGTTTAGAAACATCAAGACACTTTTTCAAATACTTCAAACCGAGTTTTGGCCAAGTTTGACCGAGTAAACTCCGAGTTTTGACCAAACCGATTTTTTTTTTTTGCTCATTCGGCTCAACTCTCTTCAGTCACTGACCTTGTAGCGAGTAATTACCGATTACGTGGCATAGTAATCACCAGAGAAAGTTAAACCTAGCTTCTCAGGTTTATTGGGTTTTGGAAATTTTATGTAACTGGGATCCCTTTTTTTTTTTTTTTTTAACCATGGAAATCGTATAAGGATGTAGCTGAGACTGTTCTTTGCCATAGTCAAATAGACAGAATATCAATTTTGCATTTAGACGTGACTTTGACTTGCATCAAGCATAAGTGAGAATATAGAAGTCATAATGTTGAGAATTATGAACTACAAACATTATATTACTTATCATAACATTCTTTTTCTGATAAAGATGATAATGATTTTAAAGATTACAAAGTATATTTTTAGAAAATATCCTAATTTTTGTTTGAAAATTAGTGCTTAGTATCTTAACAGTCATCATAATTTTGTAAACATTACAGTACTAAATTAAAGCTATGTCAAATCATGATAAACCTACTATTTTCCCTGAATCTTGCAATCATTTAATCAAAGTATTTAAAAGAGTATGTGTTTTTAAAAATATACATATGAATCTG
The DNA here is from genome assembly GCA_030686995.1 of Artemisia argyi. Lineage (NCBI taxonomy): Eukaryota > Viridiplantae > Streptophyta > Magnoliopsida > Asterales > Asteraceae > Artemisia > Artemisia argyi. Next base: position 99,659,597 of record CM060709.1, on the reverse strand, counting down.
ATGGATTTGATATCCAGATGTCCAGTCAGAATTTAAATTTCATGCGAATTCAGATGTCTTTCAATTACATTTGTTTACATGTTTATTTGAGGCGTGTTATTGCTTTTGGACCTAAATATATTGAACTGAAAGCAACAATAAGAATGAGGCAAAATTTAAAAACAAGTCAAGTTGCACGCAACCTGGACATGTATCAATTGAACATGCTTTTAGGGCAGCTTACATGATTAGTGCTTATTGCTGTTTTGCTTATATAGATGAAAAATTAGTACTAATGCAACTTAAAATCTCTGAACTAGCTCTTTACATCTACAGATTTCACAAAGTTACTTGTATATCCGTTTCAGATTCTGCAATGTAAAGACTTCCCGCACTCCACCACCTCCTGACCCGAATGAACCTTCAAATGTTGCCGAAGCAATTGCTTCGTGGGGTGTGGGTTATGTGGTAATAACCAGTGTTGACCGTGATGATTTACCAGATCAAGGAAGTAGCCATTTTGCTGAAACAGTACAGAAACTGAAGATTCTGAAACCTAGTATGCTGATAGAGGCACTTGGTACAATCCGCTCAATCTCTTAAATATTTAATGTAGTTAAAGTAACTTCCATTACTCATACGTATTAGAAATGGATTGGTGGTTTGATTTGTCTCTCTTACACATTACATCTAGAGGGTGGACGTGTAACGGGAACAGACACTCTGATACGGATCAAAATGGGTCTGGTTGGGTTAACCAGACACGCCTTTTTTGTCCAATCTTGATACAGTTTTTATAAATATTTATGCTGAAATATTATTACCAAAGTTGTATTATTACTAGAATTATCTATCTTTTTTATAAAGCGATTTAGTAGGTTGCCTCCATCAATAGTACACTTTGGACGACTATACATGTATTTTGCGTGTTTCCATTTTTAGTTTTACCCATTGAACCTCTAAGATTTAAATAAATAACCCGAATGGACTTTTTACAAATAATTTGGCTGAAGTTGTCTCCTAAATTATATCATCACGTTTTCTGATTACACTTTCACGTTTCTTTGGTCGTCTGAATCATGCAGTTCCTGATTTTCGAGGTGATGTCTCGTGTGTGGAGAAAGTTGCAAAGTCTGGATTGGATGTATTTGCTCATAACATAGAAACAGTTGAAGAGCTTCAGAGCTCTGTAAGAGATCACCGTGCTAATTTCAAACAATCATTGAATGTTCTTATGAGGGCAAAAGATTATGCTCCTGCTGGCACACTTACAAAGACGTCAATAATGTTGGGTTGTGGGGAAACGCCAGATCAAGTAGTGAATACAATGGAGAAGGTGAGAGCTGCAGGTGTTGATGTGATGACATTTGGGCAGTACATGCGGCCTTCAAAACGTCATATGCCAGTTTCTGAATACGTAACACCAGAAGCTTTTGAGAAATATAGATTACTTGGCATGGAAATGGTATGTTTCAACCCTTTTCACTTTTTGCTGTTTCTATGTGGTTTTATTACTCTTCAAATTTTATAGAGGTGACAAAAAGGGTCATGTGTAGAGGGTCAAGAGGTAGTCGGGTCATAATGGGTACTTTTGGTAGGGGCAGCTAGGCTTTTGTTGAAGCAAGACACCACATGTATGCCTTGGAATTACATTTTGTATGACTTTTGGCATGTTCGACCCATTTGACCTGTCTTTTTTAACTGTATCTTCTCATCTGGCCCATTTGACCCTTTAGAGCTAAGAGCAACATGACCCAAATCAAATTAATTCAGAAGTAAATTGGTTAGGATTGCCACCTCCAGTTTTTATATTATCAATTCACCTTTGGGTTGAATTACAGTCGCTAAATTTGGTGCAACAGTATTTGACACCAAAAATGGTGCAACACTACTCATCATACCAAATTTTTATGACACACAATTACCATTATTTCACTTACAAAAATTACATTTAAACTATGCTACTAAAATCATGTCATTGGGACCATGTAACTGAGTTGGGTATTGAATATGTTCTAATCCTTTTTGTCTATTTGTTTATATTTTCCTATCTAGTAAGTAATCTTTAGATAAATAAGCATAAAGTTAAAGTAAAGTTATATAAATTTATTATCTTAGCAATAAATGATATCCCTGATATAAAAGTTTATTGGGCAAATAGAATTAGGCACACAGTTAAAAAGTATAAGATATGAGTTACAATTTTCATGACTAAAATTCCAATTTAGAAGTTCAACACATAGTCACATGGAACCGGGATCGCGGTACTGGATCGCGGTTCGCTATTTCTCAAAATCCGGTACAACGGGGGGTAGGCTCATTCCGGTTCGCTTCGGTTCGGTGTACCATATATTTGGGTTCAGTGTACCAAATACTTTGGTACGACGTACCCAATCATAATAGTGTTTAGTTTCATATATTTTGATACATCCACAAGTCGTAACTCATAACTAAACTTCAATGATATATTAATTTTAATAGACTTGCCAATACACCCTACAAAGAGTATGGCAAGACACTGTATGATAAGACACTGTATGTATAACATATTTTCAGCCCATGTTTTAATCAATTTGTAACCCAATAAATAGCCATCAACAAATCTATTCGTTGCAACCCAACTTATTAGCATTCGGATCAAATCAGTGCATTATGCATTTCAGCCCAACCTTTTAATCTTTTCTGGATCCAGCCCAACGACAAATGTTATAGCCAAGACTACACTTTCGGGTATAAACGACAACCCATTCCAAATCAAATGAGACCCAGTCTTATGATTAAGGCTGAGCAAAACCGACCGAAACCGACTAAGCCCGACAAACCGACCGAACCGAATGTTGCCCGAAACCGAAACCGACTAAGCGGGTCTGGAGTCGGTTCTGAAAACTAGTTTGAATCGGTATCGTATCGGGTCGGGTCGGGATAAAAACCGACTCCAACCCGATTTAGCCCGAGAAACACATAGGGTAAAGGAAAAATAACTTAAATAAGCTCCCCGTCTTTTCTTTCTATTATTTTACACTTTCACATTCAAGACTCAAGAACACCAGCCACACTCTCACGCTAAAACACCACAGCCCGATTGTGTTATGGTTCAAAATTAAAGACCCTTTAAGATCTTGAACCTATATACAATAACCATCACAGATCTTGAAATACAAACGAAAAAAAGGTCAAATATCAACCTACCCGAGACCTCTTCCTTGAGATCTTGAAGAAGATAAGATGCTACAGTTGCTTTTGTGCTTGTGTATGTGTATGTGGCTCATATTAATAACCAAGATGAGTGGTTAGTGATGTTAACTTTTTAGGAAGATATGAGATGTTGCGTTTTATTTTTAGGGATATATGAGATCTGCTACTGGGCTGCCATCTTAATGCTACTGGGCTGCAGGATTTTTTAAATTCGGGCTTAACTGTTTAGCCCGACAACCGACCGACAAATCCCGACTTTAACCGAACCGACCCGACTTATAATCGGTTCGGGATCGGTATTGTATTTTCCCTTGATTCGGTATCGGGCATTGTCGGGTCGGGTCGGGACGGGTCGAGATCCGGCCCGATGCTCAGCCCTACTTATGATATACGGAGTACCTAAATATACGGATTCTTCATTTGACCTAAACACACTCACTTAGTTTACATCCGCCTACCATCTAACTTTTCTCCCAAACCCTAATAAAACTTCCCATTTACACACATTCAACAGAGATAAAGTATTGGAACCCTTCAAATTCCCACGGTTGGCGTATTACATAGTATTCGAACGCGTTTTCAAGCCCTATAAATCACCGATTTGTGAATTATTAGATCGCCAATTCGCGAATTGTTGGATTGCGATCCGGTGCAAAACGGAACGGTGATTGGGAACGGCGATTATGGGTTTCAGTTCGCGGTCCCCGGCGATCCAGAACGGAAATCGTTGCTAGTTGGGCGATCCATGTGACTATGGTTCAACACTATCTGCTGCCTTATGACAACTAATGGGATTTGTGTTAAAAGTGGTTAGTGTGGTTTGAAGTGACAACAATCAGTGTGTCGACTGTTAGTGGAAATATTATGATCCTTATATTTGGACTATCTAGGGTCATTGTTATTGGATTTGGAGTAATAGGTAAGAAAGTCGTATAAAAACTAGCTACTAAGATGAATGTATTGCCTACCCACGCACCCAGCTACCCTTAGCATTTTCACTGATTCAGTAATAAATACAGATAATCAAGTCAAGTAGTAACCCTTAATACACAATTCGAAATTCCTACAGCAAAGTAGTGAACATAATTCATCCTCTTTTAGCACATGAGTATGCCAGATTTTAAAAAGAGAATAGAAATATGCTCAAATGTTTGGACTTTGAAGTTACCTTTGGGTCACATATGATTCTTTACACTAAGTTGGTAAACAGAATGACCCATTCTTGGATATTATATGCAGGAATATCAATTGCTTATATCTTGTCTTGTCCTTTACACTTTTTTTTTCAGCTGAGATGGGTCACATACAGCCTCAAAAGTTCCATTTGTGAAACCTGAAATCAGGAACCAACAAATATACATCACAAAAGCCAACATCCATCATAACAACATAAATTATTACTTGAAAAGAAAAGGATGATAAATAACTATGCATTTACCCCACTTTTCTAGCAACCTTTTTGTTATATGATGGGCCAAAGCCATAGGAGAGACATCATTTACCACCTTAACGGTGTAACCTAATAGCTATAAAAGAGGTTAGCACCTTGTCAAATAATTAAAAAATCTAATTAATTTATTAGAACCAACCTAGAAAAATACCTATATGGTCAGACTTGCAATGTACTAGCTCTTTTTAGGGGATGTTTGGATTTTTGTTTTAAACCTGATTACTACAATAATCAGTTATTGATGCTGGGATAAACATTGTATTTTCTAATTATATAATTAGTTAGGTTTCAGGATTTTGGAGGTATCATATTATCTGCAACAAACTAATTGTCAAAGCGTTAATAAGTTTACCTTATTACCCATACTTGTGTATTAGTTTAAAAATTCTGTGCATGTTACTTAAGTTTTATATTACTGTATTAACTGTTTTGTGGTTTGTTTTCTTTACTGCAGGGATTCCGATATGTGGCATCTGGTCCTATGGTGAGGTCATCGTACAAAGCAGGCGAGTACTACATCAAATCAATGATAGAAAGAGATCGTGCTGCATCTGCATAATAACGTCATCCCATGAATCATAACATCTATGCCTTATCTGATTGATTAGTTTTGAATCTTAATGAATGTTGGGACCAAGATAATGGAACGGGCCAAAGGATCTTGCTACTCAACTGCAAGCTGTCCAATTTTATTGGGAATACGAACTGTTGCTACATGTATACCTCATTCATTGTAATTATGTTGTGTAATTTCACAGTGATGCTTCTTTTACATTTCTTAAATTGATCACTGTAAATGTTTTATTAGCAGTGCTTTTGCTTAACCTTTCACTTGCTGCTATTTGAGCACCATTTTTGTGCTATGATATTCCCTTGTAGCTAAAGCTTCTGTGTGGTTTACATTATGATTTGGTGGATTATATTAACTGCTTGTGTTAATAGCTAAGAACTTTAAACAAGATACAAATTTCAAATGTGGCAAATGTATAGTTTATTCACTAATGAATGAGTTAATTTGATTTACTACATTTAATCTCTATCTGGTGGCAACGATTTGAAGGTACGTTGTTGACGGTGTGTCTGTGATCTAGTTTTCGGCAAACATGTTCAACATATTAGTTGCTGATAGAAAAACGGATGTTTTAATTTGTTAGTGTCAAAATTCACTTAATACAGTAGTAAGTAGACAAAACTAAAAATAATCAAAAGGCTATTTTTGATTTATAAACTAGTATTATGGACTATGGACAACATATTCAAATTGAAGGCATACGTCTTCAACCTTTAAAATTTAAATTAGTACTAGACTTGGATGAGTAATAAATTCATGATGTAATTGTGTACTTATTCGATAAGAAATTTGAAAATTTTATCTACATTTAGCCCAACATATGCAACAAAAAACCAATATATTAGGGGTACGTCAACATCGTGAGAAACTTTTTGGTGTGACATACGTAGTAATCAAATGTTGTCTTTTGTTGTGGTACTATTACATCTCTCTTTTTGTCATCTCATATCAAATTCGAAAGCAAGTGGATGCATAATCTTTTATTTTTTATTTATTATTTTTTTTTATGTCGTTTTAAACGTTCATACCTTAAATTTCTGACAATGAAACATTTCGTGTTTAACATTATAACGTAATTATAACGTAAGACTAATGCTAGTAGTGACTACTTTTTCACCCAATTAACCTTGCCAATTCAGCTTTCTCTCTTCACAACTCCACCTAAACTAAAACTAGCTAGTGGTGACTTCAAAAACAACCCCGTAAATATACATATAAACGGTAACAAAAATTGTAGTTGCTTTGTTAAATATTTCGGTCACTCAATCAACCGAAACATTGAAATAATCATCAAGCAACGCGTCGCTTTGAGGTGGGCTAACAGGGCAACGCATTACTTTTATGGGGTTGTGGTTGGAGGCACCACCCATTAGCATTACTCTAACAAGAGAACCATATAACCAACCTTTTAGACTTGTCCGTATACTTGAAAACCCTATAAGAATTCTAATTATCCAATAATGATATGATATTGGAAAACATACATTAAAACAATTCTCGGAGATGTTAGAAATAATAATAAATGTAGTAGATACGATATTTAGTTATTTACATCCCAACGAATTGAATACATAATAATATCCACCAAAAATAGAATCCAATAAAACGGCTACAAAAAAATAAAACACTCCAACGAAACAAGAGGGTTCTCCAACGACTCACTTACTTCCAACTCCGTCGTACCACCACCGTCTTCCTTCACCGGAACCACCTCATTGGACCTCTCGACCGGGCTCTTCCCCCTCACCACTTTCGGACGTAGACCCATTTCACCACGCACAGCCGGCGACCTCGACCTCCTCACCGTCACATCCCTCCGTTTTTTCTCTGGTGAAGCAGCCATTTGCCTCCTCACCGGAGCCCTTGTAGTTGTCCTCTCGCCCACCGGTCTTTTTCTGACCACCCTTTTGGACGGCGGTGGTGATTTTATCTTCTGGGTCACTTCACCGTCTTCTTCTTCTTCTTCTTCTTCATCTTCTTTCTTGGTATCTGCAACTGTGGTTGTTGTTGCAGCTGAGTAGCTTTCGCTGTAACTAAACATTTCCGACACGTCGGAAACATTTTCTTGGATTTCGGTTGTTGGGTTGTTTTTAGTAGTTAAAACAACTTTGGTTTCTGTCTCTGGTGGTGGTGGTGGTGGTGGTAGTGGGGTTTCAGAAAGCACTTCTTTAACAGTTTCTTTTTCTTCAAATGCAGGTGGTGGTGATGGTGGAGATGTTTTGGGTTTTTGATTATGACGACGGTGGTTTGTCGTTGTTAGACAACAACCCATTTGAAATGTGAAAGGAACGGAAAGGGGGTTTTGATTTGTATTGTGGTGTAAGGAAGAAAGGAAGGAAGGAAGGATTTGATTTGATGGAGTTTGAAATTTTGTTTGGGGACAATAAATAAATTAATTACTGGTAACATGGTGTACTGTATTGGAAGCTAGTCATTTGTCTTTTCTTTGTTTTTGTTCTCAAAACCCATGCTTATTGTAGCCGTATATAGGTGACCATAAAAAGTTTCAAAGCTCAACGGTAATAATAAGAAAATAAAAATTTAGGGATGAGCAAAAGAAAAAAAGAACCGGGCCGGATCAAAAATCAGATCGATACCAAGAAGAACCGAACCGGAATTAGAATAGGTTTTAATTTCGGTTCTTAATTTTGAGATTTTGAGATTTTTGGGTTAGTTCGGTTTGGTTTCACCAGTTCTCGGTTTTGGAACCAAATACCCAATAACAAATAAAAACATGTAAGTTTTTTTAACTTCTCATACTTAAAGTATCAAGTCATACGTACTAATGTTAAAAATAAAAATAAAAAAATAAAAAAAAACCTACTAGCCTAATTTCAGATAAATCAAGTCAAACATTTTAAACTCTAATCTTTAATTTATTAAAACATCCATAAATCAATAATTAATCTAAATCTAATAATACTCCAAGATCATTCAACATTCAAAACTCACATAAACATCTATCATCAACCGTGGCATCCGAAGCGGCATTTAGTACGAGTAGACGTGTACTAGACCCTTATAGAACCCGCTTGCCGACGCCGATTGTGGAAGCTTTGATTTGCACTCAAGATTAGGCGAGAAAGTCGAGAACGCAAATTAATTGGGATGATATTGAAGATCTTATTAAAGATGATGAGATTGCCAAGGATATGAAAGAACAATTAGAGAAACTAACCAGAAGAGACAAAGATAAACAAACTGTGGAATTATAAACGGTTAGTTAATTAGTTGAACAAAGTTTTAAGTTATTTTAATTTGTTTTCCGGATTGTTATGCATTATTATTTTGTTAAAAATATGAAGTGAAACTATGGAATGATTATTTATTTGAGTTTATGCTTTAGTTGTTAATTGTTATTGGTTTAAACGTAAATGATTGTGAGTGCTTAAAAAATTCATTATTTTGTTGTTTTTATTGGCTTAATTCATTAGTGTATTAGATTTTGTTTTTCTTTAAAAAAGTGGTTCCTATCCTGGTAGACCCAAAGAACCGGAACTGGAACCAGAACCGGAACCAAAAAACTTGTTCGGTTCGGTTCTCGATTCCTACGTTTCAGAAAATTCGATTATCGGTTTCACCGAATCCGGTTCTAAACCCATGCTCATCCCTTACCAAAACACCGTGACTCACGATTTCCTTTCTGCTAATACGAAAACCAGGAATTTCTAACCCAGTCGAACCAAAGAATTTTAAACTAGACTAATTTCATTAAATACTTCGTGTATGCTGTTTACAAAATATAACTATTTGTACGATGAGGCGGCGAGTACCCTATGACTATATTTTACGACAAACAAATGTTGTTCGGTTACGTGTTTTTTTTCGTCTTCTAACAATAACCGTACAAATGAATGATAATTAGAATTAAAATAACTTTAAGCAATAACAATGATATATCACTTATTAGCATTGACTAAGAATAATCTCAAATGCTTTATATGTTAGTAGAGGTAAATAAATAATGAAAATCCGAATAGTCCGAAACAACCTTAGTCCAATAAATATGCCAAAAATCAACACACAAAGCATTATATCACCAAAAATCCGAATACCTTCTAATTATACCCGCCTCAAACGAATTGCGCAAAAATGATTATAGCCCATGTAAAATTTTCAAATGCCAGCCCATTAAATCCCGTAGGCCCGGTCGAAAAAGGAGTTATCAATAATTGTTCCCGTAATTTTATACCCTAATTTCACTCCAATATTGCGGGTACCATGTGATTGAAATTTTTGGCGACCAAATTTTGCTATTATAATGAAGAACACAAACCACTAAACTCATAACCAAACCCTTGGTGATTTATGTCAACTAAAAATCTTTTTTTTTTTCGGAACCAGATGAATGTGATATTTTTGTTCTTTCTTCTTGAACCGATCAACAAACGCAAGTATCATAGACCTTGTTATAGAACAACCCAAGACAAATTGTAGTCCAAAAATTTCGACCCACTATTTCTAATCCTAAACCACTACTCGGCCCAAACACAACTTTCCTAAACCTAATACAACAACTAACCCTATTTCACTCATCATTTCATTTTGTAAGCCGCCTCTTTATTCCTTCTCAAATGCCACCTCTATTTTGTTCTTCTTTCTTTTTAAAGAAGAATGAGAGAAAAGCCATTAAGGCGGGAAAAGTTGTTAAATTCTCATTAGATTGAAATGAAGGTTACAAAACTATTTATAGAACAAAAGTCAAACTATAGAAGTCAACATTCTAAACTGCTACACTATCACTACTGTATAACTGAAATACAAACTCTACTTTACTAATATACAATCTGAATCATGACTACAAAGAATTAACACTTCATATAATTCCACATTGCACTTGAATTCTTGAATGTAGATTAAGCTTTGCTGACTTGATGTAGCTTGACTGTTGCTTGACCACAATGTATACTTAATGAGATGTTGCATTGTAGTTTTGTTCTCCTTTACACACCCCCCCCCCCCCCCATAACCTGGCATTGTGTAAGGATCACAAATGCCAAGCTTGGAAAGACAGTTATAATGTAGAGCTTTAGGGAGACCTTTTGTTAAAATGTCAGCTGCTTGGAGAGTTGTAGGTATGTAACTAGGAAGAACTTGGTTGTTTCTGACTTTGTCTCTAACAAAATGACAATCAAGTTCTATATGCTTGGTTCTGGCATGATGAATGGGATTTGAGGCAAGGGCTATGGTTGAGGTATTATCACAAAGTATGTTGACTAGAGTTGTGAGTGGAACTTGAAGGTCTTTGAATAAGCACTGCAGCCATGTAATCTCACAAGTACAGTCAGCTAAAGCCCTGTATTCAGCCTCTATTGATGATCTTGAAACCACAGATTGTTTCTTGGATTTATAGGAGATCAAGCAAGGTCCTAAGAAGATAGGATAGCCAGAAACAGACCTTCTAGTGATGGGATATACTGCCCAATCACTATCACGATATGTAGAAAGCTTGAGGTTGTTTTCCCTTGGAAAGTGTAGACCTTGACCTGGGCATAGTTTTATATACCTTAGAACCTTGTGTAGAGCAGCCATATGAGTTTTTCTTGGTTGGTGAGAAAATTGACTGAGGGCTTGAGTTGCAAAAGATAAGTCAGGCCCAGTGATGGTGAGGTAAATGAGCTTGCCAACCAGTGTTTTGTATTAGGATGGTTCAGGAAGGAGGTATCCATCAGTGTGGTTGAGAGGTTCGTTAGGATTTAATGGGATTCCAGATGGCTTGTGATCAAGAACTGTTGCCAATGTTCTGAAAGGCTCAAGGCGCACTAAGGCGCAAAGGGGGTCAAAGAGCCTCGAGTCGAGGCGCAAACCAAGGCGCGGGATTCATAAATATGAGGCGCACTATATATTTATGTTTTTTTTTATAACATATGTGACAACTTATGCAGCTTAAATAACACAAAAATACCAATATTCAATGCATAATACCACTTAATAGTTATTACATCAAACAAAAGTTTCATTTAAACCCAAAATATTAAGCAGACAACATATCAGAATCCGTTAACTACCCTAAATTCCTGAATATACATTACAATATATGAGTTTATGACTTATGAAATTTAACAAATTACCATGTATCAAACTATCAACTATCAACAACGAAAAATCTATAGTTGTTTGGTAACACTTAACACTAAAGAAACAACATTTGTATCTATTAATAAACCACTATTCTTAGACATTAGATTACAAAAAATATATAAATATATATATATATATAAATATATATATATATATATATATATATATATATATATATATATATATATATATATATATATATATATATATATATATATATATATATATATATATATATATAGTTCTTTGTTGATTGTGTGTTTTAGTTTTAAAAAAATATTAGGGTTATTAGATACTTTATAACTTAACGGTCAAATGTATATAACATGTAAGCCCAAAATGTATCTTCCTATTAAGAAAAAAAGGCCAAAAAACCCGTTACATCTTCTAGGCGCACAAATCCCCAAGGCGCTAAAGCGCAAAAATCCCCAAGGCGCTGCGATTTTTACGAGATTCATGCATGTCGTGAGACTCGATCTAAAAAAATCCCAAAGGCTGGAGCCTCGTGGGATTTAGGGAGTAGGCGCGCCTTAGGCGCGATTTTTAAAACATTGACTGTTGCACATTGTAAGAGATCTAAGGCATATTTCCTTGAGATTTTACCAAACCAGTGGAGTTTTAAAAGATTTCAATGCCTAAATAGTAGTGAAGAGTTCCTAAGTCCTTGATACTAATTATTATGAAGTTGAAGCTTGATGGAGTCAATTAGGAGCCTGTCATTCCCAACTAACAAAATATCATCTACATAAATGAGCATAGCAAGAAACTGAGGTCCTTTGGTGAAGGTGAAGAGGGAGGTGTCAGCATGAATCTGGTGGAAGACCGGTGTGGTGAGAAAGGAGGTTAACCTGGTGAACCATTGCCTATTTGCCTGTTTAAGACCATATAAGGATTTCTTGAGCTTGCAAACTGAATTAGTAGGTAGAACAGTTGAGTATCCTTGTGGTACAACCATGTAAACTTCCTCATGGAGATCTCCATGGAGGAATGCATTGTTAATGTCAAGTTGTTCTATGATCCAATTGTTGTGAATAGCAACTGCCAAAAGACCTCTTACAGATACCATCGTTACTATAGGTGCAAAGGTTTCTTTGTAGTCTATGCCCTCCTTCTGTGTGAAACCTTTAGCAACTAGTCTTACTTTAAATCTCTCAATGGTGCCATCTGCCCTGTACTTAATCCTGAAGACCCATTTGCAGCCAATGAGAAGTTTGGCAGGTGGAAGTAAAGTGATCTCCCATGTGTTGTTGGATTCTAAAGCCTGTATTTCTTGTGCATTTCTTCTACCCATCTTGGATCCTTGGATGCTTGGATATAAGTATGAGGTTTAATGTTCTTGTTGATGTTATTGATTAGGTATTTGATAGATGGTGTTTGGATATTTGCATAATTAATGTAGTTTGCGTAGTGGTGCTTGTGAATGTTATGAATTAAAGAGTTTGGTAAGGTACATTGATAGTTGGTGAGTTTGGAAGGTGGATGTTTTGTTCTGAAAGAAGTTCTTTTAAGAGGTGGAGGTGGTGTTGGTGAAGGTGGTGTTGGTATAGTGTCAGAAGTTGAGGTTGAAGGTGGTAAGGGAGTGTTTGGGATAGGTGGTATTGGTGAGTGTTGGGTGTTTGTAGGTTCTGATGATGTGTAGTTTGGGAAGGTAAAGGTTCTGAGGAGGTAAAAGTAGTTGAAAGTGTAGATGTTGGTGTGTGTAACACCCCCAAGTTTGGGATACGCAGCGGAATTAAAGTTGGGTGTTACTCGACGGTACAACAGTTATAATAATAGAAAACGGTCTCTAAATTAGCTGTTTTAAAATATTTATTATTCAATTATTAGAGTTTACAAAATGAGGTCCCAGTAGTTTTACAGTTTGTCAAATACGTTATCAAATGATAATAAAATTTTATAGCCATCGTGATGTATCCGAGCTCCTCAATGCCAACCTCGCTCATTATAGACCTGAGATAAACATGCTAAAAATGTCAATACAAAGGTTGAGTGAATCCATAGTGTTTTGTATAATGATTAGTTGAACACAAGTTGTATAATAGTAAAACAGTAAAGTTTGCAGTACAGTATATTGCTCTAAGTCTCATGAAATCAAACGTTAATGTGTGTGACATCATAAAATGATATAAATTACCGACATTATAATAATAATTTAAGTAAGAATGCCCTCGAGTAAGAGCTTGCCAACTTCCTAGTAGTTCTCAAATAATGTGCATTTGGCTATCAATCCGGCTAGCACACAGGCTATCTATCCGGCTAGCCCAAATGGGCTGTCAACCTCCAATAGATCTATTCACAATATTCGCGTTCACCCACAGGTGATTAATGGTTCATGATATGAGGGACTTTCAGTGGCAACGGTGTGTGTTAGGCAATATCAATCCGTATAGCATACAAAAAAATACTTGTGTTCGGTTTGTAGCATGAATCTCCCCACAAGTTTGAAAAACATATAAAAATGTGGGACTATGAACTCACCTTGGTGTTACAGTGGTCTGGATGGAAAACAAATGATGTTTATTGAAAAACTGCTCCGACACGCAACCTAGGGATTTATGTCAAGTATTTGTGAGTTTAATATTCGTTTGATAAAAGTTTGCTGATGATTAACTGTTTGAATGAGACAACATGAAGTCTCTTAAAAAGTTAGTTGATGATTATGTTTTATCTTAATTCCTTTTTATGTTTTGTTAATTGTTTATCGATATATTATATATAAGTTTTATGTCAATTCCCGAAATAATATAAAATGTTACACTTTTTTTACCCCTGTAGTTTTAGGTATTGACAATGCTTACCCCTGAATTATCATGGAATGACAACTCATACCCTTAAGTTTTACATAATCACAATTCATAACCTTCCAGTTTATAAGGTTACAATCCATACCCTTTAAGTTTTATAAAATGACAATTTACACCCTTGAACTATAGTGAAATGACAATTTATACCCTCAATTTTTATATATTTACAACCTACACCCTTCAGGTGTTATAAAATTACAAATTAAATTCCCCAAGTTTCGGATTTTATAAGCTTCGTTTGATGGTCGAAATAAATGACACAAAAGGGTCACTTGGGGCGTTTCAACAAAGAAAGAAAGAAAAAGAAAACGAGATTTTGAATTCGAAACTTTACGGGACTTTTCCCGTAGCTTGTTTACTGATTATTAGGTTTATTAGAAGTTGTTTCCTCAGTACCTCATGGCCTATAATAGTATTTTTAATAAAAGTGCACAAGAGGGTATTTTGTTAAAATGGCGGCAACAAGGCAAGTTGATAAAAACGTGATGTGTTCATCTTATGGCTAGGTCTTGGGGGCAAATTGAAGTGTGCTAGGTGGTGGTTAAAAGAGCTTATTGGCTAGTCTTAATAACGTTAGCTTATGGTAGAAAAATGGGGCACAAGTGAGGCGTTTGGGCTGTTTTGGTGTCAATTCAGCAAAGACAGAAAACAAGATATCTCTTTATAAAAACTTATAGTTCCTTCATATTAGCTATTAAATGATTACTTGACTTGTTTTTAAGTATCATTAAACAACTTTAAGCTTATTAAGTTTACAACATAATAAGTGGGTGTTTGTCTGCTCGTTTATATCAGAAAGAACAGAAAGGAAAAGAAAACATTGAATTCGATCTATGCCTTTACTTAGGATATGTTTAGTATTTGCCACAAGTTCAAAATAAAAATCAAAAAGAAAAGAAGAAGACTTACAAAACTAGGGCTCGACTACAAAGGGATTTCACACACAATTCCTTCCAAAATGAAACCAAGACTTTTCCTAGCGTTCTAAGCCTCAAAGGAAACTTCCTTCTACTTCTTTTTAGTATCTTAGGACCAGTAGGATATGTATAAGAGTGTGCCGTATAGTATTTGAGTAGGATTGCATGGAAGCGGTGGAAATACTTATGCTTGCATGTCGAGTATTTATAGGAAAAAGGGTAAGGTTGCATTTAATGTATCAAGCTACTTGGAAAATGTTGTCAAGAAAGTAGGAGACACAAGGTAAGCAAGTTGGTAAGTTATGTGGCCTAGCAAGTTATACGTGTAGTAAAAAAATTTAATAAGTTACTATGTTTTGGCTTGATACTTTTGACCAAGGGGTTGAAACTCTAGAAGAAGAGGTGGTGTGGCTTAATATGAGCCTAGAAGGGTTGAATATCTTGGAGACATGGTGATGTAGTCTTAAGTTACCATGCAACCAATGTAACGAGAGGAAGTAATATTATGGTGTGGTAAACTTGTAGCCATGAGATCTAACTAACTTTTGATCTAGGTAGAAATATCTATGGAGACATGATGTGGTGGCTTCATATGGGACTAGAATGCATCTTGTGGCTAGGAAATTCACTTGTAGTTGATTAGAATTGTTTAGGTTAGTTTTTAGCTAGTTTCGAACTAGGATGCAACTAAGGGTCGTTTATGCTTTAGTGATTATACTTAAGCTTTAGTGAGGTGTACCTAGAGTTTAAGTAATGTAGATATCTTAGTTTAGGGTTTAGGTTAAATAATGTTTAGGTAGAAATGTAAATTAGGGTTTGTTTGATTAAGTTTAGTGTCGAATTGTACAAGAAAATAAAATATGTGTCGAATTGTGCTTAAAGGGTGGTACCCTAGGCTTATGAAGGTTGTACATTAGGTTTTAAGATTATAGGAAATATATTTTTAGTATTTAGTTATGTTTGGAACAAATATAAATTAGTTTAGATATAATTAGATTAGTATAAATATAGTTTTTAAGTTTTATGCTTTGGGCACTTGTACATTAGGTTTAGGGACTTGTACATTTAGTTTAACATTTATAAAAAAGCTAGGGTTAGGGTTTGTGTAAAATATTCTTGTATTGTGTGTTTAAAGATAAGTACATTGAAGTTTATAATGAATTTATATTAATACTATGATTTCATGCTTTAATGACTTGTACCTTAGCTTGGATGACTTGTATTTTTGTATGTATAGAAATGTTGTACACACTAATTAGGGTTTGTGATTTTATCACATAAAATCCTAGGTTTAGAAGTTTAAGGTTTATACCAGGAATTTAAAGTGAGATTAAGGTTTTGTGCTTTAGAGAGTTGTATATTAGCTTTAGAGTATTGTACTTTAGGGTTTATCACTTATTCATTTAAAATCATATTTATAATAACTTAGGGTTTTGGGAAAATGCTTATAGATATAAAACGTTTAGGTTGATCGTTCAATTATCGTATATTAACGTATTAATATAAGTAGTAGATATAATGTCGTAGGGTTTTATACTTGACATATCTAAATGTTTATGTGGAATAATCATAAAGTAAGTTAGTGTCGGTCTGCGTGGGAGCATGTTTATCAAGGATGTGAGTTACGTCACATGAGTCGGTTATGGTGGTAAGATAAACTGATAACGTTTAATCTAAAAAAAAATATACGCAGAAAATGGACAAGTGTTGGTTTAATATAGATGGAAATTTACCGGTGGTTACAGTGTGTTTGTTGGTTGAGATATAGGAGTTGGAATGTGGGTGGATTGCTTAGGTCAGGAGTGGTAGGAGGTGGTGAAGTAGATTCAGTGTGTTTGTTGGCAAAGGGAAATTCAATTTCATCAAATAGAACATGTCTGCTTGTGATGAGTTTGTGTGTGAGAGGGTCATAGAGAACATATCCTTTTTGTGTAAATGAATAGCCAACTAAAACTGTGGGCAACTAAAACTGTGGGAATTGACCTTTATGCAAGTTTGTTAGGACTGTGATGATGCATAAATGCTTTGCAGCCAAGGACTCTGAGATGATCAAGGGGTGGTGGTGTGTTGTAAATGATCTCATATAGTGATTTGTCATGAAGTGGTTTGGAAGGGAGTCTGTTTATGATGTAGGTTGCAATAAGTAGACAATATCCCCAAAAGTGATTAGGAAAGTGTGCTTGAAATTTTATAGCTCTTGCAATTTCTAGGAGTTGTTTGTGCTTTCTTTCCACCCTAGCATTTTGTTGGGGTGTGTGTGGACAAAAAGTTTGATGTATGATACCATGATCATTGAAGTAACATGTTAAGGTTGAATCTAGAAACTATGTCCCATTGTCACTCCTAATGGTTTTATTGTTTTGTTAAAATGATTTTGAACATAAGCACATAACATTTTGATGTTGGTTGTTGTATGTGTTTTGTTTGGCATTAAATAAGTCCAGACCCCTCTTGAATGGTCATCAACAATGGTGAGAAAATAGGTGCAATTGTTAATGGTTTTGTGTTTATATAGGCCCCATACATCAAAATGAACAAACAATTGCTTAGCATAAGATGTACTGACATTGAAAGGTAAACTGCGTTGTTTTAGCTAAAGGACATACATCACAAATGGAATTTGAAGTACATTTGTACAATGGGGCTAAAGCTTTTATTTTCTTAAGAACGGTAAAAGATGAATGGCCTAATCTTGAGTGCCACAGAGATGAATTGTTGGTGAGGTGTGAAATAGCAGATGAGATGTGGGAGCTTTAAGGTGGTGGTGAGAAGATGTACAGACCATCACAAAGGGAGCCATGTGCAATCCTCTTGTTCTTGTCCTGGAAAACACAGTAATTTGCAGTAAGTGTAAGGGAGATAGTTGTACCATGAAGCAATCTACTCACTAAAATGATGTTATATGTGAATGTAGGAATATAGAAAACATTGTGGAGAGTGATATTAGCATTAATGGTGACTGATCCATAAGTTGTAACCTTAACTGTGTGGCCATTTGGTAAATATACCAGTATTGGTGTTGTGAGTATGTGGATGTTATGCATTATGGTGAGTGTTATGGAGATATGGTCTGTTGCACCACTATCAATAATCCAAGCATCTTTTAGATTTGTGACAAGAGTAGTAATGAATTTAGGAATTTTAAGGCTTTTGGATGAGAATATACCTTGTGCAAGTCCTCCTTGATTGTGTTGCAGCATAAGCAGAACTTGGTTGAGCTGATTTTGCAATTGGTCCATCCTTGCAGATACGTATGGATCAATGATAGTACTTGGTTGTGGAGCTTGTACACTTGTTGATGCCTTTGATTGACTTGGTTCATTTTGCCCAATTACCATGTTAACTGCCCTTGCAGACCTGTTTTCATGACTTGGTTCATTTTGCCCAATTACCATGTTAACTGCCCTTGCAGACCTGTTTTCATGAGCAGAATTGGTGGTCCTGGGTGGCTGGTATTTGCCATGCAAGGGGTGCCTCACTGGATATCCAACAACTTTGTAACATTCTTCTAAAAGGACTCCTCCTTTCTACACCAGTGTTTTGGTTAAAGTTGTTTCTCCTGTCTGAACCATTGTTTGGGTTAAAGGAGTTTGTTTTCCTTTGAGTGTTTTGCCTTGGCGCAGAGTTATTTGATGATCTTGATTGGTTGGTGTAAGTGTTGAAAATGGTTGAAGATACAGGTTTTGCAGCCAATCCTTCTCTTTGCTTCTCTTCTTGTCTGATCATGGTGTAAGCTTTGGCCACTGATGGTAAAGGTTGTGCGAACAAAATCTATCCTCTCACATTTGAATACCCTTCATCCAACCCTATTAGAAATTGAATTAACCACTTTCTTTGATCCCTTTCACCATTAATTCTTCCATTATCACAATTACAAGGACAAGTACACATGTAAGGAGATTCTAATGCATCAAATTCATCCCAAAGACCCTTTAGCTTGTGATAATAGATCTCAACAGTGCAATTTGCTTGTTTCAATTGAATCATTTCATTAGTTAACTGGTATATCCTGTGACCATTAATTTTTGCAAAGTGTTCTTGCAATTCAACCCATAATTTTGACACAGAATTGATAAAATTCAAGTTGTTGCTGATCTGATCACTTACAATATTCAAGATCCAAGAGATTAACATGTCATTGTTTCTTTCCCAAAGAGGTCTTAGTTCTGAATCCATGTCAGGTTCATCAAACTCTCTAATAATAATCTTCATCTTTTTCTTTGCATTCATTGCAATCATGATAGACCTTCTCCATGAACTATAGTTATCTGAACCATTCAGCTTCTTTGAGATGAGAATCAGGCCTGGGTGATCAATTTGATGCAAGAAGAGTGAATGATTGAAGTTGATTTCTTCACCATTTGTGTTGATTGAGGTTAAAGATGTTGAATTTGAGTTAGTTGAGTTTCACACCATTTCTTGATTTTAAATTTTGTGGGTTGTTGTGATTTTTGTAAAACTTTTTTGGTGAATTGATGATAGAATTGTGTTCTTGATGTGATCGTGAGTAGAATGGTGGTTATTTGATTAAAAATGGTGTAATGATGGTGTTTGTGGTGGTTAGTTACGGTGATCAAAGTTAGTTACGGTGGTCAATGTTTGTTATGAGTGGTGGACTTTGTTATTTGATGGTGGAGTTATGTGGTGGTTGTGGCTGAGCATGATCTCTGCTCTGATACCATAAAGAAGAATGAAAGAAAATCCATTAAGGCCAGAAAAGTTGTTAAATTCTCATTAGATTGAAATGAAGATTATAAAGCTATTTATAGAACAAAAGTCAAACTGTAAAAGTCAACATTCTAAACTGCTACACTATCACTACTCTATAACTGAAATATAAACTCTAGTTTACTAATATACAATCTGAATCATGACTACAAAGAATTAACACTTCATATAATTTCACATTGCACTTGAATTCTTGAATGTAGATTAAGCTTTGCTGACTTGATGTAGCTTGACTGTTACTTGACCACATTGTGTACTTGATGAGATGTTGCATTGCAGTTTTGTTCTCCTTTACTTTTACCCAACGAAACACAAACACACAAATAAAAAATACCCTCGTATTTCTTATGCAAATAAAATCCACAAACACCCTCTTTCTTTTACTTGGCTCTCGAAAATAATGAAGAGCACAAACCACTGAACTCATAACCACCTTTGTGTTTTATTTTGGCTAAAAATCTTGTTGTGGGTTTTGTTAATACAAATAATGTCAAAAACGTTTTTTGCATTATTCGGTCTATACATGTTTTGATAATCACCAAATATAAAAACACGATACGTAAACTTACGGTACTCAACGTATCATCTACAACATCACTTCAGGTATGAACAAACTCTATATCGACACTAGTAGAGTGATCAAAGAACTTATTTTTTCAAAACCTTACATTTTTATGTATGACAAAACATTTTCACAAAAGTATTTTTGTGTTTTTAAAAGAAATGTTTTATTAAGAAAATAAATTAAAATTCAAATGTTGTAACAACTATATTTCTCGTCCAAAACAGTAAAGTTTTCACCGGATAAACTTTCACCACGTCAGGACAAAAAGAGAAGCATCTGTTGGGACGGTCCCTTAAATGATTGACGCTCCCTTAGTGATAAAGGACCATCACATGTTTTAGGGATCGCCTAATCCTCTCCTGGCGACTATAAATACAGAACTATTCCCTTTCAGAAAACTAAGCCTCTTTGCACAAAAACATTTTGTTCTTATTTCCTTAATTCTTTGATCACTATAACATGTCGGTATGTGTTTATAAGTGATTCTCTAATCTTCCACATCAAAGTGCAAGAGAAGAATACTTGATACCATCAAGAGCGATGTGGTATTGAGTCCACACACAAACGTAACAAGTGTTACAATTCTATCCTTCCTTCCTCATATTCTCTCATTTGTATATGTGTAATATTGTGTATCCGACTTGTGTGTGAGTCGTGAGTAGATGTGTTAGGGTGAACTTGGACCAAGGTGATAGTCCAAAAAGTGTTGTATCTAGATTAGGTAATGTAGTAGTTGTGTGTTGTGGTGTGAAGGCTAGAACTTAGTGGAGTTCTAGTGTGAAGATTAGGACTTTGTGAAGTCCGTGTGTGAAGACTTGAATCGGGTGAAGGTTCAAGTGAATAGGAGTGCCCGTTCGTGTGAATACTTGGATTGTGTGTCGATCCAAGAGGGACAAGAGTGCTTGTTCGGGTATCCACGTGGGCTTTGGTGTAGATTGGTTCTAGCTAGGATTATAACTCGACATTTCGCTTAGTTTCGTTAAACTTGGTGTAAGCTTGTGTACGGATTGCTCCACCTAAAGGAGTGTGTTGACATAGTGATTGAAAACTTTCGAGTGTGGTACTCGGGGAGTGGAGTAGGACGAAGAGTGAGCTTCGTGCTGAACAACTATAAATCTCGGCATCTTCTTTGGTTGTGTTCTTTCCTTTACTTTTCCTTTACACAATTTATGTTTATGCATCTAGTTAAATTGATATCACATAATTAGGAAATCTAGCAATTTTACAATAAGAACATAAACGGACCTAACAAAGTGAAAATCGATTTTAACAAGCAATAATAAACGGTGATACTATTCAACCCCCCCTTTTCTAGTTTCTATAATTGGTATCAGAGCCTCGTCACTCAAGATATTTAAAGTATGTTTTACTTTAAAGCTTGAATCGATCTATGGATTCTGAAAGAAATTTAGAAGGGAGCTTTTCTAATGAACCACCATTTTTCGATAATAATAAAGTTATTGAATGGAAAAATAGATTTGAAAGTTATGTGAAAGCAATAGATCATGATCTTTGGCATGTCATTTCAATTGGTGATTTTCAACCAATGGAAACAAATTTTGAAAGTCAAAATGAATTTTTCAAAGAAAAGTTTTGTAAAAATTTGGAAGCAAAAATAATGATTTATAAAACCTTGCCGAGAGTTAAATATGAAAGAATATTCTTTTGTCAAACGGCAAATGACATGTGGAAAAATCTTTAAAACCTTCATCAAAGGAATTGTCAAGCCAAAGATGATGATACTAGTCTTGAAATACTTTTTACTTGTGAAGACAAGTCATTAGAAAGACATCTTGTTAAGATGGATACATGTGCTACTAGTTCAATTGATTTTGATGTAGGTAGTGACATCGATAAAGACCTCACAAGCAACCTTGAAAAGTGATCTCATTAATGAATCTTGGAATGATGTGGATGAAGATGACAATGTACATATTGAATGTAAAATATGTTACATGATGGAAACTTCAAGTGAGGTACAATCTAAAAACAAACATCTTCGTTATGACCCATTTATTCTAGATTTTTCAAACTTAGAAAATGAAATAAATAATCTATGCAACATAAGTAGAAAATCTTTTTTGAAAAATAATTCATTGAGGTCATATGAAAGTAATTTTGAAAAAGAAATTATCGTAGAAGATAAAATGTCTAGACTTGATAGTAGCATAGACATTAATCTAGAATGTGTAATGTGTCAAGACTACAAAGATGACATTAATAAAGCTAATGAAATGGCTAACACACTATCTAGATCTGAAATGAACTCTAAGTCTCTTAAAAACTTGCTAAGTAGTCAAAAGATATTCGAAGATAGAACTGGTCTAGGTTATGATCCTGGAGAATCATAAACATGCAAGTCTAAACAAATCAAATTTGTAAAATCCCTTAAACAAGACTAGTTGTAGTTGTCTTGAAAATCAATTGACTTGAAAAGCATGGTTATCACTAATGAATGCTAAGAAAACTATCACTAGTGAAAATTGTCTAGAACTAGGGATAATGTGTAAAAGGAACATTATTATCTTTTGTTGACATCCACACCATGTGAACATGAGTGAAATGGATGTCTCAGACTAACCATCTCGGACCCATGAGAAACTAGACACCAAGTTTTCTTGCAAGCTATGTATTTAGGTGTACAAGGGAAGCTACTCATAGATACGAATCTACATCCACTCTTTTATCACACATGAGAAGAATCCTCAAAAATGGAATCTTGCATCACGTCAACGTACGCTTTCTTACAACCTTAACTATCTTGCTTGCTATATGCCAAATTGATATGTGCTTATGTGATCATATGAATGCTTGCTATATGCTTGTGTGCTATATGCAAAATTAAGTGTTGATTGCTATGCTAGATAATTCTTGACATTAGACATTTTGTCTAAATGCGTATCCTTCATTGGATTCAAGCAATTATTTTGAAATAATGGTCTTACCACAACCATTATATCGATCTCTTACGTCTATCAATCACTATGGATGATGCACACTTTTAACGCTTTCTACATCTCCTCTATTCTCTATTTCTCGTCTATATGGTGCCAACATGATTGACTTCTAGCCTACTCAATGCAAGTCTCGTATTGAATCTTGTCTCATTCACATCTCCTTCTTTTCTTCTGTTTCGAGTATATTCCCACTCTTAAATTCAGCGTGTCGTCAATATCAAGTCTCCTCTACTTCTTCCGTCTCGATTCCACTCAATACCCATTCTTTAGCCTACTCGTACGTATCATGTCTGTTCCGCGTCTAGAATTCCTTACTTCATAGTTTTAAGTATCCTTAAAAAAAATACGTTCGTTAAAACTTTAAAATCCAAAGTGTTTTCAAAAACCAGCCACAATCGTCATTCCTGTAAACCCACTGGAGACGGTCCCTCATCATAGGACGGTCCCCGGGACGGTTTCCTATTGATAAGGGACCGTCGGGTCATTTTTCTTTAAATACGCTTCTCTTGCTTCCAGATTACTGTAAACCAAACCATTTACTTTCAGAGCAAACAGAGCAAAGAAAAACTAAACTACCCTAAATTCTAGTTTTCTCACTAAAGTCAAGTTACAAATATTCAAGATTCAAGTATCTTCTATCCATCGTCTCTCCAAATCATTCATTGTAAGTAATTTCATTAAAAATTCTTCAGTATTTAATACTAGGGTTTACTAAATCGATACATAAAAAATTGGAGGTTTTTCATTTCTTGAACTCGTTTAAAAGTAGTAATTGAAATAAGAAGTATATTCTTTTTAGAAATTAGCATCTATGATTAAAATTGTTAAAATCTTGTGAGAAGATTAAAACGCTTGATAATGTAATAATCTTGGAGCTTAAACCTAAATAAAACATTGTTAATATATGTAAAAACATGAATCTTAAAAAGAAAAATTGTTTCAACCAACATAACTATCAATTGTTAAAACAATATAATGAATATGTTATTGATTTTCTTATTGGGAACAAAATGTCACATGATTATGCCTTCGATCATCTTCTCACCGACTCATACACTCCTAGAATATCTCGTGAACCTACCACACCCGGGAATCACATTCGTCCCTATGTTAATCTTGAAACTCGTCGATTTTATGAAGGACAAATTGTTTATCCTTCGTTAATCTATCATAGAGATATCAAAACCACCTTTTGTGCTATAGGATTTGATTGGTTAGAATCAATATACATCAAAAATATCAACACAAGATTATCTCGGAGGATAATAAGTCATTAAGAATCACAAATCAACCTTTCGTCAAAAAGGTCAATGCGTAAAACTTGCGAATTCGATATTTTGAGTACCGGGCAAGTGATTTCCCGAGTCGTTTCCCAATGAGGCGTGAATCGAGGATATCGTTTTGGTTTGTTATTAAAGTGCTTGAATATTGCTTTTCATTTTTGTTTTTGAATTAAAATTAAAGTAAAATTACAAATAAAGTACGCGAAAATAAGTAAACGTAACTAAATCACAAATTCAAACAAGAAATGACAAATAAAACTTAAAACCTACTTAAAATGCTATAAAATCACTAAACGTAACCTAATTAAACCTAAAACGCAACTAAAAATCAAAACGGGCCGTTAACGGGATCGGTAACGGGCTTAAACGTAAAAATTTTGAGATAAAAGTCCTACGAGTGTAAAAACAATTTTCCTAGATCCTAAATGTAAAAAGAAAATTAAAAAAAAGAAAAAGAAAAACACATTTTTGACTTTTAGATTTTTTATTATGATTTAATTACTATTTAAACTAAATTAAATTATTAAAAATACTAAATGATCTTAGAAAAATGTGAAAATTTTCAGAAAATTACTTTAACTAATTAGTAATACTGGAAAAATAAGAAGTTTAAAAAATCTAACCTAATAAGCTGTAAATAAGCAGAACTAGAAAATAAGCTAAAAGGATCAAGGCTATTTAAATAATTAAATGTGCAAGATGGATCTTGACAAAGACGCTAGGGCAGTTGGTGAATGGTGTGTGTGTTGTGTCTGTGCAAGCTAGAGGTCAAGGGTTCGACCTTGGCTTTTTACTTTTTTCAAATTATTTTTTTTATTGAAAATTCCCAAAAGCAAAGTTTTTAACAATGCCAAAATAAAAAACTTTTGTAAAGCAACTTTTCTTGAAAAACACTAAATAAGCTTATTATCTTAACAGTTATGAAAGAAATATGAAATTCAAAAACTAGCTTAACTGATTAAATAAACAGCTCACAAAAAGCTTAAACAAGCTAAAGCTACCTTACTAAACTAACTAGCACTTAATTCAAACTTAACTAATCCTAACCTAAACTCCTATAAACAGCTAACAACTAATAAGCAAAAAGAAAAACTGAAATAAGCTAAATTTAACATTCCAAAACACCCTACTATGGCATATTGAAGCTGTCTAAAAGCTGTCAAAAAGCTAGAAACAAAAATCACAAAAATGAAACTTAATTAAATAAGCAACCAAATAACTAATGTACCAAATTATAGCTAATAAGGGCTTAAAATGATCTAATTAAAAATAAAAGGCGAAAGCTGGTGGGAACAAGTGAGCTGAGTATGCAGACTTTGCACCAAACAAGCTCTAACAATCCACTAGGGCTATTGAGAAGCTGTTAATAAGCTGAGATCAAAATTCACAAAAACATGAATCAACTATATCACCAACTAAATTACTTTCATACCAATTTTCAGATCATAACAGCTTGTAATAAGCACATGAAAATTCAAAATCAAAAACTGATTTAGGAACTTTGTAAAAAAAAAAAGAAAAGAAAAGAAAGAAAGAAAGAAAGAAAGAAAGAAAGAAAGAAAGAAATTTCAGGCTTGCAGTTTGATGGTGTTGGTTGCAGGGCTAATTTTAACCTACCAAATGAGTTTTACAATGCAAAATAAGCTCAGTTTTGAAAAGCCTATACTACAAAATACTTGTGAAGCTTATCTCAAGTCATAAAATCTATTCTAAAATTCCTAAAATTTAGATCAAACTAGACAGTTTGGTATAGTTATAACTGCTGAGGTTGAAAATATTTTTGATCAAAAGATACACTAAATGGGACAGGACTTTAAGTCAAATGCAAAAGCTTTTTCAACATGCCAGTTGAACCAATTTTGCAAAATACTCACTCAAGTTAACTTTTGACAAATTAACTGAATAAACATTTGAAAACAGTTTTTGACTCACAACATGTGAAAGCAAGAGAAATATTATAGGACTTAAGGGAAAAGCTCCAAGTGAATTTTAAACAACTAATTAGCCATAAATTAAGCTGATTTAAAAACTAAAAAGGACCTAAATATGTTTTGACTAAAAAAGGAGTGCAAATCCAAACACCCCTTAAAGAATGGCAATCATGAATTTTTCAAAGGAAGTAAGTATTTAAAGCAAGTCTTTTGATAAAAAAAAAAAAAAAAAAAAAAAAAAAAAAAAAAAAAAAAAAAACTATTTAAATAGTTGAGTTGTGATCCCTTACAAAGTAAACAAAATTAAAAAGGCTAAAAAGCCACTCAGAATGTGACAAGTGTCCTCCACTCATTCCCTCAATTTTTTCTTATTAAATTCTGTTAGGGGGTATTTTGGTCCTTTTAACCTCTTTTTTTATTCTACCCCAAAACTTCAAACGTAAATAACTTTCAAACGATAAACTTTTATGTAAAACCGATTTCACCATAATTTTTTAAATTCAATTATCTTTAATTTGGTATGCATTATGATATATGAATCACAACTTTTTAAGTGTGTGTTGATTTTCTTGAAATTTTTTGCATTTTTGGCTCTAATTTTGTCTAGTTTAATGGCCGAATTTTGCAAAACTTAAAACACGAAAGTTGTAGCTTCTTGGCCATTATCACTCAAATCCGATATGATATAAGTGAGATATCGCGCGTTAAAGATGACGTCTTAGTCATATTTAGTGCACAAAAAGTGTTTGATAAAATGACTAAAAGAGATTTTTCATATAAAAATACATTTAAATGCACTAATTGGTCACGTTATTTTCAGTTTAACAAAACTATCAGTTAGTTTTGTTAAATAGAATTGATGAACCCAAACATTTGATCAAATTGATGAACCTGAAAATATTGATGAACCTGGAATTTGATGAACTTGAAAAAAACTGTGATCCATTTGATGAACCCAAACATTTGATCAAATTTGATGAACCTGAAATCATGAAACCTGAAATTGATGAACCTGAAATTTGATGAACCTGAAAAAATTGATAAACCCAAACATTTGATCAAATTTGATGAACCTGAAATTGATGAATCTGAAAAAATTGATGAACCTGAAATTGATAAACCAAAGTAACTGATGAACAAAATGTCTTTTTTAAAAATTAGTTAATAAGGTTCATCGGTTATTAATAAGGTTTATCAGTTAATATGGTTTATCAGTTAAAAAAAATAAAATAAATAAATAAATTTTGAATCTTACATTAATTGCTGAACATTATAAAAAATAACTGATGAACGTTATTTTTTTAAAAATTGCTGAACATTATAAAAAATAACTGATGAACGTTATAAAAAACTACTGATGAACAATATAAAAGATAACTGATGAAGGTTATTTTTTCAAAAACTGCTGAACATTATAAAAAATAACGGATGAACGTTATCAAAAATAACTGATGAACAATATAAAAAATAACTGATGAACGTTATTTTTTCAAAAAACTGCTAAACTTTATAAAAAAAAATAACTGATGAACGTCATAAAAAATAACTGATGAACGTTATCAAAAATAACTGATGAACAATATCAAAAATAACTGATGAACGTTATTTTTTCAAAAAACTGCTGAACTTTATAAAAAATAACTGATGAACGTTATAAAAAATAACTGATGAACGTTAACA